>JANUWF010001635.1:600000-1185000 GCA_026120185.1 Voacanga thouarsii | reverse complement strand
ATATTTATTTTTATATTCATATATAAAATATTTTTTTATATATTTATATATAAATAGTTATATGTAAATAAATATTAATTTATATATAAATATTTATAAATATATATTGATCAAAGATTTTCGTGGCTGATTTGTAGGAGATCAACCATGAAAAATATCTGTGGCTGATTTGTGACTGATCACCTACGAATCAGCCACGAAAAATTTTAAAAAAATTGATTATATATTGATAAAAGATTTTCGTGATGAATCAGCCACAAAATCTTTTATCAATATATAATTAATATTTGATAAAAGATTTTCGTGACTGATTCGTGGGTGAATCAGCCACGGATATTTTCGTGGTTGATCACCTACAAAATCAGCCACAAAAATCTGTGTTAGAATCGCCTTCTTTCACCCAACGAAGTTGTGATTTATCCCTCCAGAAGTCCTCTTCCGCTTTTAAATGAAAGGCCAGATGAGCCTTGGCCTTCTGTAACTGCTCCCTGTGCTGAGGCGAGTTAGACAGATCAAATCGAGTTTCTACCTAAATAACCTCATCCTCTGCCTTTTGGACATTGGAGAAGACATTGCCAAAGACCTCCTTGTTGCAAGAACGAAGAGCTAATTTGACTAGCCTAACTTTTCTAATAAGGACTTGCATACCATTCCCTTCCACAGGCTTCCTCCATTCCTGATCAACTACTGAATGAAATGATGAGTGACGAAGCCACATTTTCTGAAACTTGAAAGAAAAAGGACCAGTTGCAGGGAGCCACAAAAGAAAGGGATATCAATAAGGGAGAATGATCAGAGCCAGACCGGTGGAGGTGCTCAACCTTTGTGGAGAAGACCGAGGAAATCCATGAAGAGTTTAGGAGAATTCTGTCTGACCGTTCGTAACAAGGGCAATCACCTCCTCAAACCTAAGTGAATCGACTTCCTGTAAAAGGGGGATTGTGAAGAGCACAAGTATCTATAAATGTAGTAAAATCATTCATAGCTGCATAATTAGGTGTTGAGGTATCCAAATATTCGGATACTTCCGTAATGGCATTAAAGTCACCTCCTCCAAGCCAAGAACCTTGCAATGTTGCAGAAATATCCACAAGAGCTGTCTAAAGAGGAAAGCAGCCAGCTCGAGTGCAGGAAGCATAAACAATTGTGGAATGAAAAACGGCTCCAGTGGGCATTGTAAGATTGAGATGTATAAATTGATAATGATCAATGAGAATAGAAGAGTCAATAAAGTCCCTCCAAAATAGCCACACTTTACCTGTGCAATTTGAAAAACATTGATGAAAACCCAATTTTTGTGCATATCTGTGAATTTCATCCACACTAACCATTGGCTCCAAAATTGCTAAAATATGCAAATTGTGTTTACTAATTAGCCTCTTCAATCTTCTGCTAGAAAATCTATCAGCCACACCCCTTATATTCCATATGAGAGTATGCATATTAATTGGATGGATAGTAACAGGCAGAGGATAGTTTAGCCTAACATGTTGGTAATTGCCTCCACGACTGAGAGGTTTTCGTAAGGGTCTGCACAATGTTTGGGTTGTGGCATTCCTGCTTCGGAGGATTGCCTCATTAAGCAGTTTCAAGAATTCTAGATGCAAGCTCACGACATCCTGATTAGAGCAGTATCCTGGCTCAACATTTGATTCATCTGTGGTGTAATGATCACTTAGCATGTGACTTACAACAGGTCTCGAAGTAGAAAACCCATGCACTATCCTTTTCTTCTGGTGAACTGAATTGGGAATCAAGACTATCGAAACCGAAGCTAGCTCCGTTGGGATCAAATTTTCCGCTCCTTGAAGGACTACCTCTAACGTGATTCCATCACTGTCGGCCAAAGGTGCCTGTTCCGAGTTGGTCCCATTGATTAATGGTGACGAAGACTGCTCCCTGACTGTCTCTCTGACTAGTGTAATACTCATCAAAGGTATCTCTGGATCTGCAGGATGCATATTGGCTTGACTATCGGGTGCGTTTGGCTTAGCAGTGTGTGAATTACCCAACTGGGTCTCTCGGGTACCGATCACAGTATTACGAGACAGGCTAACATCCAAACTAGGGTTATCCGCCTCTCCAAAAGAAGGAGGAGTCATAATAGGATTGCACTCAAGGGGTGGGCGATGACTGCTTTCTGTTGCATTCTTGGGAACCCATTGTTCCGAGGGTTTCGGGAGAGGATAAGAAACCTGTTTCTGAGACGCCGAGACCTGACTACAACCTGTAATGTCATGACCAATCCTATAGCAAATCGGACAGTATGATGGCATGTTCTGATATGTTATTGATTGATAAAACCCTGATGAATCTACTCCAATCTAGATTCTAGAAAGGTTAACCTTGAGCAGATTCATCTCAACACAAACCTAGCTACACTAGGTCTAGAGAGCGTAGCAGTGGCATCATCTATCTTCAAGGGGTTACTCACAGCGGAGGCTAACTGGAAAAGAATTTGCTTAGTAAACATGTGAATAGGCAGATGTTCCAAAGCAATCCACACCGGGACAATTGCAGGATCTGCAGAAACCTTGAAATCTGGGGTCCATTTGAGTATTCCCATGGGAAAACCAAGAAGATACCATAATCCTTTGAGCCATAAGCGAATGAAGTCTTCCTCCAAATCAAGTCGAATCAAAATATGCTTCGGATCAAGCCAATCGATGCTTACACTGCCTTTGAGACCAATAGTTTGAAACTCCCTCATTATGGCATCTATGGAGGGGTTTCCCTTGCGGGAACTTACCAACCAAAGCATACTTGAAAGTTTCTAAGAGTTCCTCAATCGCAGAAGAGGAGAAGAAGATGGCAGGCTCACCTTTGAATTGAGATAATGGTTTTAGAGGACCAGCAGGTGATGAAGCATAGGAGAAAAGCGAAGCAAAGGACCGTCGACTCCATAGATCTGGAACCGCCGACAAAGAGGTTGGGAGTGGTGGCTGAGGCGGCTCAGCTGCTATGGGGGAAACCAGTCTAAAAAAGGAAAGTCCAGCAGAGAGAATATTCGTTAATTGTTGAACTTCCAATAATCTTATAGTATATAATTAAGATAAGGTGAAAATAAGTACAAGAATTCACATAGTCTAGTGGTGGAGCACATGCTCTCCCATAACAAAAAACACGGGTTCAAGCCCTGCGTCCAGCAACAATTTCAATAATTATTAGATAGGGAGATTGCGATGGCCTACCAAATCGGTTTCGGGTTGGGGCCGGGCCGAAATCTGTTTCCAGTCGGGCCAGGAGGGCTACCCAATGGGGTCGAAGCTAATTTAATATTAATTTTTTAAAAAAATTTTAAAATTTTGACGATCGTCGCAAAACCCTCACAAAACCGTCGCAAATTTAATAAATAATTTTTTAAAAAAATTTAAATAATTATTTTTTAAAAAAAAATTAAAAAGCCGTCTCAAAACCATCGCTAAAATGTCGTTGCAAAATCGTCGCAAATTTAATAAATTTTTTTTAAAAATAAAATTTTAATAATTAATTTTTTTAAAAAAAATTAAAAATCCATCACAAAACCGTCACAAACTGACCGTCGCAAAATCGTCACAAATTTAATAAATAATTTTTTTAAAAATAAAAATTTAATAATTAATTTTTTAAAAAAAATTAAAAATCCGTCGCTAACTCGTCGTTGCAAAACCATCGTAAACATAGTTATAAATTTAGTTAAAATATCATTAATTAAATGACCGTCACTAAATTAATTATAACTTAATTAATATTATTAATTAAATGGCCATCGCAAATCTGTCGCTAAAAAAAATCCGTTGCAAAGTCATTACAAATAGCGATAGTTTTTCTTTACCGTCACAAATAACGACGCTTTTTTTAACTACGGCAAAACGGTCGCAAAAATTAATTTTTCTTATAGTGTGTAGGCTTTTAGCCTCTAAGGATTTGCAGCTGATGCTTGAGAGCACCTTCTTTTTCTTTTTTGGAATCGAACAATATTTCAATTTCCTTCCTCTTTGAAATGTCCAATGAATCGAACCGCATAGGATGCATTGCGTATTGATCAAGACATGAATAGATTGGAATTATTGCTTGATCAACAGTTTAGTTTTCAGTTTCCTTGCAATTTCTTAACTGCGGTGATCGTGTACTTAGATATATAATGTATTTTATTGTTACAATATATGATATACTATTGATGATATATCATATTTGTTAAAAAAAAAAAAATCAAAACCCATTTATTTGTAACTATATACGAAAAAGTCTTATGTAGTTCTAAACTGAATGGGTAAATTTTGATTTTTTTAATATGTTAGTTACTCAAATTTAAATATTTATATTTTTATTAAAATTAAATTTAAAATAAAATATTTAGATTATCCTTAGCACAGAATCAATGGTGACCGCGACATATTATTCCCATACCCGCTGCATGACTATCGGTCCTCGAGGGTTGGAAATGTTACGGTCAACGATTGATTCCATCGACTCAAGAGGATAAAAAGATATCCCAGATTAAATTATGGATGTCCTGACTAGTGAGCCCACTGTTGCCGGCCACACCTAGGAGGAACCTTGTGTTCCACGACCGAGAATTTTTTTCCATTTCGGATCTAATCTGCCAATGTCAGGCAAATGACGACAGCATGCGTGACGTCGTTATAAGCAGAATCCCAAAGCTTGCATTTATCATCCCATGGCGTACTTAACCAGCGGAGCTCGAAACAGTTCCAGGCTTAAAATTGGAAGCTAATAGGGGTCATGGTTCCTCAATAACAACAAGAATTGTACTTCTTTAAGAATTTTGAATTTCTAGTATATCATATATTACTATAAAGTTAATATAACATATGTTAAGAAAAATGTAGATTTTACTTTTAAAAAATAAAGGATGTGTGTTTCTTTTATATATATTAAATATATTTTTTAATGAAAAGTAAAAGTTATATATATATGATATACTGGAAATTCAATATATATATATATATATATATATATATTGAATTTCCAGTATATCATATATTATTAGGAAGTTAATATAGCGTATGTTAAGAAAAATGTCGATTTTACTTTTTAAAAATAAGGAATGTGCGTTTCTTTTATGTATATTAAATATATTGTTTTAATGAAAGGCCAAAGTCATATATATATATATATATATATATATATATATATTGTTTTCTTTAAAGGATTTAGATTCCACAAAATAAGAACCATATGATATTGTAGAACTCTTGCAAATTTATTTTTTAAAAAAAGAATACGTCAAATTGTAAATTTGTTGATCACATAATTTTCCTTTTCAAATAACTTAAATATTGAATGTTACATAGTTGAAAAAAATGTTTGTGTGACTTTTGTGCATGTATTTTGATATAATATAGATAAAATTATAAAATAATTTAAAGTTGTCAAATTATACAAACTATAAATTTAACCTTCTAATACAAACTTAAAATATATGATCTATCCGTGACGTCCGAACAGGTGTATTATTCTGTCAGGTCCCTTCACCCAAAAAAACAAAAAAATAATAATAAGAAAACTTAATTTGATGGGAAAATAGTGACTGTTAATAGGAAAATAATTTTATTTTTTTACGACTTAGAAGTGGGTTTAAACTTTATTTTTAAACTTAATTTTATTTTTTTACCAAACTAATTTCCATCAAATATATAAAAAACTGCTTTTTCATTATATCTTTTGCACCATAGCATTTTCCTTTAACACGTCCAAATGATTGTGCAATTCAGAATAGGGTTAATCTAGAAACACATTTGAACTTCAAAACTATTGTTACTTAACTATCTGAACAATTGAAATAAATAGTTAACAATGAGAAAAGAAGGGCGGCGCAGCAAATACATTCTCTATATAAACACGGGCCGGGATCATTGTTTTGTGAGGTAAGGAAGAAAACTAGAATACTCCAATTAATGAAGATCATACTGCAGCAGCCTAAACCCACCATCGAGGAGCAGCTGGAGAGCTTCTTCAAACAGCACGACAAAAATGGCGATGGCCGTTTAGACAAGGATGAACTGAAAATAGCCTTCAAGAGCCTCGGTGCATTGATACCGCTCTGGAGCGCTTGGTGTGCCCGCTGGATTGCTGATGTCAACGGAGATGGAGTCATCGATGAGGAAGAACTGAGCGTCCTCGTCAAATATGCATCTCGAATGGGATATGTTGTCAAGTAACTCTATTTTTAGGAGGACTTGTACTCTTAGAGTACGTACGCCTACCTTATAAGCTTGTTATATTACGTAGCTCGTAAAAAATGAGAAGCCGAAAAGGCCAAGGATTGATCACTGTATCTTGTGGTCTTTGAAGTAAATAAAATGTCCCTAGTACGTGCCACACTTCATGGCTTCATTTCATGCTGATAAGCTGAGTAATTTTATTAATTTATTAATTGCCCTTCTTCCTTTTCATTTTCAGGCGGTTTTGGCTTGCCAAAAACGAAGTTTTGAATTAAGCCACACATAAATATGATGAAAACGTAGCAATATATACTATATATCACTCTGGCAGAGCAATTCTTCTCCTCCTGCCAATGCAATCTTGCTTGAAATGGCCATGATCAATGGTTGTCATGACTTATTATTCCCATATCCACTGCATCCACTTTTCCTCCATGGGAATAGCATCATCCACCATCTATGTCATCCAACGGTAGAAATGGATACTGTCTACGAATGATTCCACGGACTTAAAAGGTTAAAAAGATTTCCCATATTAACTAAGGATATCATGAGCCTTCTGATGCCGGCAACGCGGAGGAACTGCAGAAACTTTAGGCTGTGGAACCTTGTGTTCCATGACTCTGAGTCTTTTCCATTTCGTATCTAATTGCTAACGCCAGGCAAATGACGACAGCATGCGTGAAGTCGTTACAAGCAGAATCCTGAGCTTGCATCGATCATCCCATGACATGACGTACTTAACCATTGGAGCTCGAAAACAATTCCAGACTTTAAAATGAAAGCCAATAGGTCATGTTTCCTCTCCACGATATCAAGTTTTTGTAATCTTTCAACGAATTTTGAATTTCCAGTGCTACATAAATTACCAGGAAATTGAAATAGCATCTCTTAAGAAAAATGTCAATTTCACTTTTCAAAAAATAAAGGATGTGGGCTCCTTCTATAAATATAAATATAAATAAATTTATTAAAAGGTTAAGATTCCTCAAAACAAGGACCATATGATATTATAGAAATCTTACAAAATAATTTGTTAAAAAAGCATATGAGAAATTGTAAATTCACATAATTGTCATTTTTTAATAACTTAAATATACAAACATTAATTTTAGTGTGTATATTTATAAGCGCATAATTCTTGAAATGAAAAAACAAAAACAAAAAAAAAGAGAAAAAACCTGCTGAATGGAGACGAGAGAACACATAGTAAAGAAGAAATTACGTACCACACTAATGAAAGATTCGCTACATTTTCCCCCACTCTTTTAGAAATACTTGAAATTTTAAAAAATATAAGTAAAACTATGGCACCAATCCTTCTACCACTATCACTCCAGAAATTTGTTCAAAAATTATGGAGCACAATAATATGCATATTAAATTAACCATTGCTCTAAACAGTCATTTGGTAGCGTCCTGATTTCACGGCCCCATGATCCTCTCCCCCAAATCCCTCTCTCATCATCTCCTTCACTTTCAAGGATTCGTCAAATGTCCTTCCATCATCTCTATTTTTTTTAAGTAAAAATTTATTATTTAGGTTTATTATTTATTTTTTAAATAAAAGTTTATTATTTAAATTCTTTAAATTTATTATTTAGATTTATTTATTTAGGTTTATTATTTAGATTTATTATTTAAGTTTATTTATTAAGTTTATTATTTAGATTTATTAATTAAGTGTATTTATTTAGGTTTATTATTTAAATTTATTATTTATTTATTTTTTCCAAATAAAAGTTTATTATTCAGATAAAAGTTTTTTTTATTTGGAGAAGAAAAAAATAAATAAATAAGATATGAGAGACATTTCTTTGAGAGTGGGGAAGAGGATCGGGGGAGAGGTTCTGTACCAGATTTGCCCCATGCAGGTAGGCCTACTAGGATTTGGAGCAAACAGTTTTAACGGCTTAAACCTCTTTTTAAAAATAAATGTGTAGATTTATTATTATTTTTTTTTGTAGTGACTCAAAATAAATGAAATTATAGGATAATTTGGGACTATCAAATTATGCAGTCACAAATTTCATTTAAGCTTGCAACATTACATAAGCCATAAATATTATGCTTTTAACTTCAATGGATTATTGAACCAACCCAACCCCCCCCCCACCCCACCCAAAAAAAAAAAAAACTTCAAAGGATCTGCAACATATACATTGAGTTGACACTTCATGGCACCTTCTTTTCTTATTTGGAATCGAACAATTTTTCAATTTTCTTTCTCTTTAAAATGTCCAATTTTTCTTCTTTACTATATTACAATTTTTTTAACATAAAAAAATATCATGAGAGGAACATAAATATGAATCAAATAAACAATGTATTACCAAGTAAAAAAATATTTCTAACTAATTAATTAGTAGCTTATCATTATTAAACTCGGCCTTATTGAACAATACAAATATTTGTAATGAAATCATTCGCTTCAGAATCTATGTAATACAAACAATTTCTCAAAATGAATATGTATGTGATCAAAAGATACCTTAACACATGTAATGATGGGCAAAAATATCTTATCTTGTAAATCACGTGCAACAAGATTTTCCAAAATCTCAAGTACAATAGGAACTAGATTAGATAATCAGTTGATGTAAAACACTACAATAAAATAGAGAATTAACGAGTGACTCTTCCGTCGCTAAATAAAATTAACGATGAATTAGCGAGGGAAAGTTCCCCTACTAATTTCTTCCTCGCAAAGGCAAAATTTTGTGACAGATTAAAAATTCTGTCGCAAATAGTGACGGATTTGTGAAGAAATTTTTCACTAGTCAACGACTTCAGCAATGAATTTTGAAACGGATTTGCGAGGGATTTTTTCATTTCGTCGTTGATCCCTTTCTATTTAGAAAGGGATCAGCGATAGATGATTTTAATAATTAATAAAAGTAAAATATTGGGAATTTTTCGTCGCTAATCCCTCGCTAATTTGCGAGGGATTAGCTACGGAATTTTTCTTTTTAATTTTATGATTTAAATTATCCGTCGCTAATCCCAAGCGACTTTGTGAGGGATTAGCTACGGAAGTTTTCTTTTTAATTTTATGATTTAAATTATCTGTCGCTAATCCCAAGCGAATTTGCGAGGGATTAGCTATGGAATTTCATTTTAAATAAATGGTTTAAATATTTCCGTCGCTAATCCCTAGCAAATTAGCTTGGGATTAGCGATGGATAATTTAATCCGTTTGTAATCCCTCGCTAATAGCATGTGATCAGTGACGAAAAAACGTGGCTTTTAGCGAGGGATTAGCGGTGGAAGTTAATTTCCTTCTATTCCCTTGCTAATCCCTCACTAGTACTGCATAATTTTAAAATATTTATTAAAAATATTTTAAAAAATGCCTTGTATTTGAAGAAAATTCATCTATCAAAATAATGCAAAATTTAATTAAATTAAAAAACTACCAAATAGTATAATTAATAGATATAATAATGACAAATGTGAATAATATATAAAAATATTGTCTAAATGTCCTAAATAAATATAATAATGAAAACATATGAATAATACATAAAAATGTAGTGTATATATCCTAACTACGAAGTAGGAATCGGTGTAGATGCTGAAGCTGACGGAGGGAGTGGGGGTGGATCGGAAGGGCCTGGCTGATGATCTGGATGTAAATTTGGAGGACTGATGATGAAGTCCTCCTCATCCTCAGCATCGTCCTCCTGAACAGCTGGCATCGGCGGTGGCGGAGGTAGATTCAAATTCTAAGACATAAGCATCAGGTACTCAGTCAAGCTCTGGTTGTGGCTCCGATATACCTGTACTTGATGCTCAACCCTCTCCCGCCTCTTCCTCTCCATGTGTAACTCTTTCTGCAGCTGGCTCACATCCAACGAGGTAGAAGAAGTCGATGACTCAAATGAAGCTGGCTGCTGTAACCTTCGTCTCACCCTCGAAGACTCGGAGCCCAATCTGTATACTCGTCCCTTCTTGCACGCTCTGTCATCCACCTTGACGAACAGTGTCTTCTCATTGGGCACCCTACTTGGTGCGATTGTGCTCGTAGAATCAGTCTAGAAACCCGACTACGTATGACGCTCAATAATAACAGTGATAGTATCCTGTTGAATTTAGTGTAAGGAAACACGCATAAAATATTTAAAATTAGCGATCAAAATATAAATAATATTAAACTTAAAAACGTATAAGATTGTGTATTCTTACTAGCGTATGGTGCGATCGATCACTGACATATTGGCCATTCATCAGCCCGTCCTAGAACATGTGGGTGCATCTGAAGAGGTCGATGTAGCTGAAGTCAGGACCTAACTGTCTCCGCTATCATTGTAACAAGAAACGACTAGATGTTAGTTTTTATGATGGACTAAGTGTGAAATAATGGATATATCGAATAGTAAAAAATTTTATACTTACCATCCGCTCCTTATGCTCAGTAAAAGAAATGGATCCTCCTGTGTGGGATGCCTCACCAGTAGATCTGTTCCGCTTAGCAGCGAAAGAGATACGCTACCACCTATTGGACCCCCAATGCTCTGATAAAGGAGCCCAATAGTCTAGGGAAATCCACTTGGGGCAGCTACCCCCATGCTTCTTCTGAGCCTTGAACAATATGTCCGAAAGTCTAGCCTTACACTTCTTCTTCCAATTAGCCCAGATCTGTGCGGCATGCTCGGGGCGCCAACAGAAGAAAGACTGCAAAATCAAAGAAACTGTTACAAGTAATTACAAATAAGAAAATATATTAAAAATACTACAAGTAATAATTACAAATCGAACTCACACTCCAAAGATCGAACCATATGTTCCGAATATCAATCGGAACCTATGAGAATGTAGCATAGGCTCCAGTGTAGTGTCGCCTAAAAATCTCAACAATCTCCCTCACACATCGAACCGAATGTGTGAACCTGTTCTGAGAAAATAGATTTTGTAATATTAGACAAAGTTATAATTTTAAAAATTTAGAAAAGCGTATAATAAGTAATTATGTAGTCGACTTACGAGTCACCAACTGGCTCAATCAGCAATCACGTATCGTCAGTAGGTGGAGCGCCAACTGTGGATCCTGAAGAACCTGGGATCGGGGTAGGGACCTGCTCTGATCGGGTCTCGTCTGGAGGCAATGGCTGTGGAGCAGGTATATGTGGCGCGATGCTCGGGGACGGTGTCTCATCCGCCCTCGACGACTCACGAGTCGCTGACCGATCGTCGGGTGAGGCATCGGAAGACATATGTATCTGAAATTATTTAAATACATAAAAATGATCATATTTTGGGAGAAGAAAAAAATAATAAATTTAAAAGTATAAAGCAAAGTAAAACGCTTGTAATGTAACGATAGCAGAACTAATAATTATATCTATACATTAGTTAAACTTGGACCTAGTCTATGGACTTTTGTCATCATCGGATGAGTAGCCTTCCACATTGTCGTCTGTAGAGGATCCTGTCTCCCATTCTTCTTCCTCGTCATCGTTTTCATTGTGCTTCCTCCATCATTAAACCCGAATCCATAAAATCGATTGTATCTCCAATACCGGACTCATCTACTAATCTTCCAAAGTTGTCATCCTCAACATATACATTGATTGCCTGCGTATCATCTACTTTCTCCTGATATGGTGCCTCGACAATGGGTGCATCAATGACATGTCGAGCTTTCATTTTACAAACAGCTACCCAATCACATTTTAGTCTTTTGCTCCCCAGGTAGGATAGGAAATACACGTGAGTTGCTTGTTGAGCTAACACAAAAGGGTCATATTTTGGGTAATTCCTCTTGCAGTTGATGTCAACAAGTTTGTAGTGAGGATGAATTTTAACCCCCCGATTTAGCGTTGGATCAAACCAATCACACTTGAATAGGACAACTTTTAAACAAAGAGTCCCAAAGAACTGAAGTTCGACAATCTCCTTCAACACTCCATAATAATCGTTGCCACTATCTCCGTCGCCTTTAACACAAACGCCGCTGTTAATTGTTTTTTTTCCGAATGACCGATCATATGTATGGAACCTAAAACCATTTATGAAATAGCCATGGAAGTATTTCACTTATCTCAAAGGTCTCCAGGCTAAGATTTTTAAGTGTTCTCTTCTCCTATCAACTTCATGGTCTGTTATACTCAGCGCATGTAACTACAAGTCATTTTTGAATTTTCTAAAACGACCAAAACGAACATATAAGGATACTTGTTCTAAGTATTGCCGTATAAAATACAGAAATATGCACTTGAGTATACTTACGTAATGTATGGTTGAACTTCTTGACAGTTTAGGTATATGTAATTTGTGGCAGCCTTTAAATTCCTCCGAAGTAAGATATCTATTCTGAATATTTTCCAAAACCCTCCCTGGAATGGTGCATATAGACAACATACTGTCACTTGAGTTTGTATCAAGAACGCTTTCATCATTCCAAGCCATAGCTGTATGTCGAGTCTACACATGTGACTCAAAATAGTAGGAGAAGAATGTAGATGCCTCTTCAACTAAATAAGCATTGCAAATTAATCCCTCCACTCTCGCCTTATTTTTAACTTTGGTCTTCAAACGATATAAGAACCTAATACATTTTTTACAGTTAGAACTGATTCACATAGTGGATGTATATGTAGATATAATAATATACAATATTTTACCTCTCGAATGGATACATCCATTTATATGGAATAGGGCCACCAACCCTGACCTCGTATGGCAAGTGGACCATAAGGTGCTCCATTACATCAAAGAAGCCGGGTGGGAAGATCTTCTCCAATTTACAGATGAGTAAAGCAACATTATTTTCCAGTTGCTTCATATGAGTTGTAGAAAGTTTAGGAGAACATAAGTTGCGGTAAAACAAACTGACTTCAGTTAAAACGTTCCAAATTGACAACGGGTGTAATTCTTTAAATGCGGTTGGAAGCAACCTTTCCATAAACACATAGCAGTCATAGCTTTTCATACCCGACATTTTAAGCTCATTCAAGTCAACACACCTGCTTAAATTCGAAGCATACCCATCCAAAAGTCGCAAATCTCTAACCCACTCAAGTAGAAGTCTCTTTTGTTCGAGTGTAATTGAGTATTTTGCCTTTGGCATTGATGCCCTCCCGTTATCCAATCCAATCACACATAATTCAGGTCTATCACAATATACCTCTAGATTACGTCGCGCCTTTACATTGTTCTTTGTTTTTTCCTTTACATTCATGATTGTGTTAAAGACATTATCGAACACATTTTTTTCATTGTGCATCACATCTATGTTGTGACAAATTAAATGTGTTCTCCAATATGGCAAATCCCAAAAGATACTCCTTTTGACCCAATTATAGTAGATGCCTCTGCCATCATCCCTACCTCCACAACTATCTTGGTTATTTTTGGTAAATGGCACACTCTATCCCACATACAATCTCTAGAAGCGCGTTGTACAGGGTGTGCAGTCTCACGACCTTTATCCTTCCTGAAAGACCTAGCATCTCTTCTGTATGGATGATCTAAAGGCAAAAAGCACCGGTGGTAGTCAAACCATGAATGTTTATCTCCATTTTGCAAGTGAAATTATTTTATCTACCCCATACAATACGGACATGCTAATCTGCCAGCTGTGCTCTAACCACTTAGCATTCCATATGCCGGGAAGTCGTTTATTGTCCAAAGAAGTGCTGCTCGTAGATAGAAGTTCTGTTTTATTGAAATATCATATGTAGAGACTCCACTAAACCACAGCATCCGTAATTCATCTACCAAAGATTGTAGATAGACATCAATTTTATGCTTTGGATTCCTAGGTCTCGAGATAATAACGGTCAAAAACATAAATGGATCCCTCATGCACATCGAATGAGGTAAATTATATGAAGTAACAATAACATGCCAACAAGAGTATTGTTTTCCCGACATTCCAAATGGTGAAAATCCATCTGTGCATAACCCAAGACGCACATTACGAACTTCAGCCGCAAATTCAAGATGACAACGGTCGAAGTGTTTCCAAGCTTCACCATCGCATGGATAGCTCATAACGTCCTCTTCCGGTCGACTCTCCGCATGCCATCTCATGTGCTCCGCTATTGTGGATGATGCAAACAGCCTTTGTAATCTGGGAGTTAATGGGAAGTAATACATCTTTTTGAAAGGGACGTCTTTCTATTGTTTGTCCTTTGCAACTTTCTTTTTCGCCATATATCTTCCATGTCCATAGAATTTGCAGTCCCTCCTAACACTTTCGTCCTTCCAGTAGAGCATGCATCCATTTGGGCAGACATCTATCTTCTGGACATGTAGCCCTAGACTGGATACCAACTTCTTTGTTTGATAGGAGTCATCCAGAAGCTTATTACTACTCGGTAATACCTCCTTCATCAATTACATCACTTGATTAAAGCATTTCTCCGAAACGTTATTTTCGGATTTAATATTCAAAAGCCGAGAAACAACTGATAGCATACTGTGATTCTTGCATCCATCCTATATAGGAGTTTCTGAAGCTCTCAGCATGTCATAAAATTTCTGTGCAACTAGGTTAGGTGGTTCCCCAACATTCTCGGATGATGAAGGTTCAGTTGGAAATTGATGTCTACAAGTGTCGGTAATTGCAACTGGCGACGGATTTATACCCTCACCATGACTAGTCCATTTTCAGTAATTAGCAACAAACCCAAACCTGTACAGATGCAGCTCCACTTCATTTGGG
This sequence comes from Voacanga thouarsii, assembly GCA_026120185.1. NCBI lineage: Eukaryota > Viridiplantae > Streptophyta > Magnoliopsida > Gentianales > Apocynaceae > Voacanga > Voacanga thouarsii. The sequence goes on along the minus strand of JANUWF010001635.1, from coordinate 1,170,165 downwards.
GCAAGGTACGCTTTATTTTTACACTTTCTACATAGACACCTTATAACTGATACTGGACCAGTTGACAAACAATATGCAATGAATCGCTTGATCCCTTGTTCAAACTCAGATGTAATTCCTTTAATCCCCTGTACGTGTCTTCTGTACATCCAACTACGATCATCCATCTACATTTAGGCCATAACCTAGGAGCTTATTAGCACTTGTATAATTAGAATGAAGAACGATGGTGATTGTGAAGGACGAGAACCCTAATCTACTCATTATGAATTATGGTAGAAAGATTAAATAATGATACCAAAGAAATACCATCAACTATCGAGTTCTATATTCTAAATCCTTTTAAAAAAAATTTGACAGAGTTTCCCTTGTAACTTGAACATTTTCCAGGCACAAAGCCACCTCAATTCACCCAACATTCATTGTAAATGGCTCACAAAACACAAATAACCTCAAAACAATTAATCAAGACAGTAAAATATTCTACACAAGGAAGCTAAAACAAGAAATGAACATATGGAAATACACTAGGTAAGAAACAATAAACATTTCTTAGTATTAAGCCACCTCAATTTAAAAAAAAAATTGACACAGTTTCCCTTATAGCTTGAACGTTTTTCAGGCACAAAGCCACCTCAATTCACCCAACATTCATTGTAAATGGCACACAAAACACAAATAACCTCAAAACAATTAATCAAGATAATAAAATATTCTACACAAGGAAGTTAAAACAAGAAATGAACATATGAAAATACACTAGGTAAGAAACAATAAACATTTCTTGGCATTAAGCCACCTCAATTTTTAAAAAAAAATTTGACAGAGTTTCCCTTATAACTTGAACATTTTCCTGGCACAAAGCTACCTCAATTCACCCAACATTCATTGTAAATGGCACAAAAAACACAAATAAGTTCAAAACAATTAATCAACAACGCAAGTAAAGCCCCCCTAAAGAGGAACAAATCATTAACAAAAAAACCAATTGTAAAATTCCAAGTCCACTCCTAGAAGCTTTCATCACTTTTCAATTCCCCTAATCCACCAATTCTCTATTCTATGTTGTTGTACAATCAAAGGATTAAAGGGTGTTTTGATGGAATATGAAATGGATTCTTCTTAGTATATAATTACTACAAACAAAAAAGAACAAAAGGATAGTGTTATTTTGTAAGTAAAATACTTGAAACAATAGAAAAGATGGGACTGTTTTGCCTCAGTAATGCTGCAACAGTCATGAGTCTATGCAATTGGCATTCATAAGATTGTAGTTGAATTTCTTAGAGCATTTTGAGTAAATTTGAGGTTAATCAGAGTTGTATGTGAAAAGTTATGCAAAAATCAAGATGGGGTACATCATCCTCTTATCAATATTTCACCAAAAAATGGCATATGGTATACATTTTATATGATGCATTAACCATCTCAGCCACATTGTTTACTAGTTCCAAGATAATGCTTTGATGTAGAAAGAGCTAAGTAGGAAGAAAAAGTAGAGAATTCCCGCCCCTAACATAGTTCAAAGTATAAGAACAATACAAGTCCAGAAGCAATGTGAGTTACACTCAGTGTTATGGTCCTTTAGTGGTGTTTCAATTTTTCCTTCTGGGTTTAATTTGATGGATATTGTGGTACCTATCCTAAAGGCTCAATCAATACATTTAAACTCAAGAGTATCATGGCTGAAGATTCCTCTACTGAAAACGGTAATCATGAACTAGTTGCTAATGTTGTTGGTTCTCCTAAATCTAATGATACAACTAAAGTTCCTGCTAAACTGAGAGAAGAAAAGCCATCAGAAGATATTACTGATCAAGAAAATAATAAGAATGTTGATGGGGCTGAAGAGGATGATATAGAGAAAGATGGTGCAAATACTAAAGCTCAGGAATCTGGTACTACAGAAAAAGGCCTTGATAGTTTAGCTCAAAAGGATGAGCTTATCTGGAAAAAGATAGTTTAGGTCTAGTTACTAAATTTTGGAGGATTGTTGGCTCCAACACTAACTCTATAATAATCATAGCCTTCATCGACAAGAAGTAAAAGATAAAGCAGAGAAATTGAGGTTATAGAAAAATCTTTTGAGAAAATAAACTGCTGAAACCAGAATTCAAAGAAAAATGATTAGCAAAAAGTAATTTTTTTTTTACTTAAACTAATATTAGAAAGTATGATAAGAGGTATGCAGATGACAAAAATGATTCAATATACCTTCTCCAAAATCTTCCTCATTTTCATCTTTTGATTACTATTCTAAACTCTTATGCAACTTAATATTTCAGTTATTGTACTAACTTGATGATGAAACTTGTTGTTTACAATTCAAAGTCAATTCAGGGGTGTTTGCAGATTAAATTCTTTTTTCTGCAATCTGCAATACTTTTTCTACAATGCTACACTTAAATAATTTGAGCCAAGGCAACCAAGATAATAGAAGATGTCTTTGTATTGGTATTTTTTTTTTGTTTTCTGGGAAAGCTATCAAATTGTAGGATAATGCCTAGGAACTACACATTTGCAAATGATGCAATTCTCAGAGAAAGATGTGATCTAAGACATGCTATTAGTATGCTATTGTGAAGCTGGTTTGAAGAAGTAACCAACTTAAGGAAATAGCAAAATCAAGAAAAAACTTAATTCTGATTTTAGCCTGGAAATAGACATAATTTGTGTAGTATGTGAGAAAATTTTATTTAGAGATAGGCATAATTTGTTTCTAATAAAGGTAGAATGATTCTTTATTTCAACATTTGTTATCTGGCAAAGCATAAAGTTGCAAAGTTTTCAGGCCAGAATAATGACTTAATTGATTGGAAGTAATAAACTAAACCTCACAAAAACTAAAAACATTACCTGAAAAATGGAAGGAACTAGTATTAGACTATTCTGCACAAGCAAATTGTACTGTCTTCTTCAACAGTAGAGCAAAGCTAATGACAGCAGGGAATTTTTTTGAAAGCCTATTGACTCAAAATGGAATCATCACATTATACATTTTTTGAAAGCCTATTAGTAGCAGGGCCATTGTTTTCTTTATCAATATCATTGACAACTCTTGGCCATATTAAATAAAAATATCAGCAATATCAGGAAGTTAATTTGACCATTACAAGTAGTTCCAAGATCAGGAATTCAAACCCTGAATATGGATATATAGTAGTACAAAAGGAAGAACTAATAGAGATAGTGAATCAATAGTTGCAGTAATACTATTATAAAACCCCAGTTTCCAATCATATAGGGTCAAATATACATGCAAACAGAAAGGATTAAGGAACAGATGTGGAAATTTACTGATCTGTAAATCCATAACTAAATGTAACAACAAGGTCTTCATATATAAGGCAAGAAAGCAAGCTTCCAACAAAAGAATTCCAAGTTATAAAAATCAAAGAAAATTGTTTGAAAACTCACTAGTGTCAACAACAACTGAATCTTAGAGTTAATGCATTAAATATAAGCCAAAACCAGAATTGCAAAGAATTATTCAAAGAGGAAAATATGAATAGTGATCACTAGAAATATTCAGAGGAAATATTCAAATTGCAAAGAAATATTCAGAGAGGAAAATAAGAAAATATGAATAGAAATATTTAGGAAATATAACCATAGGGATCACTAGGAAAAATATAAATAAATGAACTCACGCACTATCAACTGTCCTGACAAAATCACTGCACATGATTAACACTTGCAAACAAGTTGTCTAAACTAGAATTACTAGTATTATATCAGTATCAATTAAGTGTTAATCACCTAACTTCTAGCAAAAGCATCCTGCACATTTGAAGGCATATCAAGAAAATGCAATAAACCTAAAGAATCAACTTTCAGTTACAAACCCAAACCCCCTGTTCATCTTAAATTCAAGGAAAATAACATCTCTATCTAATTGTTCCTTCACCCCCCCTCCCCCCACACCTAGTAGCAGTAGAAATGGCCTTGAGTTGATAAGACCTTAAAGTTCAACAGTAAGGGTAACAAAATTAAAAAGCAACAATCAATGAAAATTGATGATACCTTAAAGAAGCAGTGGCAATATCAGCTCTAGTGGGTGATTGTGGAGGTCGAACTACTGCTGATGGAATTCTAGATGGAACAAGCTCAAGGACACATCGCAGTGGCGGTAGATGTCCCTTGCTACTGTTTTCAGATAATGTCACCGGTGGATCAGTGGATGGAAGGGATTGGCAAGGATTTAAGACGGATTAGCCGGAGAAAAGGGAAGAAGACAGGTGGAGAAGACAGAAAAGATAAAGAAGAAGCCGGTCTGGAGAAGACAGAACACAGATGTATTAGTCGTTTGGATTTGCGAGGGACATTTTCATTGCTAATCTCTCGCTAATAGCGAGGGATTAGCGAAGGATATCGCTGATCCAAAATAGCGTACGATTAGCGCGGGATTATTCAGCGACGGATTAGCGAGGGTCAACTTACGCATTTTTAAGTGCCTTTCTGATCCTTCGCTAATTGTGTTGTACTAGAAAGGGATTAGCGATGGATTTTTTAAATTTCAAATTCCGCTCTAAATTTTTTATCCCTCGCTAATCTCTCTCAAATCCCTCGCTGTTATATTCCGTCGCTAGTTAGAGACGGATTAGCGACGTATATAACATTTTCCTTAATTTTTTCAATACTCTACTGGGAAAACATATTTATTTCTATTAATACTTAGCTACTTCCTACTTAGCTACAGATTAAGAGCATGAAATATTTTGCCAGTGAACAATTCTAAATATTCATCATGGTGTTTGTATAGGTTTAATTAACATCGATCCTGTTACGCTTACTAATAAATAAAAATTTTAATTAGTATTGGCGTGATTTCATTTCTCAAAATTGTATTTATTACCCTAATCAAATGTAATAAAACGTAATATATAGAACTTCGATTGTGCACGTAAACTCTCGTAGTAATTAAATGTGTGTTCATATTGCATAATTATACATCGACCATATGATCAATGCATCAAATATATATATATATATATATGTATATGTATATGTATATGTATATGTATATATATATATATATATGCATATAAAGTTATCAATGTATTATATATACTATACATAACGAATTTTTACAGAGTTATAATGTATGCATATCATTTAATTATAATCTATACTTCGTAACTTGTCGATGGTAATTAATCCTCCAATGAATGCAAATACATTGGTTATAATTCAATAAATAATAAAGAATTACGTATTTGTAAGGATATTACATAAAAAAAATGTACCACACACAAAAGCATCGTGAGGAAAAAATTTTGAGGATCCACAAAATGGGGAATCCCTCGCAAATCCCTTGAAAATTAGTGAGGGATTTGTGACGGAAACATTCAGCGGCGGATTAGCGAGGGATATTAATATCCCTCGCCAATAAAACTCGCAAATCAGGCATTGAATTGCGACAGAAATATTAGTCACTACTCCCTCGCAAATTAGCATGGGATTAGCTTGGGTCTCGTCGCAAATCAGAAGCTAAAAATTTACAACGAATATTAAGTAAAAATAAAAAATCTGTCGCAAATCCCTATCAAATTTGCGATGGATTAGACGGGAAATTTAAATCACTCACTAATTTGAAAGGGATTCTAGTTAATGCTGATCCGTCGCTAATCAGCTAGAGATTAGCGATGGAAAATCAATCTGTGTGCCTAACTTATTTATCCCTCGCATCCCTCGCAGATTTAGCAATGGAGTTTTCCCTCGCTAATTCCTGCCTTTCTTGTAGTGAAATAAGCCTAACGAATAAACATGAGTAGAAAGGATATGATCGTAATATTCAATCTTTTTGGAATTAGACTCTTTCACTTTCCACTTGAATTGATACTTGGAAGGAAGATGTTTCAATTCCAGATTTATCAAATGGTTATATATGAGTTCCGCAATACTCATCGAGTGCTAGACTTAATTTGGGTGAACTTGGAACTTTTCTAAAAAAAAAAATCAACTTGATGCATGTTTTTGGGAAAATAAAATAAAAATAAACTAATAATAGATATAAATTTTGTTTGTAAAATATTAACAATTTTATTATTGATTTTATACATATCGCAATGTTAATATTTAAATTTATAAATGTTTATCAAATTTAAAATTATACTTATATTTAAAAAAAAATTCAATGTAGGGTTTTCCATGCTGATCTTTGCATTCTATCTTCCTTATTTACAGAGGATCAATAGCCGACTGGCATATTATTCCATATCAATTGCATGCATAAGGCCACATTGAAAAGGTTGCTTTTCTTGTGGAATAGCTATAGAATTTGATCAAGAGAAAACTGTAGAATGGGAATAAAAATAGAGAACTATTACAAAGGATGAAAAAGTGAAAACTGCAGAAGAGAAAATATTTTCTTCATTATTTTGAATATCAATCACCAATATGTTTTATACATTCAAAACTCAAAGGAAAATTAATTACAGAAGAAAAAGGAATGAATTACAAAGAGAACTATAATTAACAACTGGCAACTTCTGCAACTTCTCTAAAAGGAATGGCGCCATCAACTGGGATCAAAAGAAACAGCAAAAGAAGCAGAAGTTGATGTCTTGTGATAACTATCATTAATTGATCTGGCAGTCACGTTGGCTGAGCTAGCTGAGTTGGACAGCAACATAGCAGCTAAATTAGCATATGCATCTGTGTTGGTTGCATTTGTGTTGGTAGTTTCAACAGTCCCCCACAAGTTGGAAGCAGACAAGACTCTAAGATGAGATAATAAAAGATGGAAGGAAGCTGGTGGAAGTACCTTGGTAAAAATATCTGCAAGTTGCTCGTAGCTCTACAGAGGCAGAATATAGGGCCCTGGCACAATCAGTATGTGAACTCCAATGGATTCTTCATTTGTTCAAGGAGCTTAACTTCCCTTATCATTTTCCAGTTCCTATTTTTTGTGATAACAGGAGTGCTGTTTATCTATGTGAACATTTTTCACAAGGAGACTCTTTCAGAATTTCTGATCTTCAGGAAGACATTTACAATTTAAAACAAGGATCTTCAACTGTAAATGAGTATTATACTGGATTGAAGACTATGTGGGAAGAGTTATTGAATTTGAGGCCATTGCCTATTTGTCATTGTGACTTGAGATGTGAATGTCCAGTTTTGAATGAGGTTATGGTTAACAATGATGCAGACTTTGTTATACGGTTTATCAAAGGATTGAAGGAGGATTTCAATGGCATTAAATCTCAAGTTTTACTAACTAAACCTTTCCCTACAGTAAACCAAGATTTTCTATGGTTTCTACACATGAAAGATCTTTCAACTATAATACAACACACTCAGATCTTCCTGTTTCTACCAATCCCCAAGTGTTTGCTACAAGAAATGCTATGGTTGAATCTCCTATGCAAACCATTAATGCAGCAAGAAATGAACAAATGTTGAATGCGATTGGTAATGTAAATGGAAGAAATGTGCATTCTGCTGGAAGTTCTAATTACAGAAAGGGAAATAACATGAACAAAAAGATGTAGTTCACCTTTTGTGGTTTGCAAGGTCATACGATTGAGAGATGTTATAGGAAACATGGATTTCCAGCTGGATATAGAAATAAGAATAAGGTTTCAGGAAATTAGGGGTTTGTGCCACAAGGTAACTATGTAGTTGGAAATCAGGCTTATATGTCACAGATAAATTCTATTGAAAGCCATGGTTTGAAATCAGTTTCTGATGCTGTAAATCAAGCTCTTGGTAGTCCACATATTTCAGTGGATTCATAGACCTCAAAATATGTAACTCAAGAACAGTATCAACAATTGTTGAACTTGATTCAGGCACATCATCTTCCTTCAAATGCCAAATCCCATGCTGATTCAGAACACATTCATTCTATCAACCAAGCCAGCTTTACACCAGCTTTTTCACGTTCCTCTTAAAGAGCTCAAAATATAGGTACCAATTCTTCAATTTAGATCTTAGATTCAGGAGCAACATACCACATTTGTTCATGCCTAGATTACTTCACTAAATACTATCCTACCAAAAACACTTCTGTCAAATTACCTACTGGAGATATAGTTAAAGTTTCATATATAGGAAGTGTTCAGTTAACTCCTCATCTAGTTTTGCATCAGGTTCTATTCATTCCACAGTTTTCTTTTAATTTGATATCTATCATCAAACTTTATCATCAAATGAACTGCATTATAATCTTTAAAAATGGCTGTTGTTTTATCCAGGATCCTCATCTTGGTCAGATGATTGGATCAACTAGGTCATGTGGACGACTTTATCATTTTGATCTCCATCAGACCACTTCTTCTGCCAATACAGTTTCTGCTTTCTCTCGTGGTGAATTTTACAATAAGTCTTTACTTTGGCATTTAAGACTTGGTCATCTGTCTTCTAAACAATTAGCAGAAGTACATAAGTCTGATTCTTCTGTTGTTTTACCTACTGAAAATGTATTTTGTCCCATTTGTCCTTTAGCTAAGCAGCATAAATTGTATTTTCCTTTACATCAAGGAACTGCTAATGCCATATTTGACTTGATTCATATGGACATTTGGGGGCCTTTTAACACAGCTACAGTCCATGGGCACAAATATTTTCTTACTATAGTTGATGATTTCAATAGATTTTGTTGGGTTTTTCTTATAAAACAAAAATCAGAAGTAAAGCTTTTGATACAACATTTTGTTGCTTATGTTGAAATACAGTTTGACAAGAGAATTAAAATTCTAAGATCAAACAATGGTCTTGAATTTCAGCTTACTGATTTCTATCATACTAAAGGTATCATTCATCAAATCTCTTGTCCCTATACCCTTGAATAGAATGGCATTGTGGAAAGGAAACACCAACACATTCTCAATGTAGCTAAAACTCATAGATTTCAGTCTCAATTACCATTAGCTTATTGGGGTTATTGTGTTCAACATGCTATTTATCTCATAAATATTACTCCTACTCCTATTCTACATCAACAAACTTCTTATGAAAAATTGTATGATAAACAACCAAATTACAGTGCTTTAAAGGTTTTTGGTAGTCTTGCATATGCTCGTATACAATAGCCTTATAAACATAAATTTTCTCCTAGAAGCAGCCATTGTGCATTCCTTGAATATTCCCGATCTACAAAAGGGTTTCTTCTTCTAGACTATTTTTCCAGAGAGATTTTTTGACGGGCAGAAATAGAGGAGCATGCTTGAACGAAAAAAAAATAGATGAAAAAAAAAACGCAAGCTTTAAAGGCCGCACTGGAAGCGTTAAGATCATACATTTGTGTGCTTTAAACCTACTAGGTTAAGTAGGAGTGAATTGACCGACAGGAATCGCTTCGCCTTGTCCACTTGAAGAAGCTTCCAATTGAAAACCCGCTAGCCTCTTACTTCGCCTTGTTTGCATGAACACCAAGCCTATCAGCTCTCAGAATATGCCACTGCCCAACCTCTAGTCAATGAACACAACGGTGAACAAGAACGGTCTCAAGTCTCCTTGGTTCTCTTGCTATTGGTTAGTAAAGCTCCACGGAGAACAAACAGAGGTGAGGAGACGTGAGAGAGAGAGAGCTGTGTGACTCTTGTTGTTGTTAGGGAGTTAGGGTTTTTCTTTTTCCAGAGACTTGTTTATTGGTCAGCCAAAACTAGGTCTCTGATTATTTGATAAACATATCCCCAGGATATCATATTTCAAACACCCGGATGTTATCCTGAGAATGAGTTTGGTTTAACCCTAAACTCATCTGAACCGTATCTAGAAAAAACTCTACGGTCCAAGCTATTGGGCCGAAATAATATTTATTATTTTTTTGGACCCAAAAGGCCCAAAATAATAAACATTAATTATTTATTTCCTGAGTTTATATAAATAACCCAATAAATAATTAATGAGCCCAAATGAACCGAAATAATTAATCTTCAATTATTTATTTCTTGGACTTATATAAATAACCCAATAAATAATTAAACATTAATTATTTCCCCTAGTTTAAGCCCAAGTTAATTTCCTAATTATTCATACTGGACCTAGGCCCTGAATAATTAATTAACCAATTAAACCAAATAATTAATTTCTCTCACCTCCTATATTTATTTATTTATTTATTTTATTCTAGTCTAATAATAAATTAGACATCCTAAATAAAATAAAATAAAATAAAATAAAATAAAATACTCTTGAACTGAGACCAATTCTTCAACCCAAAATTAGTTAGGACTTACGGGCTATTCCGAGGACCAAAAAGACACATCGCCTTGGCTGCTAAAATGACCAAAATACCCCTGCTATATAAATAACAGTATTTTACATTTTAAATATTTCATAATATCACCATAATGAAATATTGACCCCAAGGACAATGCTGCATTAGCAAAGTCTCCGACCTATAGGTGAAATAACTAAAATACCCTTCTACACATCGCCATACATTTAGAGAGGAAGAAGTGTACTAACACTCCTCTAAATGACATCTACCATCCTTAGACTTCTAGTCCAATGATCCACGACTTCTGGAGTGTTTCGCTTTCCAAAGGAGCTACCCTAAAACACACATTCGAATCATATTTCCTAGGGCCCTGAATATTTTAGACCATTCGGACAACAACAAGGAGCGATATAGTGTAGAAACTATCTTGTACAAATCTGCCTTAACTAACTAGTTACATATACCCAATACACAAGTATATTGGTTCTACTATAGAACCTCAACTATAGCATATCAAAGCATATGCTTCCAGCTTCGTCAGACCACCAACTCATACTCAAGTCGTAGAGTACTAGTCTGTGCTGTAGAGGTAGTAGTCTAGGTTTCTATCATATAGTACTTTTAAAAACCACTACTACAGGTCATGTCCTACGTATTCGAAATACGCTTATGTCATGAAGTGAATGGACTACTCACTGGCTAAAAGTAAGCCATTCCCCATTTGGAATTCATAACATAATAACCTAAACATGATGAGATTCCTAGTCTCATCAATAGGTTAAGAACAAATGTTTATGTGTTAAATAACCCGTGATCCATACCTTACTGTGAAAGACCACCATTCACATGGATCACTTATTTAAATATAATGGGTCTGTTCCGAACGAAAATTGTGCACAAACAAAAAGTAAATTCACAAACAATTTCTGAAAATAAATTCTTTTATTAAAATATTCGATTTTACATCAGAAACCTAGTCTAAGAGGGCATACAATCCAACAATCTCCCACTTACACTCTAAGACTAGGTAAGTGTTGGGAATATGCCCTCTTAGACTAGTTTTCTGATACAAATATCGAATATGTTAATAAAAGATTTTATTTTTCGAAAATCGTTTGTGAAATTATTTTCTTCGTTTGTATACAATATCGTTTGGAACAGACCCATTGTATATAAATAAGTGATCCATGTGAATGGAGGTATTTCACAGTAAGGTATGGATCATAGGTTATTTAAACACATAAACAGTCGTTCTTAACATATTGATGAGGATGGAAATCTCGTCATGTTTAGGTTATTATGTTATGAATTCCAAGTGGGGAATGGCTTACTTTTAGCCAGTGAGTAGTCCACTCACTTCATGACATAAGCGTATTTCGAATACGTAGAACATGACCTGTAGTAGTGGTTTCTAAAAAAGTACTATATGGTAGAAACCTAGTCTACTACTGCTACAGCGTGGACTAATACTCTATGACTTGAGTATGAGATGGTGGTCTGGCGAAGCTGGAAGCATATGCTTTGATATACTATAGTTGAGGTTCTATCGGAGAGCCAATATATTTGTATGTTGGGTATGTGTGACTAGTTAGTTAAGACAAACTTGTACAAGATAGTTTCTACACCATATCACCCCTTGTGGTTGTCCGAATGATCTAAATAGCCAAGGCCTTGGGAAATGTGACTTGGATGTTTGCTTTAGGGTCGCTCCCTTGGAAAGCGGAAACACTCCAGCAAGTCGTGGATCATTGGACTAGAAGCCTAAGGATGGTAGATGTCATTTAGAGAGGTGTTAGTACACCTCTTCCTCTCTAAATGTACGGCGATGTGTAGGGGGGTATTTTAGTCATTTCACTTGTAGATCGAAGACTCTGCTAATGCAGCATTGTCCTTGGGGTCAATATTTCCTTATGGTGATATTAGGAAATATTTAAAATGCAAAATACATCTATTTATATAGTAGGGGTATTTTGGTCATTTTAGTAGCCAAGACGATGTGTCTTTTTAGTCCTCGGAATAGTCCGTAAGTCCTAATTAATTTTTGGGTTGAGAATATGATCTCAGTTGAGAGAGTTTTATTTTATTCGGGAAGTCTAATTTATTATTGGACTGGAATAAAATAAATGGAGAGAAATTTATTTTCTGGTTTAATGGGTTAATTAATTATTCAGGGCCTGGGGTCCAGTTTGAATAATTAGAAAATTAACCGGGACTTAAACTAGAGGTTACTTAATTATTTATTGGGTTATTTATTTAATTAAATCCCAAGAAATAAATAATTAAAGTTTAATTATTTTTTGTTCATTTGGGTTCATTAATTATTTATTGGGTTATTTATTTAATCCCAAGAAAAATAATTAATATTTATTATTTTGGATTTTTTGGGTCCAAGAAAAATAATAAATATTATTTTGGCCCAATAGCCTGGACCATAGGATTTTTTTCGGACACAGTTTAGAAGAGTTTAGGTTGAAGCCAAAATTTATTTTGTAAATAATATTCGGGTATAAAATCTCGTGAATATTATTTGTATCAAAATAATTTTTTGGTTTCATGACTCTTGGCTTTCTGAGTGGAAAAATAAAATATATAAAAATAAATAAATCTCAGAGGCTCTTGGCTTTCTCTCTCGCGTGGCCCTTTCTTTCACTGACTTTTGGTTCTCTGGCTGTTGGTTTTTGGCTAGTACATAAGATGCCAAGGAAGCCAACCGAGACAAGAGTTTTGTGTGGCTTTTGGGTTTTTGGCTTTTGGTTTCTCTCGTATGTTTGGCTTTTGGTTTTCTAGCTTATGGCCTTTGTTGGCTAGAATAGATGAAAGCCAACAGATAGCTAGTAGTGGAATCTGTGAGAGAAGAAGCCAGACTGTGAAGATGAACCGTGAGTTTGGTGGAAAAATTGAGAAGCTTTTCTCTTCCCTTTCTGTGCTCACCAACTGGAAAATTAGGCTGGGAATATTCTGTGAACTGGAAAGCTAGCATGCCACCAGAGGAGAAGGAAGAAAGGAAGCTTCGATGCATCGGTGATCGTGGACGTTGAAGGAAGAAGCTGTTCTTGAGCTTCAAGCCATTCAACCATGTTTTTCAAGTATTTAAGGCTCCAAGAGGTATGTATCAAGCCCACCATGATGCTCTCATACTCTATTATGTTCATGTAATCTCCATTTTCATTCACTGAAGCTTGCATGCTCTGTAAATGTCAATCCTTCAGTAAGTCCATAGGTGCCCACCCCTATGGCGTCCAAATGTCTCTTGAAAACTCTCTCAGCCAAAGGCTTGGTGAATGGATCTACTAGATTATTTTCTGAGGCAATATGTTCCACCACGACTTTCCGTCTCTGGATGAAATCCCGGATCAGATGGTACTTTCTCTCGATGTGTTTCCCCTTCTTGTGGTTCCAAAGCTCCTTAGATTGTGATACTGCTCCAGTGTTATCACAATACATCACAATCGGCCTGTCCATATGTGGTACGACTCCAAGTTCTGAAAGGAACTTCCGGAGCCAACTGCTTCCTTGGACGCCTCTGAAGCTGCCACATACGCAGCTTCCATAGTTGAGTCAGCAATACAAGATTGCTTGATACTTCTTCATGAAATTGTTCCTCCAGACAAAGTGAAGACATATCCACTAATGGATTTTCTCTCATCCTTATCTGCCTGGAAGTCTGAGTCTGTATATCCTGTAGGAACCAAATCATCAGCCCTGTAAACCAGCATATAATCTCTCGTTCCCTTGAAGTACTTGAGAATATGCTTTACAGCTTGCCAATGAACCTCCCCAGGGTTTGAATGATATCTGTTAACTAAGCCCACGACAAAGCAGATATCTGGCCTAGTACACAGCATAGCGTACATGAGACTTCCCACAGCTGAAGCGTAGGGAATCCTACTCATTCTGTCTTTTTCTTCTTGAGACTTAGGACAGCCCCTTGAAGAAAATGACAACCCATGTCTGCAAGGAATTAGAGCTCCCTTGCATGAGTCCATGCTGTACTTGGCTAGCATCTTGTCAATGTATGTTACTTGGGATAACCCTAACATTCTCTGCTTCCTATTTCTAATAAGCCTAATCCTAAGAATGTAGCTGGTTTCTCCTAAGTCTTTCATACTGAATTGACTAGACAGCCAAACATTTGTAGACGACAATGTCTGTAACACCCCACTACCTAGGCCCAACAGGGCCGGGGATGTCGCCCCGTCCAAAGGACAAGGGGTCTTTATAACTAGGTTACATGAAAATAAAATAAAGCAAAAAAACTTTAAAATTAAATTTATTACAACCCAAAAGATAAATACTGGCACAAAACCCAAAATAAATTGTTTGCAACAATCTCTCAAACAACACCTAAAGTAAATAACATGAGTCTTCAAGCACAGGCAACAATCTAGCTAATGACCTCCACAGCAGGATCTTCTTGAAAATATGGCATAAAAGGTGGTGAGATAAAAATCTCAGTAAGCCCGTGTGTGCTTTGAGTGTTTCAGGTAAAATAATTTATGTATGCAAGTTGTAAAAGTTTCATAAGGAAAAGTGCTGGCAAGCAATAAATAAATGCTGAAAATAAAAAGTGGTGTTTCGCTTTTCAAACCATACATGTGTATAATAAATACAACCACTCAAATGGGTAGCCATGGGTTACCACACGTTGGGCCCCATGACTAAATAACTGTCAGAATGCCACACTTTGTGCAAGCTGACAAAAGGTAGGTGTACAGCCCTACGGGTGAGATACTCCTCCATCTCTACACCCAAACTTACCGATTGTCCACTCCGAACACACAGATCCACATGATCGAAACTTGCTAGCTCGGACCGGTATGACCTACCGGATCGGCATCCTATCCAGGAAGGACTCACCCCTCGGAGGTGGCCACCTACCGAGAGACTTACCCTAACCCTTCAAAGACTAATCCTGGTGGCCTACCCTTATTGAGTACTCAACGTTGATTGTTTCCCTTGGGAGAAAATTGATCAAACTTTGCTTTATTTGAAAATAGCAATTAAGAGTTTCCAAAAGTCTAGTCAAGTTGGGTTTTAGAAAAAGTTTAGATTTGCGTAAAACTGCTTGTTCAATTTTCAAATGATTTGCTTGATCGAAATAAAAAGGAAAAACAAGTCCTTAATTGCATTTACAAATAAATGTCCATATACATTGCATTTGCTTGCCACAATAACTTTTGGTCTTCACAAAACTCCATGCAGGAGTTACCTACTTCTTTGCTTGCTCAAACCCAAAAGTCTTCCAAGACTGACCTAACCCCGCCTGGGGTAAACACCAAACATAAGGTCACATTCAAGCTATACCCGCCTTGCATAAATAATTCTTAGCTCAACTAGTTACCGAACTACCTATGGCCAGGAGCCAAAAGGACGCCATATGGGTAGTGGTGGATCGACTGACCAAGTCGGCGCATTTCATACCCGTGAATGTAAGGGATTCTATGGAAAAGTTGGCTCAGACCTACGTGCGGGAAATAGTCAGATTGCACGGAGTACCTTCAAGTATTGTGTCTGATCGTGATTCGAGATTTACATCCCGATTTTGGGGCAAGTTTCAAGAATTGATGGGTTCTAGTTCGAAGTTCGAGTACGACGGCGCATCCACGGATCGATGGACGAGTCGAAAGAGTTATTCGGATATTGGAGGATATGCTGAGAGCCTGTGTATTGGATTTCGGGGATAAGTGGATTGAAAGTGTGCCATATGCCGAGTTATCATACAATAACAGTTATCAGGCTTCGATTGGAATGGCTCCGTATGAAGCTCTATACGGACGTAAGTGTCAAGTACCGCTATACTGGAGTTGGTCAGAGGATGGACATATAAGCAAATCGGGAGAAGTCTATGTTCAGGAAATGTCGGACAAGGTTAAGTTAATTAGGGAAAGGTTGAAGGCAGCCCAGAGTCGACAAAAGAGTTATGCAGACAATAGGCGGAGAATGTTAGAATTTCAGGTGGGAGACAGTGTGTTTCTAAAACTGACACCGAATAGGGGAATTCTGAAGCACCCGAAAGGGGGAAAGCTGAATCCGAGATATTTGGGTCCGTTTCCAATAAAAGAGAAAATTGGGCCGGTGGCATACCGATTGGAGTTGCCAGATGGGCTGACGGAAATTCACGACGTTTTTCATGTATCACAGTTGAAGAAGTACAATGCCGATCCCAGACATGTGTTGAATGATGAGCCGTTAGTGCTACAACCCGACCTGAGCTATGTGGAGAAACCCGTAAAGATATTGGACCGAAGTATCAAGACTCTCCGGAACAAGCAGATTCCGATGGTAAAAGTGCAGTGGGAGCATCATGGCATGCGAGATGCCACATGGGAAACAGAAGAGTGGGTAAAGCGAAAGTATCCCGATCTGAGGTAAAGGTGCGTCTGAATTTCGGGGCGAAATTCTCCTAAGGAGGGGAGGATGTGAAACCCCACCTAAAACCAACCCTAGAGTAAGGGGGTCGGGAATGCATATCATATTATTTTGCATGAAATATATGTTTTTAAATGATTTTATGTGCTTTAGAATCGTGGATTATAGGTTTAAATGCTTAGTTATGCTTGTTGAGTAGGAGGGGTAAAATGGTAATTTTGCTTGAGGTTAGAATAGGGAGACAACTTGAGGAGTAGATAAGAAAAATATGTGGGTGAGAAAATAAGAACAAGAGTTGGTGTGGTTTAGTGGTTAGAGCTTGGTGAATTAATTTCTAAGGTCATGAGTTCAAATCCCATTATTTAAGTTTTATCATGATTATTTTCATTAAGTTTGAATTTTTGTTTTCTTGCATTCCATAAAAATAGGAATGTTGTCTTAGGGGAGACATGAAGAGAATGTCCTAATCTTATCCTCATGTCCTAAAAAGAATTCTAGAGGAATTCTTGTCCTATTTATTACCTCTAGCTTGTCCTAACATCTTTATAATTCAAAACCATTAAATCCTTTCTTTTAAATTCCAAAAAAATTCTGGGATAACTCCTCCACCATGAAATTCGAAAATCAGCTATGGTGGTTGGGTAGTTGGCCGAAAATAGGAGGGTAAATAGGAAGGGTTCCAAGAGAAAATCAATCACCATGAAAGGACCTTCAAATCTACCTTCATGTTGTTCATACTTTAGTGGAAAGAAATCTGGAAATTTTCCAGAATTGTTGCAGCCCCTTTCTTCGAAAATTCAGGCCATAATCCCATTCATTTGCTGCCAAGGAAATGGTCATTTTATGTGGCTTGGAAGCTGGGAAAACAGTGCAAATTTCGGACTACACAAAACAGCACCAAACCAGAAAAAAAACTGGGCATTTCGCAGCTTACAATCAAGGAAATGAAGCTGTTTTTAGTTCACCTTCAAGCCAGCAAATCTCTTCTGTATTTGTCCAGAAATAAGGCTGAAAAACCAACCTTGGAAGACCCTCAAACACCCCAGAAGAACCTCTGAAAATCGAGCTAAGAGTGTGCAAAATTCTGCACCAAAAATTCTGCAATCTTCAAAAATTCTGAACAACTTCAAACCAGAATTTTCCAGCCTTGCTTCCTTCTAGCCTAAGGCCGAAAATCATCTTCAACCTCTGTAAAAATTGAGCTTGCTCAGCTGTAGACTGAACACCATAAACCCCACTCTTACCTTGAGCATAAGGACTCCATAGCTGCACCACAAAACACTCCTAAGATCACTCCATTCAAACTCTTTTGAACTTCAAATAATTTCAGCATTTTACTCCATTAAAACCACTCTTGCATTAGGCTAATTAACCAGAATTTTCTCTGCCTTCATGGACTGAATTTCGGCCAGCCTTGAGCAACATTAACCTTCAATCATTTCAGGGAAAAACTCCATGTTCAGCCGGCACCATTGGAAGACATAGAAACCTCTCTTGATCAAAACACCATAGCTAACCTCTTACCTTAAACCTCTCCACTATTTCCTCCATTTAAATTTCAAAAAAAAATCTGATCATCCCCTCTCTTCCTAGCTGAAAACCGAAACCCTCATTCATTCCATACCATTCGGCCAGCCTTCTATCAAAATTCGTGCAGCATTCTTCCAAATTCTCTCCATTTTCACCTAGAACACCAAGAACACACACTAACCTTCTTCAAGCCTAACCCTACTCTAAACACCTCCAATCACTCTCAAACACTCCAAATCACTACCATTTAATCCCTACACCTCATTTCTGGTATTTATAACACAAGACCTCGCAAACAAAAATTTTCAAGCGGATCGAAATTAACCTTTTTCTTGAAGGTCTCAAGAACATCAACAAGGTAAGTCAAGAACAACTTTCTTATTCATCTTCTTCCATTCGATTATACCATTCTAATGATCTCTCTCTCTCTCTCTCTCTCTCTCTCTCTCTCTCTCTCTCTCTCTCTCTCTCTCTCTCTCTCTCTCTCTCTCTCTCTCTCTCTTCTAACCGAAATGGTTGATCAAACATCAACCATGATCGTTTGTTTCGTTGGACCATTCAAGACACTCCATCGCGCGTGGACCTTCTTTTGTCTTCTTCGAAGTACTCGACAATCAAGTATTCATTCTTAAATCTCTCTTATTAAATTCTGAAATCATGTCTCTTAGGTGTTGATAGGGAGATGGAATATGATTGGGAGATTGAGTATATGCATAAAGGGATTGGGGTTAGGACATGATGATTGTTGTATATGACTAGGATATATGTATTTTCCTTTCGAATCATTGTATGTTCTTCATGCTTAATGAATTTTATGGATATTTGAAGCATGATTAGATATTATGACACCAAAGGTGATTAGGCTTTTATGTTCTTATTGTTCCATGGAAACCATGATTGATGATTATGCTTAGTAGGATTTTGGCCATGTGATGGTACGAGATAGTCAAGTGTATGTTCATGAATGGATTAATATATTGTTTGATGATGGAGAATGTGATCATGAATCTTTTCTAGCTAGGAAAATCATGATAAGAGATTATTTTCTTATTAATTCTAGGTTATATTCATTAACAAAATTTATTACAAAAAAATTAGAATTACTACTATAGTTTCCATCAAAATTCGAAATACTAGGGGATTTGGATTGGAATATTTAATTAGACTGTTAATATTTTTATTAAACAAAATTTAATAAAATTCATTTATTACTAATTTTATTTATTACTAATTAATTATTATCTATTAAAAAATTTTAATTAAAAAATTATTTAATTTATTATTTATTTATAATAAAGCTATTTTTAAATTATCATTTATTAAAATTATTTAGGACTTAATATTATTTAAAATTCAAACCTTAGTTTATTTATTATTAATAACACTCAAGAGTTGTTATTTGAGTCTATAATTTATTAGCAATTATTTTAGAACCCCTAGTTATTTTAACTTATCAAACTAGACTTATTTTATAAAATTTTTTTGCATCTAGCCTTAAAACTTAGGACATTGAGGTCATGGTTAATCATGGTTGTAACTGGTTGAGCTAAGAATTATCTATGTAATGCGGGTATAGCTTGAATGTGACATTATGTTTAGTGTTTACCCCAGGCGGGGTTAGGTCAGCCTTGGAAGACTTTTGGGTTTGAGCAAGCAAAGAAGTAGGTAACTCCTGCATGGAGTTTTGTGAAGACCAAAAGTTATTGTGGCAAGCAAATGCAATGTATATGGACATTTATTTGTAAATGCAATTAAGGACTTGTTTTTCCTTTTTATTTCGATCAAGCAAATCATTTGAAAATTGAACAAACAGTTTTACGCAAATCTAAACTTTTTCTAAAACCCAACTTGACTAGACTTTTGGAAACTCTTAATTGCTATTTTCAAATAAAGCAAAGTTTGATCAATTTTCTCCCAAGGGGAACAATCAACGTTGAGTACTCAATAAGGGTAGACCACCAGGACTAGTCTTTGAAGGGTTAGGGTAAGTCTCTCGGTAGGTGGCCACCTCCGAGGGGTGAGTCCTTCCTGGATAGGATGCCGATCCGGTAGGTCATACCGGTCCGAGCTAGCAAGTTTTAGTCATGTGGACTGTGTGTTTCGGAGTGGACAACCGGTAAGTTTGGGTGTAGAGATGGAGGAGTATCTCACCCGGTAGGCTGTACACATACCTTTTGTCAGCTTGCACAAAGTGTGGCATTCTGACAGTTATTTAGTCATGGGGCCCAACGTGTGGTAACCCATGGCTACCCATTTGAGTGGTTGTATTTATTGTGCACATGTATGGTTTGAAAAGCGAAACACCACTCTTTATTTTCAGCATTTATTTATTGCTTGCCAGCACTTTTCCTTATGAAACTTTTACAACTTGCATACATAAATTATTTTACCTGAAACACTCAAAGCACACACGGGCTTACTGAGATTTTTATCTCACCACCTTTTATGCCATATTTTCAGGAAGATCCTGCTGTGGAGGTCATTAGCTAGATTGTTGCCTGTGCTTGAAGACTCATGTTATTTACTTTAGGTGTTGTTTGAGAGATTGTTGCAAATAATTTATTTTGGGTTTTGTGCTAGTATTTATCTTTTGGGTTGTAATAAATTTAATTTTAAAGTTTTTTTGCTTTATTTTATTTTCATGTAACCTAGTTATAAAGACCCCTTGTCCTTTGGACGGGGCGACATCCCCGGCCTTGTTGGGCCTAGGTAATGGGGTGTTACAATGTCCCTACATCATTTCCAATAAGTAGAATGTCATCCATATACAGGACAAGAAAAACCACATTAATGCCTTCAAGTTTCCTATACACACATGGTTCATCTTCGTGTTGAATAAAACCATAAGACTTTACAGTCTCATCAAGACGAATGTTCCATGCTCTCGATGCTTTTTAAGTCCATAAATGGACTTCTTCAGCTTGCAAACCATATGTTCCTGGCCTTCAGCAATAAAACCTTCCGGTTGGGACATATATATGTCTTCACTAAGATGGCCATTTAAGAATGCCGTCTTGACATCCATTTGCCATATCTCGTAGTCATAGTGACATGCGATGGCAAGAAGGATGCGGATGGATTTAAGCATGGCTACCGGGAAAAAGGTTTCCTCATAGTCGATTCCCTCTTTCTGAGTATACCCTTTCGCCACAAGCCTAGGTTTAAAGGTTTCCACCTTCCCATCCGCTCCCCTCTTTCTCTTGTACACCTACTTGCACCCAATGAGTTTTATTCCTTCAGGTGAAGCTACAAGATCCCAAACCTGATTGAGGTACATAGGCTTTCATTGCTTCATGCCACAGATTTGCATCGGCATTAGCAATAGCCTCTTCGTATCTAGCGGGGTCTTGTACCTGATGGTCAGAGACCAGCTCAAAGGCTTCTCCAGTCCATCTATCCGGAACCCTAGACACTCTCCCACTATGACGAGGCTCCATTTGCACAGGCTCTTGAGGCTGTGCCTCTTCTTGTTCCACAATCGGATCAGAAGAAGTTGATTCCGTAGATAACTTCTCCTCAAGTTCCAACCTCGTTGAACCTTTAGTGGAAGTACTTTGATCATCTTCCAAGTATCTAGCATTGGTACTAACTAGTACCTTCTGCTTCTTGGGATGATAAAAGTAACCTCCTTTTGTCCCTTTTGGATAGCCAACAAAATAGCATAATTCTGATCTTGGTTCCAACTTGTCTTCCTTCACCAGTACATAAGCTGGACAACCTCAAATCCTGAGATGATTTAGACTTGGCTTACGCCCAGTCCACATCTCATAGGGAGTCCTAGATACTGACTTGGAAGGCACCAAGTTCAAAATATATGCCACTGTCTCCAGGACATATCCCCAAAAGGACACTGGAAGAGTAGCATGAGACATCATGCTTCGGACCATTTCCATCACTGTCCTGTTCCTTCTCTCAGCTACTCCGTTCTGCTGGGGTGTTCCCGGTGCAGAGAGCTGGGATACTATCCCATGATGTACCATGTAGTCCTTGAATTCACCTAGGAGGTACTCTCCACCACGATCAGATCGTAAGATTTTGATTAATTTATCTGTCCGACGCTCCACTTCAGCCTTAAACTCCTTAAACTTGTCAAAAGAGTCAGACTTGCATCTCATCAGGTAAATGTAACCATACCTCGTACAATCATCCGTGAAAGTGATGAAGTACTCAAAACCTCCTCTAGCTGGTGTAGACAATGGACCACACACATCAGTGTGAACAAGACTCAACACCTCCTTAGCTCTATCGGCCTTTGGTGTAAATGACTTTTTGGTCATCTTTCCCATCAGGCAGGATTCATACTGAGGCCAACTTTCCAATCTCAATAAGTCCAAAGGCCCATCATGGATTAGCCTCTGAATCTTGGTTGAGTTAATATGACCCAACCTTCGATGCTAAATATATGAATCATTGATATTGGTCTTTCTCTTCTTAGTTAAAGGTTCAGATTGAGCGTTATTTGATTGGTTGTTAATAGGGTTTAAAAAGAACAGATTTCCATACATGTGCCAGTACATAAAATTTCTCCATCTCTACTGATAGAAATACCAGAATGGAAAGATACAAAATATTCTTGATTTATAAGTTTTGCAACTAAAATCAAATTCTGACGAAATCCAGGTACATATAAAATGTCTTTTAAAACCACTATTTTATTACAATAAAAAATAAGATCCAGCTCTCCCATTGCAAGGGCCCAGACTTGTGCTCCATTACCCACTCGTAGCCCATATTCGCCCTTCTTGAGTTTTCTAATCTTTCTAAACCCCTGCAAGGAGTTACAAATATGATCAATGGCTCCTGAATCAACAATCCAAGTGGAAGTTGATCCTACCATTGATATAGACTCTAGATAGAAAACATTACATGTGGGGTTTTTCTTGGCTTGAAGATCTGGACACTCCTTTTTTCAGTGTCCCTTATTCCCACATTTGAAGCACTTGTCCTTTAGTTTGTCCTTAGACTGGGTTTTGGGCTAGGCTATTGCATTCCCTTTCTTCCTCTTAAACTTTCTAGGTTTAGGCCCAGTTCTTGAGGAAGAAGCCTTAGCAATCATGGCCTTTGACTGCGGCTTCATGACCTTCTCCGCCATCTGGAGCTCCTTCATCAATTCAGTCAAACTCATGTTCAATTTGTTCATGTTATAGTTCAACTTGAATTGAGTGAAGGAACCCGGTAGAGATTCGAGAATTATGTCCACTTGGCTCTCGGGGTCAATGACAGCCCCTAAGATTTTCGCCTCCTCAAAAGCAGCAATCATCTTGAGCATATGCTCTCGAACTGATGCTCCCTCAGCTATCTTAGTGTTTATAATAGTTCGAAAAGCCTCCTGCCTTACGAGCCGGCTCTTGTTCGCGAACATAATAGCCAATGATTGACTGATGTCATATGCAGAAGCCATATGCTCGTGTTTTGACTGGAGCACATTAGACATGGAGGCTAACATATAGCAACATGCCATTTCGTCAGCCTTCTTCCACGCCTTCTCAGCCTCTCGCTCTTCGGCGATAAAACCTTCCCCGATAACAGGACAGGTCTCATAAAGGACATACTTATACTCTTCGGCTGTGAGTATTATGTCCAGGTTCCTTTTCCAGTCCACATAGTTTGGACCCATTAACTTATTCTCCCTGAGAATAACGGCCAATGAACTAAAAGAACCTCCCACCATTTCTGAAAATCGAAAAATAAAAGAAAGAATTTAGTTTGTAAAAACAAAATAAAATTTGTGCACTGGAAATAATTTGACTCTTAAAAAAACTGACATAGCTTCTTAGGAAGATTAATAGTTCCCTAAGCTAAGTGTATTAACCACCACAAATTAATTTCCCTTCTAGGTAATGATCTAGAGGATAACTCCATCGTGGGATGGCTGTTTCCTCTCATTTCCTATGGACGTACCTTGCACTATAACCTCCAACGCGGGCTGGCCGATCATAGTACGTGCCTTGAGTTATTAATTACATCCTTCCATTAGATTTAGATCCTTGTGGTATCCCCATCCTATACGGGTTCACTCCCAGGATGACGCGAGGGGACTCACGATCTCTAATGAGGACCGTGATGGAAGCCGTTGGAACCCCTCTCCCACTTAGTCTTTTAAAATAAAGGTTTTCTGGAAAAATATCCTTTTGAAATTTTCAATATGCTTTTCCTTAACTCAAAAATAAAATATCTAAGTCCACTAAAATCTCTATGCTAAGGTTTATATCCTTTGAGAGATTTTTTTCATGGACTAATTTTATTTAAGTTAAAACTTAATGATTTCAAAAAAATTTCCAATTAAAACTTTCTAGAGACTTTGGTCTCAAGTTTATTTGACAAAACAATTTTTCTAGTGCAAAATGAAACAAAATGGCTCTCTCCATTTTCATTTACAAAAATATCTAAATCCAATATATTTTCTATGTCAAGGATTAAATCCTTTGAGAAAATATTCAAGGATTAATTTTTGTACAAATTAAAATAACCATTTAATTTTTGAAGAAAAATATTTTTCTTGTCAAAAATGTTCCCAAAGACTTTGGTCTTTGAGAAAAGGCACACATAAGTACACAAAAAAATAGCATGTTAGAAAATAGTAAACGTTTTCATGCTTTTTTCTATTTATAAATCTAAGTGCCCAAATAATAAAATTAAATACATTGATTAATTAACTAATTATCTTGTTTAACTCTAAAATCCTTTACTAATATTTTTCATGCAAATATATTCCAAGAATATAAACTATTGCAAAAATATTAATTTCACCTGGTATGGGACCCAAAACGAAAAATAAAAAAATTACAAAAAATAGCTAGCGGTCCATTGCACCGGCCGCAACGGATCCGCGCCCGAATGGCCTGCGGTCCACCGCGGTCGCAATGCACCGCGCCGCATCGGATCACCTTCTAGCCGCAACCCATGGATCCGCCCGCAATTGCTTCTCCTCAGCTGTCGACCCACGTGCGACCCGCGCACTCACCTAATAACCCGCCGCTCGACCCGCGCAATTCAATTGCAAATTTGCAATTGAAAACGGCTCAATTTCCACGCAATCCGGCTCGGCTCCAAGGCGCGGACAACGCGGCTTCTGTCAAAATTTTGGTAGCGGCTCAGCTCGGCTCAAACGGCTTAGGAACAGTTCTCTTCTTCGTTTTTTCTTCTTTTCCACACCAAATTTGCAGAGCCTTCTACTCTTCGAATTTTGCTTATTTGTTTGGCCTCTTTGGACATTTTTACTTACAAAAACTCATCCAAAACAAAAACACAACCGCCTAACCCATTTAAATTGGGTTTACACGATCAAACATCAAAGCCAAAAATTTTTACAGAGATACCTATGCTTCAACGGTGAAGCTCACAGTCATGCTATCCCATACCAAAACAGTGAAGGATCATAGGTATAATCACCAAACAATTATCTTCTCCATTTTTATTAACTACCATACTCTCTAAGTTGATCAAAGAACCATTGGCTCTAATACCACATTGATGGGCAGAAACAGAGGAGCATGCTTGAATGAAAAAAAAAAGCAGAGGAAAAAAAAACACAAGCCTTAAAGGCCGTACGGAAGCGTTAAAATCATACCTTTGCACGCTTTAAACCTACTAGGTTGAGTAGGAGTGGATTGAACGATAGGAATCGCTTCGCCTTGCCCACTTGAAGAAGCTTCTAATTGAAAACCCGCTAGCCTCCTACTTCGCCTTGTTTGCATGAACGCCAAGCTTTTCAGCTCTCAAAATATGCCACTGCCCAACCTCTAGTCGGTGAACACAACGGTGAAGAAGAACGGTCTTAAGTCTCCTTGGTTCTCTTACTATTGGTTAGCAAAGCTCCAAGGAGAATAAACAGAGGTGAGGAGACGTGAGAGAGAGAGAGTTGCGTGACTCTTGTTGTTGTTAGGGAGATTAGGATTTTTCTTTTTCCAGAGACTTGTTTATTGGTCAGCCAAAACTAGGTCTTTGATTATCTGATAAACATATCCCCGGGATATCATATTTCAAGCACTCGGATGTTATCTTGAGAATAAGTTTGGCTTAACCCTAAACTCATCTTAACCGTATCTAGAAAAAATCCTACGGTCCAAGCTATTGGGCCAAAATAATATTTATTATTTTTCTTGGACCCAAAAGGCCCAAAATAATAAACATTAATTATTTATTTCCTGGGCTTATATAAATAACCCAATAAATAATAAATGAGCCCAAATGAACCGAAATAATTCATCTTCAATTATTTATTTCTTGGGCTTATATAAATAACCCAATAAATAATTAAACATTAATTATTTCCCCTAGTTTAAGCCCAGGTTAATTTCCTAATTATTCATACTGGACCTAGGCCCTGAATAATTAATTAACCAATTAAACCAAATAATTAATTTCTCTCACCTCATATTTTTATTTATTTATTTATTTTATTCCAGTCTAATAATAAATTGGACGTCCTGAATAAAATAAAATACTCTTGAACTGAGACCAATTCCTCAACCCAAAATTAGTTAGGACTTACGGGCTATTCCGAGGACCAAAAAGACACATCGCCTTGACTGCTAAAATGACCAAAATACCCCTGCTATATAA
This sequence comes from Voacanga thouarsii, assembly GCA_026120185.1. Lineage (NCBI taxonomy): Eukaryota > Viridiplantae > Streptophyta > Magnoliopsida > Gentianales > Apocynaceae > Voacanga > Voacanga thouarsii. Next base: position 1,143,530 of record JANUWF010001635.1, on the reverse strand, counting down.
ATAACTGTATTTTGCAATTTAAATATTTCCTAATATCACCATAAGGAAATATTGACCCCAATGACAATGCTGCATTAGCAAAGTGTCCAACCTATAGGTGAAATGACTAAAATACTCCTCTACACATCGCCATACATTTAGAGAGGAAGAAGTGTACTAACACCCCTCTAAATGACATCTACCATCCTTAGGCTTCTAGTCCAATGATCCACGACTTCCTGGAGTGTTTCCGCTTTCCAAGGGAGCTACCCTAAAGCACACATCCAAGTCATGTTTCCCAGTGCCCTGAACATTTTAGACCATTCGGACAACCACAAGAGGCGATATAATGTAAAAACTATCTTGTACAAGTCTGTCTTAACTAACTAGTTACATATATCTAATACACAAGTATATTGGTTCTACTGTAGAATCTCAACTATAGCATATCAAAGCATATGCTTCCAGCTTCGTCAGACCACCAACTCATACTCAAGTCGTAGAGTACTAGTCCATGCTGTAGCGGTAGTAGTCTAGGTTTCTATCATATAGTACTTTTAGAAACCACTATTACAGGTCCTATCATACGTGTTCGAAATACACTTATGTCATGAAGTGAGTGAACTACTCATTGACTAAAGGTAAGCCATTCCCCATTTGGAATTCATAACATAATAACCTAAATATGATGAGATTCCCAGTCTCATCAATAGGTTAAGAACAAATGTTTATGTGTTAAATAACCCGTGATCCATACCTTACTGTGAAAGACCACCATTCACATGGATCACTTATTTAGACACAATGAGTTTGTTCCGAACAAAAATTATGCACAAACAAAAAGTAAATTCACAAACAATTTCTGAAAATAAATTCTTTTATTAAAATATTTAATTTTATATCAGAAACCTAGTTTAAGAGGGCATACAATCCAACATTTTCATGTCTGGACGTGTTTCTTTAATAGAAACTCTTTTTCCTTTCATTCACAGACCACCCTCATTTAATTCTGATCTGAATTTACCTGTGTTAGCTGTACCTTATTCTTCACCTTACACTTCATCTTATTTTCCTTCTGATCAGCTTCCTGCATCTGTTTCTCATCAACCTTCTACATCTAACCCTTCTCAGCCACATGTATCTTCTTCACATCTTCCTACTAGACGATCAACTAGGCATATCATTCCTCCACCTTACGTTTCTGATTATATTTGTTCCAAGGTTAATAACATTACTACACCTCATCTTCTACTTTCTTCTACTACTAGCTTTGATACCATGTAGAATTTGATCAAGAGAAAATTGCAGAATAGGAAGAAAAATAGAGAACTATCACAAAGGATAAAAAAATGAAAACTACAGAAGAGAAAAGCTTTTCTTCATTATTCTGAATATCAATCACCAATATGTTTTATACATTCGAAACTCAAAGGAAAATTAATTATAGAAGAAAAAGGAATGAATTACAAAGAGAACTATAATTAACAGTTGGCGACTTCTGCAACTTCTCTGAAAGGAATGGCGCCATCAACCGGGATCAAAAGAAAGAGAAAAAGAAGCAGAAGTTGATGTCTTGTGATAACTATCATTAATTGATCTGGCAGCCACGTTGGCTGAGCTAGCTGAGTTGGACAGCAACATAGCAGCTGAATTAGCATCTGCATCTGTGTTGGCAGTTTCAATAATAGCATCACCTCATGTTATAGGGTCCCGGTTATGACTATTATCAACAAAGAGGTTAAATAGAAACTTCATATTAAAAAGATATCAGTGACCTCTGTGAGCCCACGGTCCAAATTATTTTTAGGTGCTTTCTTTTTATGACTATTCTGGTGTGGGCTTGGGTCCACATAATGTGAGAGGGATTAATTTAGGGGCACGTTAGCAATTACTACAACTTAAGTTTGATTTACGTTATTGGGTTCTGTCAGTTACATTGTTTCTGATTCCATGTTATTCATCTTTTTGAGAGAAGAAGACTTTCAGAGAAGAAGGGAACGTGGAATAAGGGCAGCCAAAGGACGCGAATCTAGGTAAGTTTGAATCAATTGCCCTTGGGATTAACTATATCTCATTCTAAGGTTCTTAGTTCTGTTACTAGGTCTGTGTGTGTGGGTTTTGATTAGGGATTTGGGTCTGTTCTGATAGAGTACTTGTTAATTGGGATTGTAGGAGAAAAGGAAACTGGAGGTAACAAGAGTGAGTATGTGATTTAGTGAATTCTGGTAAGGGATTCTGGCTTTTTTGTATTTCTCGTTCTTAAATTGTGTTCTAAATAAATCCTCTTCTGTTTTGAATTTTTGGAGAAATTGTGTTTGTATGAAATTGGGTTGGGCATGGTGATAGTTTAACATTGTGATTGAGTTATTATAATAATTAGTATTTTAAGGTTATGTGATTTCTATTCTTGTTTTGAATTCTGGTTCTGTTCTGTCTAATGTTTGGGGCTTAGTAATGGTGGGAATTTCCCAATCTGTTCTGTGTACTGGCCCTAAGTTAGAGGGATATAGTACCTAGTCAATCTATTCAATGTACTAGCATTTCTCCTAATGGGATACAAATAATAGTTAAGGGACTAATATCAGTTAGCCAAACTCATACTCCTAAACATGATTCAAAAATCTGGAATTTTTTATGTGTATATGTGTAATGTAAAGTGTGTTTTCAAGGAAAAGAGGGTTGGTTGTACTAGCTGTTTGATATTTTTGAGGAGTGTTCCAAGTCGTTGTTAAACCTGTTATTGAGCTTATAATCTGTTTTGTTTTTACCCTATTCTTTGCTATTGTTTTGCTGTTTCTGAAGTGAACCAGTGCCATTCCAACCATTAGAACTAGCGCCAGCTTTCCTCTGTTGTTGAATTTCTTGATGTTCAGTGTTGAACTGGCACTGTTTTTCCCATTCTGATCAGTGCCGACTGATCCCTAATATCTAGTTTCTTATGCTAATTGAGTGGGATCAACATTAGGATTTGTGAAATTGTGGGGAGTTAAGGCAAGCTTCGTTTCTTTGTGCTAGCCTTACTTGTGATGCCTCATTTTTTATTCATGTTCTTTGGAGTACAACTATCTCACTAAAGGAATAACCACTAAGCTATTTTTGTAGCGTGCAAGAGTTTTCTACAAAATTATGATTACTTATGTAATGTGTTCAATCCAAATTAAGGCATGTTTTCCTTACTGAGCTAGTGAGTTCACCCATTATTTATCATTTTAGGTTCTTAATTGGAAGGGGAAGAATTAGATGCGTGGTTCGAGAAAGATTTTGAGTGATTTTCTGTAAAGCTCTATTTATGTTAAATTTTATGATTTTTGAGGTTATAGTGTTCTGATGGGATAGTACAAAAGTTATTTGATTATGTTTTGCATTGTAATCAGGAGTTTATTAACTTTGATGATTCAATTATTGGTATTTGGGTTATTTTAGATTTGTTTGTCTATTTTCAAATCGGGGTTCGATATTCCATTTTAGGATACTGCCATGTCATCCCGAGGCAAGGAGCGTGACAACCTCCTTCTCCTGGCCATATCTAGAAGGAGCTGCAGAAATTTCAGCCTTTATTAGATGCTTTCTCTTTGGTGCCAAATGTAGAGTATCCCTCAAAATTCATATCTAATCTGCCAATGTCAGGTAAGTGACAATAATATGCTGGATGTGATCAGCAGAATCGCAAGTTTGCACGAATACCTCACAATGTATAGGAAAGCTTGAAAACTGAAGGGATCAGTATACTGCCAGAAAACCAATCGAAACTGGAACAAGTGGATACCAAAACTCTAACAAATTCAGGACATCACACAACTTCATAAAAGGGGCTACTAGCGCATCATACTTCCAGAATTTAGACCAAGAACACTTGAGCAACGTTTGGGAGCCGAGAGCCCTCAAGCTTCGGCTATTTTTGAATTCTGTAACCAGGACTACTACTTGTAATTGCATAATTATTTGAACTTGGTTCCAACTTTCAAAAGCAAAAGATACCATCGATGTGGGCTCCTTTCCGTGAACGTGTGTCTGTTACAGAAGGGGTGTGATTATATTCGAGATTCTTGCAAAAATTCGAGTTACGGAAAATTCTTTGATCATATATACGACTTAATATAATAGCCTTTTCAGGTAGATAATATCTTTAAAGTGTTAATTTTCACGATGAAGATAAGTGGGAATAGAGAAAAAGAGAAAACTAGATAGTGATGCTATGCTTATAAGTATAGAAGGCTTAGTACCATCCATTCACAAGGAAAACAAGTAGTAAAATAGCTTCGAAAGCTTTAGCTTTTCATTGTAGGCACTGAGGTGAGCAGATAAGCTGCCTATTTTGGTAAACATGGATGCCCCCACCAGAGAGGCGCTGAAGAAATTTTTCAAAGAACATGACAAAAATGGCGATGGCCGTTTGGACAAGGAGGAATTGAAGCAAGCCTTTCGGCACCTCGGTACAGATATACCGTGGTGGAGAGCTTCGAGAGCCATGGATTATGCCGATGCTGATAGAGATGGGTTTATAACTGAACCTGAGATGACTGACCTTGTCAATTATGCCGCCCAATTTGGGTTTACTGCCTTAGATAAGACGCTTATTTTGGGAAACAAGGATGCACCAGCTGCGCCCCTCAGCACAGAGCAGCTTAAGAAAATTTTCAAAGAACCTGAAAAAAGGGGCGATGGCCGTTTGGACAAGGAGGAATTGAAGAAAGCCTTTCAGCGCCTCGATGCACTTACACCAGGGTGGAGAGCTTCACTACAAAAGGAGAAAATATGATTAAAAAGTCTTCGAAATAAATGACTATATACGCCTGTTTTGAAATTGTCTTATTTGTTGTAAAATAAATACAATGATAAAATTTTATAGTCACATTTGTCTTAACAAATACGACAATTTTACATTACCATTGTTTATGTGTCAAATTAACATGACGATTTTATGGTCGTTGTATTTATTATCATGTTGTATTTATTGTCAAATTCAACAAAATCCTTTAATAACATTTTAATTGTATCTAATATTTTTAAATTTGATCATAATACTTTTTGTAGTGATTTTAACAATTCTAATGGTTAAATCGCTAATTTGATATATTGGCATTTGTAAATGCGATAGAATTTTTTGGTATTGTATAGAGATTATACTAAAAAATGTGGTAAAATATATCAAATTACTTTCAAATTTGGTTGTCAAACTTGTTCAACTTTATTAACAAATTTAAAAGTTGGATTATTGATTTGGCAAGTATATTTTTGTATACGTCCTATGTCTTCATATATCTATACTTAATTTGTATGCTATAAATGCTACTTTAATTGATTAGCTTCAAATTTTGGCAACATCCTTCTTAACTTCCATAATATATTATTTTGATTAATGTATGTTATAAATGTATAGATAGTGATCCAAATTTACCTAATTATATTATTATTATTATTATTATTATTATTATTATTATTATTATTATTATTATTATTATTATTATTATTATTATTATTATTATTATTATTATTATTAGTTATTATTATTACTATTGCTTTTTTAATAATTAATATTTATAAGAAATGAATTTGATTTAATTTGTCTTTAAATATGCTATTTCTATGTTTAGAAGCACCATACTACACACGCACACACACACACACACTCTCTCTCTATTTCTATGTGTATATATAAAAATAAATAACAGTATGAGGAAAAAATTATATTTAAGAATTAAAACAAATACAACCTTTAGAAAATGACGGCTTAAACCGTTGTATTTAATATGGAAGCGACAGTTCAAAGCTGTCATATTTAATCTGACCCCAAAAAAAATACGAGTATTCAAATTTCTTTTCTCCTTCCCCATTCTTATTTTCAGACCAACCTAGCTATCATTCTTTCTATAAATTGGTGTGCCCTGTTTCTTCCTCTTCCTTTCGCCTTCACCACAAGAAAACACGGAATTAGCGACACTAAAAGGTTTTGCGAGGGTAAGTAAGGGAGGGACAATTTACTGAGGAATTGACCTGCCATAGCTGAATTGCTGCAAATAGCGATGGAGTTGCGAGGGTCTAGGTTTCCCTTCCAAGTTCGTGAAGGTTTCACAACTACTATATTAATTTTTGTCAATAAATTTTAGTCAAAATATAAAATGAAGTGGTCGTAGCTAAATCCTCACTATTTGCTAGTGTTTAGCTACGAAAATAAAATTTTTTGAAATTAGCCATAGCTAAACCTCACTATTTGTGAGAGATTAGCTACAGCTGTATTATTAGTAACGGTTTAGATACGAAACTTTGTCGTAGCTAAATCTATATAAATCAGCAAGGATTTAGCTATGGCATGTTAAATTGCTATACTCTCACTATCGACGAGAGATTAGTGATGACAAACTGCCCTAGAAAAAATATAGACTAAATTAACACTTAGTTTTTTTCATTCATCTTCCTTCTTCCTTCTTGCTTTCTCGGTTTCCCTTTTCACTGCAACCCCCCCCCCAAATTGCCATTCCTTCTCCGATCTCTCGTTTCCCTCTCCCTTATATTATTGTCGCCTGCACTGTATTTTATCTCTGGCACCTCATCTCTATTCTGTTTCCTCAGAAAATAGTGGTGCTCGACCTGTGGTTTGTTTCAACGAAGAATAGCAATAGCGGCCGCCATGTCTTTCTCCATTTGCTAAGTAAGTTTTTAATCCCTCTTCTTGACATTTTATTGTAACCCCTGATTTGTTTCAATGTTGTTTGATTGTCGGTTGTTGAGATTGAGATATCTCTTTCTACACAAAATAGTATAGCAATTTCATGCTTGCGATTTGTTTGATTATATGCCCATATGATATGGTTACTTTGTTTTGATATTGAAGCTACTAATAATTATTTTTTGTGAGGCTTTAGCATAGCCAACTATCTTTGTTATTTTACAGCTATAACATGTTCCTGCTAATTCGTATGATTCATTAATCATAGTGCAGCATTTCTTTTCTTTCTTCCTTAGGTAACTTTGAATTCTTTGGTAAAAGGAAACTATATATACTATGAGGGGTGTAGAGACATTTTGATTAGTGAATTCCACAAGGGTGATTTGAAGATAGTTATAGATATTTCATGTCCAAGATCCAATTCTAAGGGCCTTCATGCTATTGGTCAAAAATCATCATCATCGATCATATCCATAAATAGTAGTGTTACCTTTTGGCTTGAAATTTACTATGAAGATCATTATGTTTTCCTTCATCAGTTAAAGTACCTGGGATATAATAATGTTGGGTATAACTTGAAGGTTTCTAAACTAGAAATGTGCTTACAATTATTGTTGTTAAAGATTGATTAATCTAATTTGCCTTCCATAATAAAAAGTATCATTATTTCATGTGGAAAATTGCATGAAGTATTAAAGAAATGTTAGGTTTAAAAGGATAGTTACAAGAAGATTTCTAGACGGGCGATAATAGAATGATCCATTACCTAATTATAGAAGACCACCTCATTAAAATCTCAAAGATTGAAACCGTTAGCTATACCATTACAATAATTTTTTTCCCTACGTACAAAAGATAGAGATATAATAGTTTGGTGTATAATAGCTTAAAAGGGAATGGCAAGAGTAGTTCTAGAATAATAGCAGGAACATTTAAGACTGAACGATTACGCCCTTCTAACCCCCTTTCTCTTCCCTATCCCTATGTGAAAGTGCATTTGGAGTTTACTACATGAACAAAAACAAGCAGAATCTATCATGAAATAACTTATATATATTCTATTTTTTGGTTATCAGAGAACTCTGCATCTACTTTTGACTAATTCATGTTCTTAGTAAAATCTCTTATCTTGGCTTCTAAAATCTCAATTGCACCACTATAGCAATAATAACAAAAAAGCACATTAAACAGTATGGCAATTTAATTTGAAAAGCAGTTAAGGAACTTTTTTCCTTTTTTGCTTGTATTATTATATGCACATTAGTTTGGGCAAAAAATTTGTTTGTCTTCACAACTAAAATAGAAGTTTTTTTTACCAATTAAGGATGATATTAAATCTGTCGAGTGTTCTTTCTGCATCTTACTATCCTTCAAGATTCTTCAATGGTTCAACATATATATTGTTCATTTATTCAATATGAAAGAATAACCCACATCTTAAGGATGCAAATAGTTAGTAAGCTTCCCAAATATGAATGAAAACATGGTACATGGAATGATGAATTGTAACACCCCACTACTAAGTAACAAAAAAGGGGTCAAGGATATCACCCCATCCTTAAGACCAGGGATCTTTATAACTAAAAAATAGCAGAGAAAGAAAATAAAATTCAAACTTAAATACAACTCTTCGAAACTATTATAAGGTCTCAGAAATAAAACTCAAAAGAGTACAAGTTTAAAGCAACATCATAAGTAAAGAATTCAATCCAAGCCTTGGTCTCTAACAATTCCCCACCTTATTGAGATTAATACTTCCTGAAAACATGACGAAGAAATGTGTGAAAAGAAAATTCCTAATAAGCCGTGTGAGTGGTCATGTAGTTTGTAAAACTCTTTCATGATGCAAATTTTGAATAAAGTGCCATGAATGAATACATGCTTTTTCAAAGAAATTCTAATAATACTAAGTGGTGTAACTTTTTGGTACCAATAAAGTAAGATTGTTAAATCTTATCGAATAAAAACATTTATTAAAACAACTACTCATAGTTTATAAAATCGGGTTATAAAACCTTATATCATAACCTTAATTGGTTGCCCTGAAACTCTGCATTGTAATAGGGTGCTATGAAACCTTACATCATAGTACTGGTGGGTGATTGGCCACTAGATAGTATACACCTCCATCTTCCACCCTATTTACCAGTTGTCCATGTCAGAAACACTCCTACTTAGAGCTATTTGTTAGCACAGGCTAGCTTGACCTACTAGTACTATCGCCCTATTCAAAAAAGACTCATCTTCCATATGTGGTCTCCTACTGGAAGACTTGTCCTACCCTTCAAGTGTTAGTACCAGCGATATACCCTTATTGAGTACTCAACAAAACTAGTTCCTCTCGGAGATCTTCAATCATTCTGCAAGTCAATTCTCAAGTATCTTTCATAACGAGATACTGAGTTGTAAACATAAGAAATACATGACATGATTTTATAAATCATATTTGTTAAATCAATACAATATTCATGGAGTTTAAGCAAGAATGATACTTCACTTGAAATCTGCTCTTTTTCGGATGTGCATGATTCAAAAGTACTTTTTAGAGTTATAACCATATAAACACTTTTGAGCTTTGAAAATTGAGATTCTCATGCAAAGAATTACAAATCTTTTCAAAAGTTACCTCAATGGTAAAATCAATTGCACAAAGGGGATTTCATGTATGCAAGGACTTACCTATCAGAATCACTTGATAAAATGATCTATTGGGTTACAAGATCTCAAAACACAACTCTACTTAACAAAAGATTACAAAGTCTAAATCACATCTTATCCTACTCATAATATTGAAGCATATTACAAAAAAGTCTCAAAACTTCCCCATCTCTATTCTACTCAAGTACACATACATTAACCTTAAGATAAAACTGATAGTTTAAATAATTTTCATCAAGCAGCTATGAAACCAAATGAGAAGGGGAAGGAACTTGGATTACTTGTTAGAAGAAAGCTATTTGATCCTTCAAAGATGTTAGTTTTGCTTGAAACCATTCAAAGTCTTGAATAACCAAGAGAAGAAGCAGCCTTACCTTAGTCTTGTAGGGGAATGGTAGGTATTGGCTGTTTGAAGAGCTCAAAGTATCAACGAATAGAAGAAACAAGAGTGGTGCTATCTCGTTTCGATAGAGATAGAGAAGGAATAAGATTACTTTGCTTCGATGAAAAAGAAGTAGAGAAAAGAGTCTTATGTGTGAGGATGAAGGCTGAGCAAATATGGTCTAGTGAGTGTGTGTCTCTCGATTTTAAGGGAAGAGAGGAGAGAAGGTTGATTTTTAATGAGTGAAGAGGAAGAGAATAGAATGATAGCCAAAAAGCATTTTGCTTTTTGGGTCTTGTTTATGTGCAAAAAGCCTTTTTAGATTTTGTTGGGATTTAGGGAGGCTGAAGTCTTTGTGGTATTTGTGTCTCGACTAAGATGGAAAAAAGAGGTGAGAAGAGAATCGAGAGTGAAAGGGAGAGTGTGTGATCCAATTGGGGTTTCAAGTGGTGTGGGGAGAAAGACCAAAATGAGTTTGGGAGTGCTTGTTACTTGTTTGAATGAAGAAGGCTCAGGGTTCCTCTTTGGTGTTTTTTGTGTATTACAGTTTTGGGTAGGCTGGAAGAGAGAGAATCGAAACACTCTTGAGTATTATGGATTATGTGCACAATGGAAGGAAAAGGAAGATATATAGTTTGAAATTTAAATAAAATGTTAAATGAAACTTACCTTATTTGAAGAAAGAATGTACCATAAGAAGACTACTTGTCTTAACCTAAATTTGGTGAACTCCGCCCCGATCTAATCAATAACTACATACTGCTCCAAAAAAGATTCCACGTCATATTCCTCTGGCCATCCTTGCTTCTCAAGGTCTGGAAGCTTCCCTTTCCCTTAAGTTCTTCCTGAAACCTGCTATCTCTAGAAATGAAAGTGAGATCCATCACGGACCCTAATTGGCCAAATTCTAGGAAATCACATGGCTTCCATCTTTGCTAGATTGTAGTGATTAATTGAAAGAGATATTTTAGGATTTAGAAACTTGAATTTCATGAAAAATAAGGGAAAAAAATTCACCTTTGGTAAGAAATTAATCCCATTAATCTTTATTACTAAAATAGTGTTCAATTAAGGGAATTGAAGAGAGATGTGGTCGACTACCATATTTAGAGGAATAGGATATGGAAGGCATGTGAACGAGAAAAGGAAAGAATATATTAGGGAGAGAGCAATTAGGAAATTCCTTTATTTTGGTCATAGCACAAGAGGTATTGTCCATATAGGTTATGTGTTCAAAAAGGGAAAGTAATTTGGTGAAGGAAAGTAATGATTGATGGCTAAATTTGGGAGCTCTATATAAAGCAACAAGCTATGAATAGATTCAATTTTAACATACTCCTAGCCCTCCTTTCTTGTATGAAATTAGGTGTATTGAGCTCCATAAAGCTGACCAAATTGTGGGGTGAAAAGGCCAGAATTTTGCTAGAGAAAAAGGAAATGAAAGAGGAGAAAAAAGAAAAGTTAGATATAAAGAAAATACCCTAGCTAAATAATCTTCTTTCTTTTGGAGTCCAAGATGGTGGATAAAATAAGAAAACTAAATCTAGATTTTCCTCCAATTAATTGATGAGTACTCATTATGTCCGCATTTATTAGTCATTTTATATCGAGTTATGCTAAATTTATGATCAAATGATTACTCATTTCCTTTATTTTTGCTTTATTTTGTGCAGAATGCATAAATAAGAGATAATGGAAGAAACAGGGTAAAAACAGAGCAAAGAAACATTAAACCAATATCTGGTACAAAGGTAAACAGGTACCGATTCAAAATAGAAAGTTTAGAGAAACATTCTAGAAATAATAGGCCCCAGATTAAAGACATATAGCTACCAGTTACACTAATCAATAGGCAATGGTTGGACAACTAAAGAGGTACCAGTTATTTCCAGAAAATTAAGGAGTTGGAACAAGACGACCAATAACCGTGATTCAAGATCTTCAAGAAAAGTGCACAACATGTGCTAATATAGCTTTACAATAGGCATCGGTTCGTATCGGGACAACTCAGTACACAACAGATTTCAAGGGTTTTCCAATACCGCTATAAATAGATCCTATTGCTGTCTTGTCAAGGGACGGAACAAGAAGGGGGTCAAAGAGCCACTCTCAAGTCCTAGAACAACAAGAAGGAACTCAAGGAAAGATCCAAGTCTCATTTGGAGGAGAAGAGCGTATCTTCAAGAGGAAATTGCAAGAGAAAGAAAAGACCAGCTTATTTATGAGTTCTTTTGTCTTACATTTCTTTGTTTATTTTGATTGCACTTTTGTTGATTAATGATGTATTTAAAGGCTTGAACTCTTATTTTGCTATATCTTGACATCTATTTATGTTATTTGTAAATTATTTTGGATGTTCAATCACTTATTGTATATTGTGTATTTCTGTTAATTGGTTTTTTTTTTATTCTAATGATTTCGAGAAATGGAATTAGGATTTAGAGGCTTGATTGGTAGATTTTCTTTATCGGTTTCTCTTGAATCGCCTCAAGAGAGGGGTTTAAGAGTGAAAATTAGGTGATTGAAGGGTTGTGAAGTCGCCTAGAGATAAGGGCTTCATTTTTTCCAAATCAGATGGGTAATTAATGGATTTTAAGGCCCATTAGGTTTGATTAGTGAGGTAGAGATATTCACCAATTGATATAAGGGTAGAGGGCTCATAACTCGGGAACGAGTGAGTGAGTCATGTATAAGATTATCCATTGGTGCCTAATTTAAGTTGTACTTAGCTAATTTAGGTGGTCGGTATTTGACTTGATTTGAGAGATTCCATTTACTTGCATTACTTATCTCTTTCTTTCTTTTATTGAGCTTGATGACTTTGGGTGAATTCTAATGTGATAGGATTAGCTAATTTCCTTAATCATTCATCAATTTTTCCTAGATGATGGGTTGACATATTATATATAACACACACACACACACATATTTAGCGCATAATTCTTGAAAATGATAGGAAATAAAAAAGCCATGGATTCCTTTCTTGCTGAATGGAGACTTGAGAACTAGGGATTGAACTAAAAATTTAGGTTTGTGGACTAATTATATGAATAAAATATGTTAAAGAATAATATAATAATTTTATGAGCGAAATGCAAAATTTAAAAAGCCTTTAAATTTTATTTGTTTGGATTTGAACATACACTTGCCGACCCCAAATCCAAAATATTACTTAGTTTGCATTCTAGACTTAATTAGGTGAAAGAAATGGAAATGAGCGGAAACTAAAGTACAATTATGAAATTACTTTGGAACGAATTTTTGATTTCCTCATGCATCTAAGTTCCAAACAACAAATTTTCTTCTCATTTTTCCCCCCTGAAGAAGCAGAGCTTCTCAAACTCATGCAATGTGGTATGTGGAACAATATTGTATTGCATCTATCTATGGGAAGAAAGAAAAGAAATAAAAAATGTTCATTTTATTGAAAACTATATTTGATGATATAAAATTGATCGCCAGAATAAACTTGGCTAAATTACAACTTCCAGGTTCACCTGCCTTTTTACGAATAAGGAAAATCCAACTCACCGGGGAAAAAAAAGAAAAACCCGTAAAAGGATTCTAGCTTTCCTAAAGGTGAAAAGATAAAGAAAAAAGAAAGAAACCAGCCACAGAAATTTAGAAAGTAATTGGCATAAATGGTCCAAGAACTTTTTGCATTTCCCATGTTTAGTCTCAAAACTTTATTTTCTATATAATCATTCACCAACTCGATATTTACAAGTCTCAAATTAGTGAATTTTGCATATTTGAATGTATTTTGAAAGGCAAATCATCATCACAATAATTTTCTTAAAATAGTCCTAGAATTTGAGCAAAGTTTATTACCCTTAAAAGTATGGCTAGTATTCGCCAAATAATTAACAAAATTGGAACTCTAAAGAGTTGGTAAATGATTATAAAGCAAATAAAAGTTTGAGGTTGAGATGTGATATATTCTATAAAAAGTTCATGGTGTTGTGAATATGTTAGAATTAGTGGAAGCTCCACTAATTGTAGATATGGATGTCCACCATTAAGAGTTAGTAGAGACACCACTAATACATATTAGTGAAAGATAATGAATTCCACTAATAAGAGCTCTATAAATAGAGTACTTCCCAAACTTGAAAGATATACCATTTTGTGAGAGAATTGTTAGAAAAAATTGTGAGAGAAAAGAAAGAGAGAAATTTGAAGAAATTCTTGTGTAAAGAATAGTTAGAGATTTATTGTATGTAGATTTTATTCTAACACTATCAAAATTTCATAACACGTTATCAGCACAAGTCTCTGTCGTTACAAAAGTCAGAAGACTAAAGCAAGAGTCTCTGCCGTTATAAAAGCCAGAAGACAGGTACGCATTTATTGATCCCTATGGCTAATCTTACTAAACTCGAATTTGTAGCCCTTGATATTTCTGGAAAAAAATTATATGTCATGGGTTCTCGATGCAGAAATGCATCTAAATGTTGAAGGTCTTAATGAAACTATTAAAGAAAATAATAGTGCATCTGTACAACAAAAGGCCAAAACTTTGATTTTTATCCGTCGTCATCTCGACGAAAATTTGAAAATGGAATTTCTTATCGAAAAAGATCCATATATCCTGTGGGTAAATTTAAAAGAAAGATTTGACCACCTGAAGATGGTCGTACTACCAACTGCACGGTATGAATGGTTGCACCTAAGGTTGTAAAATTTTTAAATCGTGAATGAATATAGCTCCGCTATGTATAAAATTAAATCTCAATTAAAATTATGCAGAAAAAAAATTACTGATGAAGATATATTAGAAAAGACATTCTTCACCTTTCATGCCTCGAATATTGTCCTACAACAACAATATCAAGAAAAATGGTATACAAAATTTATAAATTTAATTACTACCCTCCTCATTGTAGAGAAAAATAATGAGTTATTATTAAGAAATCATAAAGCCAGACCAACTGGCTCAACAGCACTCCCAAAAGTGAATGTTGTTGGCTCTAGCAGAAGCCATCGGCATAGTCGTAGTTGTGGTTGTGGTTGTGGTTATGGTCGTAGACACGCTTGATGTTTCCCTTATCACAGTAATAATCAAGGTATGAGAAATACTAGCCACCTGAAGTGAAAAAGAAAAGATAATAGGGGAAAGAAAAAGAAATAGAAGAAAATTATAAGGATAAGTGTTATAGATGTAGCATAAAAGGTCATTGGTCACGTAATTGTCATACCGCCAAGAATTTAGTGGAATTATATCAAGCTTCACTGAAAAATAAAATAAAAATGTTAAAGTAAATTTTTCTCAATATCCAATAAATGATGCTGAGGATGATGATATTGATCCAAAAGATCTTAATATCAATATTACCCATATGAATATATCTGATTTTTTCGAACACCTAGACGGTATGATAGATCATTTAATTGGTGATGATAGTATTCAGAAGAATTAATGCCTCACCCTGATAATTTTTTTAATTTTTATTATATTCTAATAATATTTACATTTGCACACACACATATATATATATATATTTGTTTAGATGGCTATTGTTAATGATGATGTATGTATTATTGATAGTGGAACTACACATACCATACTAAAAAGTGAGAAATATTTTTCCTATCTCAAAATGGGAGAAATAAATATTTATACTATAAACGGTAGTACAAATGTGATTGAAGGCTCCGGAAGAGCTAGTATATTGTTGCCTAAAGGAACAACAATTACTATTGATAATGCACTATTTTTCTCAAAATCCAGAAGAAATTTATTGAGTTTTAAACATATTCGCATAAATGGATATCATGTTGAAACAAATGAGGAAAATGATAATAAGCATCTTTATATTACTCAAATTAATTTGGATAAGAAATTTGTATTAGAAAGACTACATCTTTTTTTACTGGCCTATATTTTACAAAAATATGTACAATTAAAATTCATCATCTAGTAAACTAGAAGTTTACTGATCCTACTACTTTTAGTATTTGGCATGACCGGTTGAGTCATCCGAGATCTATCATGATGAGAATAATAATTGAGAATACACATGGTCATCCATTAAAAAATAAAAAGATATTGACATCAGAAAAATTCTCATGTGCTGCATGTTCCCTAGAAAAATTAATTATTAGACCATCACCAATAAAAGTAGGAGTTGAAAGTCCTACATTTCTTGAACAGATTCATGGAGACATTTGTAGACCTATTCATCTACCATGTGGACCGTTCAGATATTTTATGATCTTAATTGATACATAATCCCGATAGTCACATGTGTGTTTATTATCTACTCGCAACCTGACATTTACGAGATTACTTGCTCAAATAATTAAATTACGAGCACAATTTCTTGACCATCAAATTAAAAATATTCATTTGGATAATGCTAATGAATTTTCATCACATACTTTTGATGCATATTGTATGTCAATTGGGATTAATGTTGAACATTATGTAACTCATGTTCATACACAAAATGGTCTTACTGAATCTTTTAATAAAAGATTACAATTAATTACTAGACCATTATTAATAAAAATAAATCTCCCAACATCTGCCTAGGGACATGCTATTTTATATATTGCAGCACTTGTGACGTATAAGGCCAACTAGTTATCATAAATTCTCTCCTTTGCAATTGGCTTTTGGTTCAGAACCAAATATTGCTCATTTAAAAATTTTTAAGTGTATTGTATATGTTCCAATTGCACCAAACCAACGTACAAAGATGGGTCCTCAAAGAAAGAAGGGAATATACGTTGGATATGATTCTTCCTCTACTATCAGGTATGTTGAATCCCTAACAGGAGATGTATTCACAACAAGATTTGCTGATTGTCATTTTGATTATTCACTAAATTAGGGGAAGAACATAAACAGTATAAGAAAGATCTTACTTGGACAAAATCATTAAATTATCTTGATCCGCGCATAAGCACGTGTGAATTTGAAGTTCAGAAAATAATTCATTCGCAAAGCATTGCAAATCAAATGCTAGACGTTTTTGTTGGCTCCAGAAGAGTAACAAAATTGCATATTCCAGCTATAAATACTCCTATTTAAATTGAAGTTCCAGTAGAACAAAAGATTATACCTATAACTATTGAGTCAAAAGCACGCCAAAAGCGTGGCCGACCTCTTCGTTCTAAAGATAAAAATCCTCGAAAGAAAAGAGAATTAAATGATCCAGATGATCATATTGAAGAAAAGAATGATAAAGACCAAGAGAGAACTGATGACAAAGAACTAGAAGTTGATGAAAGTAACACTAAAATTTCTATCAATTATACCACTTCTGGTAGAAGTTGGAATTGGATAGAAACAGTTATTGATAATATGTTTGCAAATAATATATCTATTGATATTACACAGGATAATGATGATCTTGAACCAATGTCAGTTGATGAATGTCGGCATAGAAAAGATTGGCTACAATGGAAAGATGTGATTCAATTGGAGTTAAATGCACTTACAAAATGTGAAGTCTTCGGACCTGCAGTCTGACCACCGGAAGTATAAAATCTGTTGGCTACAAATGGATATTTGTGAGAAAACATAATGAAAATAATGAAATCGTATGATATAAAGCACGATTAGTAGCCCAAGATTTTTTATAAAGACCATGTATTGATTATGATGAAATTTATTCTCCTGTTGTTGATGCTATTATATTCTGATATCTTATCAATTTGGCAGTACATGAAAAGATAGATATATGCCTATTAGATGTTATCACTGCTTACTTGTATGAAAATTTAGAAAATGATATTTACATGAAAATCCCCTAAGGATTTCTCATGCCCGAAGCATATAAACATTATCCTCGTAAAAATTACTCCATCAAGTTGCAGAAATCATTATATGGCCTAAAGCAATCGGGCACATGTAGTTCAATCGTCTTAATAAATATTTATTGAAAGCGAAATTTAAAAATGACCAAGTATGTCCATGTATTTTTATTAAGAAATTTGGTTCTAAATTTGTAATATTAGCTATATATGTTGATTATATTAATCTAATTGGAACTCCAGAAGAGCTCCAAGAAACAATTGATTATTTAAAAAAAGAATTTGAAATCAAGAATTTTGGTAAAACTAAATTTTGCCTTGGTTTACAAATTAAACATCTGAAAAATGGAACATTTATTCATCAATCAACATATACAGCAAAAGTTCTAAAAAGATTTTACATGGACAAAGCACATCTATTGAGTATTCTAATGATCGTCCAATTATTATATATAAATAAAGATTCTTTCCGACCTTAAAAAGATGATGAAGAACTCGTTAGTTCTGAAGTACCATATCTCAGTAAAATTGGTGCATTGATGTATTTTGCTAATAATATATGACCTGATATTACCTTTGCTGTTAATTTATTAGTAAGATTTAGTTTTTCACCAACACGATGACATTAGAATGGAAATAAACAAGTCATTCGATATCTCCAAGGTACAATTGAACTCGGATTATTTTATTCAAATAAAATTAGCCCAACATTGATAGGTTATACAGATGCTAGTTATTTATCTGATCCATATAAAGCACATTTTCAGACGGGTTATCTATTTACATGTGAAAATACTACTATATCATGGCGTTCTACCAAACAATCTATAGCACCTACTTCTTCAAATCATGCTGAAATTATAGTCATTCATGAAGTAAGTAGAGAATGTGTATGGTTAATATCAGTGATTCATTATATCTAAAAAAGTTGTGGATTATCATCTATAAGAGATATTTCAACTCCTCTTTATGAAGACAATGCAGCTTGCATCGCTTGATTACGAGGAGGATATATTAAAGGAGATCGGATAAAACATATTTCATCAAAATTCTTCTATACTCATGAACTCCAGAAGAAATGTGAAATTGATGTGCTACAAATTCGGTCATGTGACAACCTCGCAGATATTTTCACGAAGACTTTACCAACTGCAACATTTGAGAAGTTGAGATATAAAATCGGTATGTGTCGGTTCAAAGATTTAAAGGAATCATCTCATCAGGGGGAGTAATAAATAGATATATAGAATATTATACTCTTTTTCCTTCACTAAATTTTTTTTCTCACTGAATTTTTATTTAGTAAGGTTTTAACGAGGCATATTCTTTATGTAATGGACATCCAAGGGGAGTGTTGTGAATATGTTAGAATTAGTGGAAGCTCCACTAGTTCCATTAGTAGAAGCTCCACTAATTGTAGATATGGATGTCCGCAATTAAAAGTTAGTAGAGACACCACTAATACATATTAGGGGAAAATGATGAATTCCATTAATAAGGGCTCTATAAATAAAGCACTTCCCAAACTTGAAAGATATACCGTTTTGTGACAGAATTGTTAGAGAAAATTGTGAGAGAAAAGAAATAGAGAAGTTTGAAGAAATTCTTATGCAAAGAATAGTTAGAGATTTATTGTGTGTAGATTTTATTCTAACACTACTAAAATTTCAAAACACATGGACCATTTATGCAAATTAATATATGTAGAATATTCTTATATGAAAGGATTACAACTCTTCTATGAGAGCAACTTCTCCTATCCAACTACATGGGAATCAAGATTTAATTAATGATATTGGAATTCAATATGTGTGTGTGTGTGTGTATGTGTGTGTGTGTGTGTGTCTAGTCATACAAAATTTTCCTTCTCTATATTCATTAGATCTTTTAGATGAAGATAAGTTGGAATATAGAGAGATATAATATAAGGATGATATTAGAAATCAAGTTGAGAAAGAAATGATATATTAAAAGGTAACGTTATATTTTTTTTAAAAAATATATTTAAAGGTGAAAAGCAAAATTTTAAAGAATTTTTTTTAAAAAAATTTAATATTTAAAAAAATTGTGAAATTTTAAAAAATTATGGGGCGGACATCACCCCTCTTTTCTCTGTCCAGGGATATATCATCTATCTGTGACAATTCTCTGTGGCCACCCAAAAAATAATAATAATAATAATAATTTAAAAACTTAATTTGATGGAAAAATAGTAAATGTTAACAGGAAAATGATAATTTTAGTTCATTACAATTAAGAAATGAGTTTAGAATTTATTTTTTTAAACTTAATTTTATTATTTTTACCAAACTAATTACCATCAAATTTATAAAAGCTACTTTTTCATTATATCTTTTACACAAAAGCATTTTCCCTTTAACACGTCCAAATTATTGTGCAATTCAGAATAGGTTTAATTTAGAAAACACATTTGAACTCCAAAACTATTGTAAGTTAACCCCAACCCTAAGACCCTATAGAGGATATAAATCATGGAAGCGTTCCTACAATCCTACCCAGGGCTCTGAAGAAATGTAAATCGTGAGATATACAACACAAAGTTAAGAATTAAACCTATAACTTTATGAGAGTATCGACATCTACAATAGCACCCTTTACTACTGTGTTATATTCGGGGTTGTTAGTTAACTATCTGAACAATTGAAATTGTCAGTTAAAATAAATAGTTAACAATCCGAAAAGGAGGGTGGCGCAGAAACACATTATCTATATAAACATGAGCTGAGATCATTTTTTTTGTGAGGTAAGGAAGAAAGCTAGAATATATACTCCATTGAATGTGAACATGCTACAGCAGACTAAACCCACCATTGAGGAGCAGCTAAAGAGCTTTTACAAAGAGCACGACAAAAATGGCGATGGCTGTTTAGACAAGAAGGAATTGAAAAGTGTCTTCAAGAGCCTCAGTGCACGGCTACCAGGCTGGAGGGCTTGGTATGCCCACTGGAAAACTGATGTCAACGAAAATGGACTCATCGATGAGGAAGACCTGAGCACCCTCATCAAATTTGCAGCTTAAACTAGATTTATTGTCAAGTAACTCCATTTTTAAGAGGGCTTGTACTCTTTGTTAAGGATAGGCTCCAGGAATAAACCAAAACTCCAATGGCAAAGCCACACAAGACGATAACAAAGAAATAATAATAACAAAAAATAATGTTTGCTTATCCCCAAGCAAAACTAGGTTTAAATCAAAATGTCAACACACATAGGTTTCAAGATCATATCTCAAATACTTCTCCAGTTCATGCCAATAAAAACAAATGCTCAAGTACTCCTCATAACGAACGCAAGACTTGTGTTAGTGAAATAGGACCTTGTAGTGCAAAACAATTGCTCAACAATGTTGTCAAGTCATTTAAAGAGTTGAGTTTAAATAAAATATGCATTCCATAGGCTTACTTTTCATACTCTCCCTCCACTAATGGAGGTATATCGTGATTCTACTTAGATCAGGTAGGACTTTAGCACTTGTAATATAAGGCTAGGGAATTGGCTAACAATCGAAAGATATAAGATAACGACATACAAGAAAAGAGAGCTTGCAAGAAAAAATGATAACAAAACATAGCAAAAACTCTAATCCTTCGCTTGCCCCAGTACATACCAACATTCAATTCCCAAATCCTCATACCATAATCAAGATGTATGCTAAGCACTCTTTACATCCTCACCCTTACACTTGTTGCAAAACTCTCAGTATTGTGACAATTCATTGCCAGAACGACCTTACAACTTGCCTAGAACAACACTTGTGCTCTTCTTTTCTTTTTTTTTTTCTTTTTTTTCAAATAACTGCTGTTTTTTTTTCAGCATCTTTTTTTTTCAACACTTACACAGATACACGAGGTCACACAAGATACACAAGGTCCATAGTGGCAGGAAAACTGAGGCTAGCAACCCAACATTAACATAACAGTGTAAACCAGTCATGATATTCACTCAACATCTTTCTATTTAAAGCTGTAATGTTATTTCACAAACCTGTACCCTTATCCCATGGAGCAATAAAAGAATTAGAATATAAATCAGGCCCTCACAAGGAAATAATAGGTCAATATATTCACTAGTTTATGAAAGAATTAAATATATTTAGTCACAAAAAGGGTGCTAAGGATAATTCATAAGGTAAGCTTAAAAGGCTCAAACTGTCCAAATAAGGCCTGTGACCGTCGTTTCTAAGCAAAATCATGAATGTCTTCTTATTTCACCTCGAGAGGTATTAAAGAAAGTTCTAAAAGCATCAACAGGAGAATTTTCAAAACAATCTGACTTGAAAATAATATAAAGTATTTGCATACATTACAAAGGTCCATGGTGCGCAAAAAGAGTCATGCATAAATTATAAAAAGTATAGAACAAATGCTTTATCAACACAAACGAGAGACATGTACCTAGAAGAGTTTGAAGAAGAAAAATTCCATCCCAAAGAAGTAAAGCATGAAAATTAATGTCTCCCCCACACTTAAAGCTAGCAGTGTCCTCAATAATAGCAACAAAAGTGAAAAGAAGAAGAAAAGAAATCAACTTTCCTATGAGCAAGGACACAACATGACGAGGGTTGTAGGCATCCTGATCATCAGAGCCACCGGAGAATACATAAACAAGTGGCATCGGTGGATGGTGAATGGCTAGCCACAGTATTCGTGGTGAAGAAACAAGAAATTGAAAACCAGGGTTTTTTTTTTTTTTTTCTCCAAGCTCATTCCAGCACCGGATTGAGCTCAATCCGGTGCCGAAAATTTTCTGTCCGCCCTTGGGAATTTTTTTTTTTTTTAACGATTCAAGCTCATTCCAGCACCGGATTGAGATCAATCAGGTGCCGGAAATTTTCTATCCGCTCTTGTGATGAAGGAATTAGTTGACCCCGAACCAATTCGAATGCGTGACGGTAATCCGACGCCTGATTCATTTGAATCAGGCCCTGAAACTCTCTGTCTGTGCCGACTTGGGCATACGCATAGAATCCAGCACCGGTTTATGTGCATGAAAGGAACACTTATCACAATCAAAATCTTCACCAAAATAATGTTCTTTATCATGATACCGTTTGGTTCTTTCCTTGTAGAGACGGGCATTCTCATAGGCTTCCATGTGAAGTTTCTCTAACTCTTCATATTTTTGTCCTTTGTAGGAAGGATCAAGAGGTCTTGCATCCAAGTACATGCCACATTGTTCCATCGCTTCCTTAGCCTCTACCTCCTTACTACTTTCCTACAAATATAACTTCAAAAGATCATTAAAAGTGGTTTCCTTTACACTTTCCTAAATTGTATGAGAAATAGAATCAATAGAATAAGAAGAATCACTTTCTGTAGGATATTTTGAAGCCTTATAAACATCAAAAGTAACATCTTCCTTATGAACTCGAAGGATGACCTTACCCTATTGAACATCTATCAAGGTTCAACTTGTAGTTAGGAAGGGTCTTCCTAAGATAAGAGGTATCTCTCTATCTTCTTCCATATCTACAATAACAAAGTCAGTAGGAAATATAAATTTATCTACTTTCACCAGTACATCTTCAATTATACCCTATGGATAAATTATATTCCTATCTGCTAGTTGCAAAACCATGTTAGTCGGTTTGACCTCCTCAAGACCTAGTTTCTTGAAGAGAGATAAAGGCATTAAATTTATACTTGCACCTAAATCACACAATGCCTTATTAAATTGCAATTGCCCAATATTACAAGGAATAGAAAAACTCTCTGGATCTTTCATCTTCTGGGGCAACTTCCTTTGTAGAATAGCAGAATATTCTTCAGTTAGCATTACCGTTCCATGATCTCCGAGCTTACGCTTGTGAGTTAGGACATCCTTCAAGAACTTGGCATACTTTAGCATCTGCTTCAGTGATTCTGCAAAAGGAATGTTAATATGCAATTTCCTAAAAATTTCAAGAAACTTAGAGAATTATTTTTTTGCATTTTGGTTCTTTAGTCTTTGAGAAAATGGAATTGGAGGAACATAAGGTTTAGGAGGTGTATAAGGTTTAGAGTCTCCCTCTTTAGAATCATCCTCCTTCGATATGATCACTGATTCCTCTGCCTTACTTTCCTTTGACTCTTTTTTCTTCTTCTCCACTTCTTGAAATTGTTTTCCACTACAAAGAGTCACAACATAGAGTTGCTCTCTAGGATTTTGCTCTATGTCACTAGGAAGTTTTTCTTGAGCTTTCTCCTTTATTGCATCTGCAAATTGCCCCATTTGAACTTCCAAATTATGAATGGAAGCTTGATTAGTCTTAGCCACTTGATCAATTTTTGCATCTAGCTTGGACAGATATTGCATGATAGCCTCCTCAAACTGTGGCTTCTTTTCTGGAGTCAAAGGTGAATATTGTGGAGGTTGTGTTTGTATCTGTTGAAATGGTACCCTATTCTGTTGGAATCCAGGAGATGCTACTTGCCTTTGCGTATTCCAATCTCTCCAGGCAAAGTTTGGGTGGTTCCTCCATCTCGGATTATATGTGTTCGAAAATGGATCATTCCGTTCGGATGGTCCTTGTCGATGAGCTCCCATATAATTTGCTTCCTCTAGCATAGACGGGTGACTACTTGCATTCATACAGAAATTAGTAGTATGCCAGTGCATTCCACAAAGTGCACATACCTCTCTAGTACTACTCCCTTCTCAAGTCATCAACAGGCTAACTTGGTTAGTTAGCTCTACTAGCTTTGAAGCAATGTCAGGTTGTATGTGGATCTCATGAACTGCAACTCTTCTTCCTCTTACGGCCTTTTGTTGAGAATTTCTTGCTAAGTTCTCATAGATACTTTGCAGCTCTTGAGCATTCTTATCTCCTAGATATCCACCTACAGCAGTATCCACTAACGTCTGACACATAGGAGTTAGTCCTTCATAAAAAAATTGAGTAATCAACAAGAGAGAAAAACCATGGTGAGGACACTAAGTTAATAAAAATTTAAATCTCTCACATGCCTCATGAAATGCCTCTCATTCTCTTTTTGTGAAGGAACTAATCCTGCTTCTATAATCCATAGTCTTTTGAGACAGATAATATTTGAACATAAATGTCTCATAGACCTCATCCCAAGTGCTCATGGATCCTTCAGGTAAACTTAGTAGACATTGTCTAGCATCCCACTTTAAACAATTCAAAAAGCATCTGAGTCTGAGTTCCTCTTCGAATAGATTGTTCAAGGGGAATATTTGGACTATACTATAGAATTCACGTAAGAATCCCAAGGCATCCTCAGCTCCTAATCCATTAAAAGTTGGAAGTAGATGAAGATGGAAGTTTTTCAACTCATAGTTCCTTGCAGCATTGCCTAGCCTCATACATGACGGATTTGTAGCAATGGTGGGCATCTCTAAATCTCTTAATCGAGGATAGGCTTGGCTATTGACTCCCAAGAGAGCCAATGGTTGTAGTTGATTATCTGACCCATCATCTTGTGCTTGATTTCCTCTATTATGTGCCATTGCTTCAGCCCTCGGTTAGCTCGGTTTCTCTTGCAAGTACGCTTAATTTCTAGATCAAATGGTATTAAATCTGCAGTACGGTTTCTAGATATGCACCACCTAAAATTTATCCACAATATGCACACTTGAGAGAATAGAATTATTAATCCCCGGCAACGGTGCTAAAAACTTGATAACCAATTTGAAGTACTAGCAAGTGTACTAGATTTCGTTTATAGTAACAAGGTCATCCCACAGAGATTAGAATTAAAACTCCTTCTAATGAAATTAATTCTAACTTGAATTAAAAGAAAACAAAGATTCCAATGATTATTGTTTTGAGAATTAAATTTAAATTACTAAACTAGCACTTCTTCCCAGATAAAGATTGTAATGAGATGATCTAAGGCACATGATTTCACTAGATTAACTCTTATATTACCAACGCCACCCGGTATTTTAGAATGTACCTTATCAGTTAATCAATGTCTAGAATTAACCAATATTCTTTTTCAAGGTATATTAATTCTATTCCTCCAAATAACCCAACTATATTTTTATGTTGAATTCAATTCAAAGGAATGCATTCAAGAACATGACATTATAATGATTACACAAATCATGCAAATATATTTCTATTTCACATGTAATTTGTGGTTTAATTACCTGTCCTAATTAACTAAGTCATCTTTCGAATTTTTCAAGTTAATGATAAATCAATCTGAATGGTGATCAGGCATTCAATTGCTTTGAGTACAATAATCAAGCAAAGACTTAGTAAAAGCCTTCAAATAACGGTAATCACAAGATAATAATAATAATCAATACTAACTACATAAGGCCTTAGAATAAGAACTTAATACATAATTGAAGAGAAATTTAAGAACAAATTAAAAGAGAATGTATGCAGAAAACATCATAGTATACTAATACAATCTCCAAATTT
Organism: Voacanga thouarsii; assembly: GCA_026120185.1. NCBI lineage: Eukaryota > Viridiplantae > Streptophyta > Magnoliopsida > Gentianales > Apocynaceae > Voacanga > Voacanga thouarsii. Next base: position 1,117,688 of record JANUWF010001635.1, on the reverse strand, counting down.
GTCCACGAGTAGCCTCCAATATGTGTCCAACAATGGAAAACTCTCTCAAAATTACAATAAAAAAACCCTAGGAAAATAATACCTAAAGCCAATGTCAAAAGAAACTGAACAAAATTTGTCCCTAATGGCTTCTTTTTTCTCCAAAATTCACTTTTTTTGCTTTTATTTTCGCTGGAGCCCGTTGGAGAGTTCAATCCAGCCCCTGGTTGATGAATCCAGCACCGAATTTAACTCTTCTCATGAGATCTTTTGAAAATTGCTTCTTCAATCCCACAACTTGTGTGCTTTTTCATTCAAATCCCTAGAAAAATCAAATAACCACAAAAAAGAGTAAATTATCCAAATAAATCTCATATTGCATTAAATTATAACATGATCTATCCAAAAATCACCCAAAATATTCAATGCAATGTCACTACATCAAATAATGCGAAAAAAACAAATGACGAGAAAGAAAATAAAAGAGAGAGATACAAGAACTTACGTGGTTCGATCAACTGACCTACGTCTTGTTGGAATGTATGCCCTTTTAGACTAGATTTCTGATAAAAATATTGAATATTTTAATAAAAGAATTTATTTTCAGAAATCATTTGTGAATTTATTTTCTTTATTTGTGCACAATTTTCGTTTGGAAAAGATCCATTGTATTTAAGTAAGTGGTCTATATGAATGGAGGTCTTTCACAGTAAGGTATGGATCACGGGTTACTTAACATATAAATATTTGTTCTTAACTGATTGATGGGAATGAGAATCTCATCATGTTTAGGTTATTATGTTATGAATTCCAAATGGGGAATGACTTACCTTTAGCTAATGAGTAGTCCACTCACTTCATGACATAAGCGTATTTCGAATACGTAGAACAGGACATGTAGTAATGGTTTCTTAAAGTACTATATGATAAAAACCTAGACTACTACCGCTATAGCGTGGACTAGTACTCTACGATTTGAGTATGAGTTGGTGGTCTGACGAAGCTGGAAGCATGTACTTTGATATGCTATAGTTGAGGTCCTATCGTAGGGCCAATATACTTGCATGTTGGATATGTGTAACTAGTTAGTTAAGACAAACTTGTACAAGATAGTTTTTACACTATATCGCCCTTTGTGGTTGTCTGAATGATCTAAATATCCAGGGCCCTGAAAAACATGACTTAGATGTGTGCTTTAAGGTAGCTCCCTTGGAAAGCGAAAACACTCCAGGAAGTCGTGTATCATTGGACTAGAAGCCTAAAGATGGTAGATATCATTTAGAGGGGTGTTAATACACTTCTTCCTATCTAAATGTACGGCAATGTGTAGAGGGGTATTTTGGTCATTTTACCTATAGGTCGAAGACTTTGCTAATGCAATATTGTCCTTGGGGTCAATATTTCCTTATGGTGATATTAGGAAATATTTAAAATGTAAAATACATCTATTTATATAGTAGGGGTATTTTGGTCATTTTAGTAACTAAGGCGATGTGTCTTTTTGATCCTCGGAATAGCCCGTAAGTCCTAATTAATTTTTTGGTTGAGAAATTGATCTCAGTTCAGAGAGTTTTATTTTATTCAGGAAGTCTAATTTATTATTAGATTGAAATAAAATAAATGGAGAAGAATTTATTATCTAGTTTAATTGGTTAATTAATTATTTAGGGCCTAGGTCCAGTTTGAATAATTAGAAAATTAACCGGGACTTAAACTAGAGAAAATTAATTAATATTTAATTATTTATTGAGTTATTTATTTAATTAAATCTCAAAAAATAAATAATTAAAGTTTAATTATTTTTTGGTTCATTTGGGTTCATTAATGATTTATTGGGTTATTTATTTAATCCCGAGGAAAATAATTAATGTTTATTATTTTTGGACTTTTTGGGTCCAAGAAAAATAATAAATATTATTTTGACCCAATAGCCTAGACCATAGGATTTTTCTGGACACAATTCAAAAGAGTTTAGGGTGAAGCTAAAATTTATTTTATTAATAATATTCGGGTGTTTGAAATATTAAATCCCGAGAATATTATTTTTATCAAAATAATTATTTTTGATTTCATGACTCTTGACTTTCTGTGAGGAAAAATAAAATGAAATAAAAATAAAAATTCTCTCCCTGTGACTCTTGATTTTCTGGCTTCTGGGTTCGGTTCATATATGAAGCCAAAGCTACAAAAGCTAACCGAGAGTTGAAGAGAAAAAAAAAACTAAGAGGCTTTTCTCATCCCAATTTTTTGTGCTCACCAACGTTTGATTAGGTAGGGTAATATTCTGAGAATTGAAAAGCCAAGCATTCACCGGAGAAGGAGAAGTTGATAACCAGAACCGAAAGCTTTATCTCACGGAGGAGAAGGAAGTTGTTTTTTGAGCTTCAAACCATTCTTCTTCAATCTTCAAGGTTTAAGGCTCCAAGAGGTATGATTTTAATCCCTCCATACTGCTGCCATGCTCTATTTCTATTTATTTCCTCCATTTTTGTTCCACCGAAGCATGCTCTCTGTTTCTGTCAATTCCTTCACGTCTACGGGCGGAGGCAGAACAAAACTTCACTATGAAAAGATAATTTACAAGGCTTTAGGAAAGTGTTCCTAAGCCACTAAACACCATAAATATAGAATAAAAGTATTACAAAGAGCAAATACCTCAATGGCTATTCAAACTCTTGTGTTGGTATTGTGTGTTATTACAAAGCCAAACAAGACCTTATATTGATAAAGCTTCAAAGGAGGGCTATTGTTGTTGGTATCCGATGTGGGACAAACTCAAATGGATACAAGGCATTCTAAAAAATCTCCACCTTGACTTGCATTCCAAACTCAAATATAGCAATTTTACTACACCTTTTCCACAAAAGTCCAAAGACCACAAATCATGAATAGTGAATGCCAATCAAGTTCAAATTCTACTTGAACTTGAAAACAGGAAGAGGTTTCGCAAGCTTGTCAGTAGGATTGTCTTTGGTGTTAATCTTCTGAATAAAAACTTTCTTTTCAGCAACGATATCTTGCATGAAGTGAAACTTCACATCAATATGCTTCGACCTCTCATGATATATCTGATCTCTAGTCAAATGTAATACACTTTGACTGTCACAATAAATTGTAGTTATACCTTTATGTAGACTGAGCTCGCCAAATAAACTTTTCAACCATAGGGCTTCTTTGATTGCCTCGGTCAAAGCCATATATTCTCTCCGTAGTAGACAACGCCACTACATGCTGTAAGCTAGCTTTCTAACTAACTGCACAACCTCCAATGCAAAATACATAGTCAGTAAGTGATCTTCTCCGATCATGAACTCTAGCGTAGTCAAAGTCCACAAAACCAACTAAAGTGTTGTTATTTCTTCCAAACTCCAAACAAGTATTTGAAGTATCTCGCAAGTATCTGAGAATCCATTTCACGGTTTGCCAATGCGCTTTTTCTAGACAAGACATATATCTGCTAACCGCACTAACTGCTTGTGAAATATTCGGACGAGTACAAATCATTGCATACATTATACTACCAATTGCACTGGAACATGTGTCATATAATCTTTCTCTTCACTTGACTCTGGTGACTGAGCAGTTGAAAGTTTAAAATGACTCACAAAAGGAGTACTTACAGGTTTTGCATTTTTCATGCCATACATCTCCAAAACTTTCTCAATGTAATTTTCTTGAGTCGGGTACAACTTCCTAAAAGCTCAATTTCTCTTGATCTCCATGCCAAGAATCTTTTTAGCTACTCCCAAATCTTTCATCTCAGATTCACTCTTTAACTATCTCATCAAGACATTGATTTCTACCAAATTCTTAGCAGTAATGACTATATCATCAACATAGAGCAGCAGATAAATAAAAGAACAATCATGTAACTTCTAGAAGTAAACACAGATATCGTACATGCTCCTTGAATAATGATAACTCAATATAAAGGAGTTAAACCTCTTATACCAGTGTCTTAGTGACTGCTTCAATCCATACAAGTATTTCTTCAAAAGACAAACATAGTCTTCTTTTCCTTCAATTTTAAATCCCTCAGGCTGTTTCATGTAAATTTGTTCCTCAAGATTACCATGCAAGAAGGCTGTTTTAATGTCAAGATGCTCCAATTCCAAATCATTCATAATAACTAAAGCAAGCAAAACACGGATAGAACTATGTTTAACAACATGTGAAAATACGTCATTAAAATCAATACTTTGTACCTGAATATAGCTCTTCACAACCAATCTTACTTTATACCTTCCATCTTCAGCTCCGGGAGTACTCTCTTTTTTCTTGAAGATCCATTTGCAATCAACAATTTTTTTCCCAAATGTGGCTTTACAAGGACCCAATTTCTATTCTTATGGAGGGACTCAATTTCTTCATTTATTGCAATCAACCACTTAGCTGAATCTTCACATGAAACAACTTCGTTGTAGGTAGACGGTTCACAATCTCCATCTATTTCTTCTATAACTGACAAAGCATATGCAACTAAATTTTCATACCTTTGCGGTAGTCGAATCTCCTTTCTTGATCTATTCCTGACTATGAAATGTTCTTCTTCTGTATCTTCTTCATTACTATGAACTGAATTTTGCTGAATAGAAGAAGCCAAAGTAGAAAGACCAAAACTGCCAATTTCAAGCTCCACCTGCTCTTGCGTACCATCTTCATCTGCACGAGTAAAATTCGAAGACTCCCATTTGGAATTTAACATAGACAATTCATCAAATATAACATCTCTGCTAGTTACAAATTTAGGTGATTTGAGATATGGACACCACAATTTGTATCCTTTCACCCCAGAAGCATACCCAAGGAAAATATATTTCTTATCTCTCGGTGCCAATTTTTCATCATTTACATGCATGTATGCTAGACATCCAAAACCTTTCAAATAAGAGTAATTAGCAGGTGTACCTGACCAAACTTCCTCAGGAGTTTTGAAATAAAAAACTGCAAAAGGAGCGTGGTTGACAATGTAACATGCTGTAGAAACTGTCTCTACCTAGAAATTCTTTGTCAACCCTGCATTTGAAATTATACAACATACTCTTTCCAAAATAGTTCTATTCATGCGTTTTGCAACACCGTTTTGGTGAGGCATCATTCTTACTAGACGATGCCGAACAATTCCTTCATTTTTTACAAAATTCATCCAATTATTTTTTATAGAATTCCATGCCATTATCTGTCCTCAGCCACTTTATCTATTTATCTGTCTATTTCTTAATCAAAACTTTCTACCATTTGAAAGTTAGGTAAACATCGCTCTTATTCTTAAGAAAATAGACCCAAACTTTTATTGAATAATCATCAATGAAAGTTAATAAATACCTAGCACCACCCTTAGACGGGACACGAGATGGACCCCAAAGATTTGAATGAATATAATCCAAAGTACCTTTAGTCCGGTGAATTGCTGGTGAGTTGAAACTGATCCTTTTCTGCTTTTCGAAAATACAGTACTCACAGAAGTTCAATGTACCAGTATTTTGTCCATCCAGAAGGCCTCTCTTGCTCAACATGTGCAGACCTTTCTCACTCATGTGCCCCAAACGCATATGCCATAATTTGATAATGTCAGAATCAGACAAAGCTGATGTAGAAGCTGCAACAAAACCTGTGAGAGTAGTCCCCTGTAAAGTATACAAACTACTAGACATGCAACCTTTCATAACAACAAGAGCATCTTTACAAACTTTCATAACTCCACCTTCAGCTACATATTTACACCCAAGAGCCTCAAGGGTGCCTAAAGAGATGAGATTATTTTTCAAATTAGGAACATGTCTAACATCAGTGAGAGTTCTTATAATACCATCATGCATTTTAATTCGAATTGTGCCCCTACCCACAACATTACAAATGACATTATTACCTATCAAAATAACTCTACCGTTATAAGCTTCATAAGTGAAAAACAAATTCCTATTGGGACACATATAGTAAAAACAACCCGAATCTAAAATCCATTCATTTTCAAACTTTGTCCTGCTATCAGTCACAAAGAAAATATTTCATTCACTCTCATCTGCTACAACACTAGCTTTAGCAGGAGATTTTTCTTTATGTTTATCTTTATTTTTCAATTTAAAGCATTCAGACTTAATGTGCTATTTTTTATGACAATAATTGCAAACCAAATTTCTATATCTGGATTTTGATTTACTACTGCCATAATTTCTATTTTCGAATCTACCCTTGGCTTCCAGACCTTCAACCTGAGTTCCACTAACCTCCCCAATTAAATCTCTGTTAATCATTTCTTTTAATTTCAAAGCAAATTTAATTTTCTGATACGAGATAATTTCCTTTTCATATATCATAGTATCTCGAAAATGCTAAAAGTATTGGGAAGGGCACACAATAATAAAATGGTCTGATCCTCATCATCTATTTTCACATTAATATTACTCAAATCTATAATAAGAGAATCAAATGTATTAAGATGTGAAGTAATAGATATAACTTTAAGCATCTGAAGAGTAAATAAAATTTATTTTAGGTAGAGCCGATTTTTCACTGTCTTCTTTATATACAAAGCCTTTAGCTTTTCCCATATAGCTCTAGCAGAAGTGTCAGTAGCAACTTCTCTTAAAACCTCATTAGAGAGATTGAGAATAATACCTGATCTCTCTCTTTTATCCAGTTCTTCAAATGTTGCTACTGTCATCTCTGCTAGCTTCTCCTCTATCCTTCTAAGGCTAAATCAATCCCGTCTTAAATTAAGATGGCCTCCATTTTGAGTTGCCACATGCCGAAGTTGACATCCCAATCGAATTTCGTTACCTTAGTCTTTGTTATCTTCATTGCCATAAAGTTAAAAACTAGTAGCTTTGATACCAATTTGTTAGGGATAGGCCCCAGGAAGAAACCAGAACTCTAATGGCAAAACCATACAAGATGATAACAAAGAAATAATAATAACAACAAATAACTTGGAGAAAAAAATAAATAACGAGAAATGAAATAAAAGAAAGAGATATAAGAACTTACGTGGTTCAGTCAACTAACTTACGTTCACGGGTGGAGGCGGAACAAAACTTCACTATGAAAAGGACAATTTACAAGGTTTTAGGAAAGTATTCCTAAGCCACTAAACACCACAAATACAGAACAAGAGTAATGTAAATAGTAAATACCTCAATGGCTATTCAAACTCTTATGTTAGTGTTGTGTGTTATTACAAAGCCAAACAAGGCCTTATATTTATAAGGCTTCAAAGGAGGGCTATTGTTGTTGGTATCTGATGTGGGACAAACTCAAATGGATGCAAGGCATCCCAACACTCTTAGAGTACGTACCTCATATGCTTTTTATATTACATAGCTTGTAAGAAATAAGAAGTCGAAAAGGCTGTATCTTGTGATCTTTGAAGTAAATAAAATTGCCACAGTATGTAGCACTTCTTGGCTTCATTTCATGCGGATAAGCTGAGTAACTTTATTTGTTAATTTCCTTCTTCCTTTTCATTTTCATGTGGGTTTTGGATTGCAAAACTGGAAGTTTCGAATTAAGCCAAACACAAAAATAGGGCTTTTGACCAAAATAGGGGACTTTTAAAATTGAGCTCCGAAAAGGGAAACAAATTATGGGGTATCCTCCTGGGGGGAGGGGGCTACCTCGTGTCTGCTAAACATGATGAGGAGTCACCAATATAAGAAGGTTGTCGGTACATGCCAGGTGGACTTCCTCGCGTCTGGCAGACATGATTTGTCCACTTTTTGCCCTTTTCGTGGCCTTTTTAGTGGATTGTCTAATTCCACTGAAAAGGCTGCGCACCCACGTGAAAGCTGATCAGTCTTTTGACCGAAATTCAATGACAAATTCAAATGTGGTCATAGAATTTACGGGAAGCACAGGGAAAAAATTTACCTATAAATATCAATGCAAACCGATGGCTAAACATTTACTCTGTTGTTTCATTTCATTCATCTTCTACCATATCGTAGGAACACTGCTTTAGCTCCCAAATACGGCAGGAAGATTTCATCTCTGGTAAATCACAAGAAGTAAACCATTTTTCTTCTCTTGTTTTAAAATTCTCCAAACCAGTTTTCTTCTCTTAGTCATCCAGAACTACATATCATTTTTTTTTTTATATCATCACCACTAATCTATCGTCGGAGATTTGTGCTGGAACTACAAATCAGAAAAAGTGTTGCTGCCTGTGCATTTGAGCCACACAAACAATTTCTACATAACAGGTTTTTTTTTTAAAGAAAAAATAGAGATTGTATTAATTTATTCATTTATTTATTGAAATAGATATATTTGAATTTAATCTTAAAAATTTAATTATTATATTATGCACTTATAGTGAAATTATTGGGATTTTTATATATTAATGTTGACTGATTTATAATATACTTTGATCTGTTTAATCAAAATTTAGAGTGAATTATTGATTTGGTCTATTTTTTGTTTTATTGAATGGTATAAACTGTGTAGGATTGATATTTGGCTAACTTACTTACTGACTTATAATCTACTTCGATCTGTTGAATCAAAATTTAGATTAAAATGTTAAAAAGACACGGCTATGCATAAAATTTGAGATACAAAAAAATATTGTTAGGTTAAAGGAAAAATCATCAACTAATTATTTTTAACAATAAACATGTTAGGTTAAAAGAAAATTAATTATGTTATCTTAAATTTTATGATTTTATGTAAAAATTGATTAGGAAAATATTAATTTAAATTAGACGAAAAATATCTAATTATGTACAAATTTTCAAATAAAATGAAAAAATTTAATATAGTATATATTAAAATTTAAGGGTGAACCTTATCTTTAGCTTTTATGATGAATTTAATAATTTAATTTATTTGTAATTTTTAGTATATATTTAAATAAAAGTGAAAATGTAGAAGAAATAGAGCCACCACTAAAAATTATTAATATTTTAGCAAATTAGTACTTATGTTGATTGTTAAAAACACATATGAACATAATTTTGATTTTTATAGAAGATTTATAAATTCAAATTTTTATTAATATTTAGAGCGTATACTATAATTATTAATATTTCACAATTAAAATTTATTGAAAGAACCACAATCTAAGTACATCCATAATTTAGAATGGTTTTTTTTTTCTTTTTTTCTAACGAGAGAAATATAATCTAAGTACATCCTCATTTTTTTTTTCCAAATACAAAATAAATTTCAAATGTGAAAAAATACAAGAATTAAATTTTTATCTTCTATTAAAATGAAAGACTTAAATAATTTTTGAATAGCAATATGAATTAAATGAAAATATTAAATTGAAATTTCTATTGATTAGAATTAAAAAACACAAAAAATTACAAAAATATAAACTAATCCAAAATATATTAAAAAATTAGACAAAGTATCTTTTTTATCTTTCTTTAGGTATAAACAAATCCAAAATATTATATGAAATACTTTATACACATTATACATTTGAATAATAAATATTTGGATTAACATAATTTCACGTCCATGTTAAAAATTATTATATTTTGTTTGATATTTAGTTTTTGATTATTTGTGACGATTAATTGATTTATATTTATATTGATATTGCATTGTACAACACAATATATTGCTTTGGGTTGAGATGTGCTGAATAATGATGATATTGGTTTTATATAGTAATTTAAGATTGCGACGTACTTTATTTATTTATTTATTTTGTAGAAAAATTCTCTTGCATTATTTATTTAGGCACAATGTCACTAGAATAACTTGTTCGATTACGGTTGTATTAGAATTGCGAGATTATGCGCAACCCAAACGACGATTTTTTTAACGGTCCCTGTCGCAAGGCATTTGATTGTTAAAAATTGAGTTAATTACCTCGATTTAGTCAACAAAATATGTACACTTTATGGATTAGATATGTCTACTATTCAGTTGCAAATAACAATGAGAGAAGATATTATTTTTGGTGTTGCAATAAGGTCAACAACAACTTCCATAACAGACGATGAAGGTATGGAAAGCTTGTGGTACTATGCATCCGCCGTGAAAGGACAACCAATTGATCTGCTTGTTCATTATGGGATCGTACAGATTCAAAATGCAACAGTTACAAATCTTTTAGAACAACACAGCCCCACTCCTATTACAAAGTCCTTCACCGAATTAATGAATTCAGCTACTCCAATGAACATGGCTAATATTGATTTAAATGCACCTACACCTATTTACGCCAGTAATCCTGGACATCTCCCAACCGATAATTTTCAATCCCTTTATACTAGGATAGTTCCGGATACCCCAATTGTCGGACCAAGAAATCAATACCTATCAACCTCAATAAGGTTTGCTACACCTCCACTTCATATCGATGTTCAGCCTAGGCAAACATAGCCTAACCTACTGTTGTTTTCTACTGCGAAAATAGGTATTCCATTAGATATAACCCTAGTCGATAAGTGGATTGCTCGAAAGTCCAATTGGGTAGGTGCTCCGGAGGCGACTGTGGATAGTTTAGGACCAGCCTCAGACATTGATGGACTTAATACAGAAGATACCCCCGACGAAGATAAGGGGGATGGTGATGCTAGAGAACAGATTCCCAATCCTTCTATAATGTAATAACCTACTAATATACCCATTGAACCGGATCGGTTGTATAATCCACATATCTTAACAGGTTGGCTACTTCTCAAGAAATAGAAAATGAATTCGATAGAACGGTGACAGGAAGCAGTCGGATAGATTTATGGTCAGAATCTAACAATGACTTGAGGATTAGAATGTGATTCAGAAATAAGGAAGAGTTACTTTGGGCAATTCAATCGTGGTATGTCGGGTTAGGTCGTGAGTTTATAGTACAAAAAAGCAAAGCAGCATCTTGGATTGCCGAGTGCAAAAATTTAACTCCCCAACATCTCTGTTATTGGCAAATTTGTGCACGAAAGAAAAAAAGTTGTGGTCTGTGACAAATTACTCGTTGGCATGAAGAGCATATTTCTCTAATTCAGGACAATAGACGGTAACCATCACAATATGAGCGCAAAATTTATAACGAAGTATATTTTGTTAATGATTCACAATAATCTGAAAATTAAAATTTGCAAGATAAACAACCATATACATGACACTTTACATTTCATTTCGTCTTACAAAAAAGGATGGAACGCGTGTAGGCATGCCATTGAGATGATGTATGGTAACTGACCTTCTTCATTTGCACAACTATCAAGGTATATGCAAGCCTTGCAAGATGCCAATCCAGGTATCGTCGTAGCATGGCACAACCTACCTATGGATAGAAATAGCGCGAAGACATTTGGATATGTTTTTTGGGCGTTCAAGCCATACATTAATACACTTGTTTACATGAAATCAGTAGTCAGCATCGATGGAACATTTCTTAAGAGTATATATAAGGGAAAACCATTAACCGCAGTCGGTCAAGATGCCAATAATCATATATTACCTCTTGCTTTTGCAGTCGTTGACGAGGAAACTAATGACAGTCGGGGTTGGTTTCTGTCGTTACTCAGAGCGCATGTGCTAAAGGATCGAAGAATTTGTCTAATATTCGACAGACACATTGGGATATTGAATGCCCTATATCGACTACCCGAGTGGTAAGAACTAATAGCAGTGCACAAATTTTATCTTAGATACATTCAAAGCAACTTCAATACAAAGTTCAGGAATCATCAGTTGAAGAAGTTGATGTATGCAGCCGGGCATCAAAGCAAGAAGCGAAAATTTTTGCAGATTATGAAAGAAATTAATGTGTTAAACCCCCAAGCGAAGGCATGGTTGAATTTGATTCCGAATGAGCAATGAACGGTTGCTTATGACGGTGGGCATAGATGCGGTAATATGACAACTAATTTAGTTGAGTCATTTAACAGTGTCATGAATGGCATATGTGCTCTGCCCATCAAGGTTATTGTTGAGTCTTCCTTTAAAAAAATAGTCAAATATTTCAACGATCATAGACATGAGGCTAATCACGGCAGGTATCAATTTTCTTCGATAATATGAGTAAAGTTTGTAAAGAATGACACGAAAGGAAGGAGACACCGTGTGCTGTTTTTAATTAGGATCGAGATATTTTTAGTGTTATGTCAGCACATCATGAGTATAGAAAGGAAAATAATTCTTACGAGATTAATATTAGTAGCAAAACATGCAGTTGATGCAAATGGGAAATATATAGAATTCTCTATTCACACACATTTATAGCATGTCAGCAATTGGGGCTGAACCCCGAGGATCTCATGTCATTAGAAAACACAACAATATCCTATAGGTTGACGTATACGACACAATTTAGACCCATTTTACATAAGGATTATTGGCACAGCCTTAATTTTCTCTTAGCACCGTACGCTCACCGTTTCAAGAATCGTCGAGTCGGTCGAAGGCAGATGACACGTATTTGGAATGAAATAGATGAGCGTAATCTTGATTCACCCCCTCGATGTGGGTTATGCCATCGCAGTGGACATAATAGGAAGAACTACACACACAGTACTATAGATTGATGTTAAAATAATTTATATGTTATATCTTTGTAATTCATATGACTGATATAATATTTTTTTTCTTTGATATGTTGTATCAAAGCGTACTTATGTTTGTAATACCTTTCATAACATCTGCTTACAAATTTTGTGGCATTATGGTTCCACCAATATTGATATTTTCACTTTATTTTGTTTAATAATATATTACAATTGTACTTTCTTATTTTAGGACACCATGTATGACCTTGCACAAGACAGAGTTGATTCTAACACTATTATTCCAGACTTGTTGACTCTGCAGCGTAAACATAGATCGACACATATTTGGGCAAGACAATTGGAAGATACTATCCTCACTGTAAAGCACAATGATAGCATTTTTGGGTTGCTCGACCATTCGATCCCCGGGTTGAGCAATTTATGGATATAGTTGGGTTTAATGGGATTATTCGTTTGTCCTACATAAAGATTGATCATCCCCTAATTATAGCATTGGTGGAAAGATGACTCCAGGAGACACACACGTTCTACCTTACAGTTGGAGAGACCACTATTACACTGTAGGATGTAAATGTTCTTTTTAGATTACGCATGGAGGGTAATCCAATTATTAGCCGTAGGTTTAACTATCCGCAGATAGAGCTGCTAGACCTATGTGACACACTCCTTGATTTTCGCTCAACAGGTACAGATCTAGACGAATCTCGATTGAAGTTAAGCTCAATTGAGAGAGCCCTAGCTCAACCTTTTCCGGTGCACGCGATTTCGGATATGGTTGCACATCATGCAAGGTGTCCCATTATACAGCTTCTTAGTGGATTTTTATTCTCCGACAAATCCAGAAATCGAGTTCATCTGTGATTCCTTAGATATATACGTAACCTAGAGTTGGTTGGTACACTGAGCTGAGGAAGTGCTACCTTAGTGCATTTGTATCGTTGCATATGCAATGTCACTGTTTATACAGCACATCAGATCAGTAGTCCACTACTATTGATTTATGTACGAATTTAAATCTAAAATTAAAATAACTATTTTAAATTATGAAATATTTTTTTAATATTATTATTTCTTTTAAAATAGTTATGGGTTTGGGAACGCATTTTCATTATTAGAATAGATAAAGTACGTCCGATAGAGGATATTGGCCCGAATGTGCCTGGAGGACTAGTATGGCAGAGTCCACTGGAACTGTCCCGCACCCCTATACATATGCTGATTGCGTATAGAGATCAATTGGAGCGGAAGCGATATAATCACGTATGTATTACTACGATAATCGAACGTCTAATAAAATTATTTTTTATTTATTGTTGGAAACTAAATTTATTTATTTTTGTAGTTTATTTAGCAACCTTATGATGAGAACATGTTAGCATCTCTACCTCCTTATTATATGCATGGGCAACCAATTTGGATATCTATCACATATCTACTATATTAGGAGACGATTGAGGTAATCGCCCCGATCAAGTTATATAACAATTTGAATTGTTGCAAATAATTCCTAATGCTGTTGACACAGAGTCGAATCTGCATCAGCAGGATCTATGGACTACTAGTGCTGGATGGGATGAGGTGGATATGTTACACCGTGCTAATTAGATCAACCGACATGCTTATATTCTCACAAGATAACCCACTTTCAAGCAAGTTGTTGTTTCACTTGATTATTTTGTGTGGTATTAGACTCGCATATGGCAATTAATTAGCAATCATATCATACAACACCCGAATCTTATGGGCTCTCAATCTAGTAGTTTAGCAGTTGAAGTACTCGTAAGTCCATTTTTTCTTTTTCATATAAGCATATATAGAATTTTGATTTATTTAAATTTTTAGTGATATTCTTGAAAATGCATATGCAGCTCGACGCGTTGTACCAAATCTTATACATAGGCAATAAAGTGTCTCAACATGATGATTCATCGTACTCGCATCAAGCAGTTGGAAGAATGTTTGATGTTGCCAGGCATACTTTGACTATTAGTGGTGAATTCGATCATCTAAGTCGAATACCGTATGAGCCATCAAGACGATCGTATGTTGCTAATCCGATATCGTCGATTCGACAAAAGGTTTCTCGAGAAGTACTACCAATAAGGCAGGGCGGTAGACAGGCATGCTGCAGCTGAGGAAGTTCTCCCACAACAGTACTACTCACCTATGTATAGAGATAAATATGTTTATGTGCCAGGTGCTCCTACAGCGGTCGATGATGACTATGTTCTAGTTCCACCGATTGCAAATGATTATATCCCAGGTGCAGTGATTTTAGATGACTATGATGAATTCTTAACTCTACAGAACCTAATTTTCGATCCTAGATGCGTATCTTCGATGGGCTAGTTTGCTGCTGGTACATCCATTGAACTATCTCGGAGACAGTATAGGTAGTCTGAGGACGATGTAGATCCATCGTACGCTATAGAAGAACAAGATGAGAGACAACTTAAAGAATAACCTCAGCAACAACCTCCAAAATGGGTTCAACCACAAAGGCACCGTCGAGGATTTTATTGTGGCACTAGTTTTCATATTTGGTTTTGACGATTTTAGGTATACGTTATTGACATTTAAAATTAATTGTATTTAATTTTTATATGTAGTCTTAAATTAAATATAATATTTAATTTTCAAATTAAATATTAACATAAAATATCTCAAAATATACATGAAATATTTAACTATTTGTTGAAAATATTTAATTTTAATTAAAATTCATATTTAATTCTTCATGAAAATATGGATTAAAGTACATATTTAATTCATATTAAAATATTAATAGAAATTATTCAAATTAAAACATTTAGATACTCTATATTTGAAATTTTTATATTTTTTGTAAATAATTATTATTTATAATTAATTATAATTAAATATTATAAATTATACTTTAACTCAAAATATGTTATGATTTAAATATGAATAAATTACATGTAATATTTTTAAGTTTTATATAGAAATTTTTATTACAGTCAAAATTAATTATGCATTGGCATTGGGAAATGACTCTAATATGTATATGGAAATGATACTAAATAAATGAAATTATAGTCAATTAAATTTTAGTATCTAAAATAAATAATTAAACTCTAAATGTTAGAATTAATTTTAAAGGAATTACAAAAATATTAAATTATTGTAGTGATATTTATCATTGATTTTTAAATACTAAAAAAATTATTTGTGCATTCTTTTATGCTAGAAAATGTTGATAAATAATTTTCTATTCATGCTTCTTTATTATTAATTGGTAAATGTAGGATTTTATAATGATTTTTACATCCAGTAAGAATTTGTATTGATTTTATTTATGTAAAATTGTGCACTCAAAAATTCAAATTTGGATAATTTGTGATTAGGATATTTTTGTTTTCAAAGTATAAAAGTTGCACTGGAGTTTACAAAAATTGATGAAAGCCATATCTCATGTATGCTACACACGAGGTTTTCGATCGACACTCAACGAACCTCGTAGACACAAGGTTCCACCATTTAATGCATCACAGAATTGCATGCATTTAATGCATTACAGAAGTCAAATGATCACGGAATTGCACGCATTTAATTTGTTGCAGAAGTCCAATGATTTGGAGGGTTTAGACCTCGTGTTTGGGAGACGCGAGGTGTCGGTGGACCTCGTGCCCGGGAGACACAAGATCCCTTCATCGGTACCCAACCCAAAAATTGTTCTTATTATTGGTTCTTATTTTCAAAACGTTCATATTTTGGTCAAAAACTCCACAAAAATATGATTAAAACGTAGCAACAATATATATATATATATATATATATATATATATATATATATATATATATATATATATAACCTTAACTCTTAGCAAAGGTTGGCGAAATTGGCAGAGCATTAATTCTTCTCCTGCCAGTTCAATCTTGCTTCAAATGAGCATGTTATTCTTGTAGTAAAAAACTAGAAACTTTCTGTTGATTTCTTTCCATTTTCAGTGAGCATTCTGTTTGTTTGAAGATGTAGTCAATATTTATTCCTCAATCATTGCCTTTTTTTTTTTTTCTTTTTTAAGGTTCTAAACTACATTTCCTCAAGAATATTCTGCTTTTTCTAATAGCTTCCACATTGATTTATGAGTGTTAGGGCATTTAAATAACTTCTCTTAGTATATCATCTGAGTTTTCTACCAAAAATTAGAAAAAGAAAGGCAGAAGAATCAGAGAGGATTACTGGAACTAGGATTACAGAGATGTTTTAAGAAAAAGGAGAAAAATAAAGGCAGAATAATCAGAGAGGATTACTGGAACTAGGAGAGGTGAAAAAAGAGAAAAAATATGGAGGGGAGGGGAGAGAAGAATCAGAGAGGATTACGGAAACTAAGACTACAGAGTAGTAAAAAAAAAGAAAAAGAAAAAGATCGATCGAAGAATCAGAGAGGCATGAGGGTGTAGTAGAGAAACAGAAAAGGATGGAAACGGAAAAGATGGTGATGACGATGACGGTGTGAGTTCTGCCAAAGTAGAAGAGGATAACAATTAAAGTGGAGTGGGTTCTATACAAATTAAAAGGATGGTAACTTGTTTTCTTTACCCCATAAAATGAAATAAGAATTAGATCGGACCGGCTTGGATAATGGTCTCTTGCCAAAGGTTAAAATAAAAAAGAAAGAAAGAAAGAGAAACAATTAAAACATTTTTCAATCATTTCTTTTACTTTTTCCTTTTATTCAACTTTAGAAGGCAAAGAACATAAAGGATATATGCTTTAATTAGCCACCATCTGCAGAATTCATTGACTTGACAACTGAGAGTAACTTCTCGAATCCAAAGGCATAGGATTCGTTGATGATCAGGAAGAACCAGGTAGCTCCTCGAATATGCTGTTAATTTGGATACATCATTAAGAACTACACATTGAATCCACAATAGTATACTAAGAATGCGGGTTTTTGACCAAAATAGGGGATTTTATATATGAACTCCGGATGAGGGTACTTTTTTTGGGCCACCTTCCTCTTACGTAGTATACCGAAATAGGGGATTTCCTCTTACGTAGTATATCGAAGGGACCTCATATTTAGCAGACACGAGAAACAGTTCCACCTCGTGTCTGCCAGACACGAGGACTATAACTACTAAAAAAAAAAATCCAAATTTTCTTTCGCATTAAATGTGCGAATGGCTGTCAAAATTTTCGACGATCAAATGTGAAAGCCAAATTGCACCTCTTGTCTACCAGACACGAGGTGCATCAATTTTATCAATTCATTTGGTTTCTCTGCATTGCAATTCTTTCACAACAACATTTTGTTTTTTTTTTTGAATTTCAAATTAATTCTTTAACAATTTTAGTTCTAGTTAATTTAATTTTTTATTTAAATAAATGATTATATTTCATAATTTTTTTATTTAGTTTCGTTCACAGTATAAAATCACAATTATTTTTATTAAAGTTTTAAATTATTTTAATTCTCAATTAATACTAAAATTAAATATTAATTTATTTTTATCGTCAAAAAATGGTGATAAATTTTAATCCTTTTAATTTATTTTATTATCTTTAATCTATTAAATATAATATTTTTGAAATAATAATTTTTTGTTTTTCTAATTCCTTTAAATTTAAATTTAATTTTAGAGTTTAATTTAAAATTTTAAATGTTAAAATTTAATTACAATTATGTATAAAAATTAATTATAATTAATTTTAAATGTCAATAACGTTCACCTAAAATCTTTACGAGACATTTATTTTTAAAATTTTAAATTATTTTAATTTTCAATTAATATTAAAATTAAAATTAAATTTATTTTTATCATCAAAAAATGATAATAAATTTTAATCTTTTTAATTTATTTTATTATTTTTAATTCATTAAAAAATAACAATTTTTTATTTTTTAAATTTCTTTAAATTTAAATGCTAAAATTTAATTACAATTATGTATAAAAATTAATTATAATTAATTTTAAATGTCAATAACATACACCTAAAATCTTCACGAGGTTTGACAATTTGATTTTTCTGCATGATTTCTCTACAAAGAAATCCTTAAAAAAAAAACATGACTTCTTTGCATGGCAAAAATTCTTTAGCAAAAACATTTAGAAATTTTTTTTATTTTAACATTAATTCTTTAGAAAAAATATTATTTTATGTAGACATGTAATTTCGACTCTATTTAATTTAGTTTTTTATGTAAATAAACAATTATATTCAATAATTTTTTTGATTTAGTTTCGCTCACAATACAAAATCACGATTATTTTTAATAAAATTTTAAATAATTTTAAATCTCAATTAATACTAAAATTGAATCCTAATTTATTTTTAGCGTAAAAAATGACAATAATTTTTAATCTTTTTAATTTATTTTATTGTTTATCTTTTAGTTCGTTAAACATAATAGTTTTGAAATGATAATTTATTGTTTTTCTAATTTCTTTAAATTTACTTTTAATTTTTAGATGTTAAAATATAATTACAATTATGTATAATTAATTTTAAATGTGTACGTTAAAAACATGTAATAGTTTTTTTTGAATTTCACATTAATTTGTTAGCGTAAAAATATTTATATGTAGACATATAATTTATATTATTATGTATCTTTAATCTGTTAAACATAATATTTTTGAAATAATAATTAATTATTTTTCTAATTATTTTTAATTTAATTTTAATTATTAGAGTTTAATTTATTAATTTGAATGGTAAAATTTAATTACAATTATGTATAAAAATTAATTATAATTAACTTTAAATGTCAATAATATACACATACACATAAAATCGTCAAAACCAATTATGAAAACTAGTCCCACAATGAAAACCTCGACGGTTTCGCTGAGGTTGAACTCGTCTCGCTGGTTGTTGCTGAGGATGTGCTTCAGGTTGTCCCTCTTCTTGTTCATCTGTAGCGTACGACGGACCTACATCGTCCTCAGACTGTCTATACTGTCTACGAGACGGTCCAGTGGATGTACCGGCAGCAAGCTCGCCCCCCGAAGAAACATACCTAAGATTGAAAACTAGGTGCTGCGGAGTTAAAAAATCATCGTGATCACCTGAAAACGCTGCACCAGGGACGAAGTCATTTGCAGCTGGCGGAATTGGAACGTAGTCATCATCGACCGCTGCAGAGCGCCTGGCACATAAACATCTTCATCTCCATGCACCGGGGAGTAGTACTGCTGCGGGGGAACCTCCTCAACCGCAGCCGCGCCGACGTGCTCGTCTACCGCCCCGCCTTATTGGTGGTTCTTGTCGAGGCACTTGTTGCGGAATCGGCGGTATCGGATCGACGAAGATACGATCGTCCGAATGGCTCATACGGCATTCGATTTAGACGATCGGATTCGCCACTGGCAGCCAAAGTACGCATGGCAATATCGGACATTCTTCCGACTGCCTGTTGCACGTATGATGCATCATGCTGAGACGCTTCATTACCTATATGCCAGATCCGGTGCAGTGCGTCGATCTGCATATGCATTTTCAAGAACATCATTAAAATTTTAAATAAGTCAGAATTCTATATATATACTTATATGAACGAGGAAAAATAGACTTACGAGTACTTCAGCTGCTGAACTACTAGACTGATAGCCCACGGGATTTGGTTGTTGTATGGTAGGATTGCTAATTAATCGCCGTGTGTGAGTCCAATACCATGCAAAATAATCAGGCGCAACAACAGCCTTGCCCGAAAGTGGGCTGTCCTAGTGATGGTAGAAGCATGTCTCGCTGATCCAATTAGCACGGTGTAGCGCATCCATCTCATCCCATCCGGCACCAGTAGTGCGTAGGTCCCGCTGATGCAGATTTACCCCCGTATCAACAGCATTTGGAATTATTTGCAACAATTCAAATTGTCGCATAACTCGATCGGGGCAATGTAGCTCAATCGTCTCCCAACACAGAGAGATGTGACAGTACATCCAAATTTGTTGGCCATGCGTACAAGACGGAGGTAGAGATGCTAACATGTTCGCATCATAAGGTTGCCAAATAAACTGCAAAATAAATAAATTTAGTTTTAAAAAATAAATAACAATAAATATTATTTAAAATTTAATTCCAAGCTAATAATATCGTAGTAATACATACGTGATTGTATCGCATCCGATCCAACTGATCTCTGTACGCAATAAGCACATGTGTTGGCGTGCGGGACAATTCCAATGGACTCTGCCATACTGCTCCCCTAGGTACATTCAGACCAATGTCCTCCACCGGACGTACTCTATCGGGTCTAATAGTGGGAATGCGCTCCCAAGCCCATAACTGTACTTCCAGTGAAATAATAATATTAGAAAAATATGATTGATTAAACATAGTAACATTCGCATTTTGAATTTAAATTCATACCTGAATCAATAGAAGTGGACCACTGATCTGATGCGCCGTATAAACAGTAGCGTGCACATACAATGGTATAAATGAGTTAATACTGCACTACCCCAACTCAGTGTACCAGCCAACTCGAGATTGCGTATATACCTAAGGAAGCGCAGATGAACTCGGTTTCCGGATTTATCGGAGAACAAAAATCCACCAATAAGCTGCATAATGCGACACCTTGCATGCTGTGCAACCATATCAGGAGTCGCGTGCGCTGGGAGAGGTTGAGCCAGTACTCTCTCGAGTGAGCTTAACTTCAATCGAGATCCATCCAGGTCTGTACCGGTGGGTCGAAAACCAAGGAGAGCGTCACATAGATCTAGTAGCTCTGCCTGTGGGCAGTTGAACCCACGGCCAATAATTGGATCACCCTCCACGCGTAATCCAAAAAGAACCTCGACATCCTGCAGTGTAATTGTGGCCTCTCCCACTGTAAGATGGAACGCGTGCGTCTCTAGGCGCCATCTTTCCACCAACGCTGTAATCAGGAGATGATCAATCTTCATGTACGACAAACGAATAATCCCGCCGAATCCAGCTATATCCATAAGTTGCTCGACTCGTGGATCGAATGGTCGAGCAATCCAAAAAGCGCTCGTCATTGCGCTTTGCAAGAAGGACAAGTATCTTCCAACCGTCCCGCCCATATATGTGTCGATCTATGTCGACGCTGCAGGGTCAGTAAGTCCGAAATAATAGGACCGGGATCAACTCTGTCTTGTGCAGGGTCCATCAATGGTATCCTAAAGCGAAAAAAAAATGATTAAAATATATTGTTAAACAAAATAAAGTGAAAAATATCATCATTTATGCAACCGTAATACCACGAAATATATAACATGTAAAATATTCTATCTTCAATCTACAGTACTATGGGTGCAACTCCTACGAAATAAAGTTAAAATATCATCATTTATGTAACTATAATACCACAAAATAGATAAACAGACGTGATAAATATTATTACAAATATAAGATGTTTTGATACAACATATCAAAGAAGAAATATTACAACAGTCATATAAATTACAAAGGCAGAACATGTAAAATATTCTAACATCAATCTACAGCACCGTGGGTGCAATTCCTCCTATTATGTCCGCTGCGATGGCAAAACCCACATCGAGGAGATGAATCAGGATTACGCTCATCCATTTCATTCCGAATACGCGCCGTCCGCATTCGACCAGATCGTCGATTCTTGAAACGGTGAGCGTACGGCGCCAAGATTAAACCAGGGTCGCGTCAATAATCCTCGTGCGGAATGGGTCTGAATTGTGGCATATACGTTAACCTGTAGGACATTGTTGTATTCTCCGATGACACGAGATCCCCAGGGTTCAGCCCCAATTGCTGACATGCTGCAAATGCGTGCGAACAAGGAATTCCATATATTTCCCATTTGCAACAACTGCATGACCTAGTACCAACATTAACTTCGTAAGAATTATTTCCCTTTCCATGCTCTCGATGTGCTGACACCACACTAAAAATACCCCTATCCCGATTAAAAGCCAAGCACACGGTGCCTTCTTCCTTTTGTCTCATTCTTCACAAACTTTGCCCATATAGTCGAAGGGAAGTGATACCTGCCGTGATTAGCTTCCTGTCGATGATCGTTGAAATATTTGACTGTTTTTTTGAAAGAAGACTCAACAATAACCTTGATGGGCAGGGCACGTATACCTTTGACGACACTGTTGAATGATTCAAACAAATTAGTTGTCATATTACCCCACATATGACCACCATCATAAGCAAGCGTCCATTGCTCCTTCGAAATCAAATCCAACCATGCCTTGGCTTGGGGGTTCAGCATACTAATTTCTTCCATAATCTGCAAAAAAAATCGCTTCTTACTTTGATCCCCAGCTGCATACATCAACTTCTTCAACTGATGATTCTTGAACTTTGTATTGAAGTTGCTTCGAATATGTCTGAGACAAAATCTGTGCACTGCCATTGGCTCCTGCCAACCGGGTAGTCGATGAAGAGCATTCACTATCCCAACGTGTCTGTCGGATATTAAACAAATTCTTCGATCCTTAAGCACATGGGCCCTGAGTAAAGACAAAAACCAACCCCAACTATCATTTGTTTCCTCATCAACGACTGCAAAAGCAATGGGTAATATATGATTGTTGGCATCTTGACCTACAGCCGTTAATAATTTTCCCTTGTATATACCCCTAAGGAATGTCCCGTCGACGCTAACCACCGGTTTCATGTAAACAAATGCATCAATGCATGGCTTGAACGCCCAAAAAACATATCCAAACGTCTTTGCGCCATTGCTATCCATAGGTAGGAAATGACATGCCACTACGGTACCTGGATTGGCATCTTGCAAGGCTTGCATATACCGTGGCAGTTGTGCAAATGAAGAAGGCCAGTCACCATAAATCATCTCAATGGCATGCCTACGCGCGTTCCAACCTTTCTTATAAGACGGAGTGAAATGTAAAGTGTCATGTATATGGTTGTTTATCTCGCTGACCGTTATTTCTGGATTATTGTGAATCGTTGACATAATATGCTTCGCCATAAATTTGGCGCTCATGTTGCGATGGTTGCCGTCTATTGTTCGAACTAGACAAATGTGCTCTCCATGCCATCGAGTAATTTGCCACAGTCCGCAACCTTTTTTCTTTCGCGCACGAATTCGCCAATAACAGGGATGTTGGGGAGTTGAATTTTTGCATTCGGCAACCCATGACGCACTTTTGCTTTCTTGTACTATGAACTCACGACCCAATCTGACAGACCACGATCGAACTGCCCAAAGTAACTCTTCCTTATTTCTAAACCACATTCCAATCCTCAAGTCATTATTAGATTCTGACCATAAATCCATCCGACTGCTTCCCGTCGCCGTTCCATCACATTCATTTTCCATTTCTTGAGTAGCAGTCAACCTGTCAAGATACATTGAATACGATGGATTATACAACCGATCTGGTTCAGCAGGTATATTACCAGGTTGTGGCATTACAGAAGGACCGGCACCATGTTCATCAGCATCACCATCTCCCTCGTCCTCGTCGGGGGTATCTTCCGCATTCGGTCCATCAAGGTCGGATGTTGCTCCTAAACCATCCACGGTCGCCTCTGGAGCACCTACCCAATTGGGTTCTCGAGCAACCCACTCATCAACTGGGGTAATATCCAATGGAATATCTATTTCCGCAGTGGAAAACAACGGCGTGGGGTTGGACTGTGTTTGTATAGGCTGAACATCGACATGAAATGGAGGCGTGACAAACCCCATCGAAGTTGGTCTGACGACTGAGACATCCGGAACTATCGGAGTATAAAGGGATTGAAAATTGTCACTTGGGAGATGTCCAGGATTACTGGCGTAAGCAGGTGTAGGCGCATTTAAATCAATATTAGCCATGTGCACTGGAGTGGCTGAATTCACTAATTCAGTGAAGGATTCCGTAATAGGCATGGGGTTGTGTTGTTCTGCAACGTTTGTACCTGTTACATTTTGAATCTGTACCATCTCATAATGAACGTGCAAATCGATTGGTTGTCCCTTCACGGTGGATGCATAGTCCCACAATCCATCCATATCTTCATCGTCACAAATAGAAGTTGTTGTAGACCTTAGTGTAGCGCCAAAAAGAGTATCTTCTCTCATTGTTATTTGCAACTGAATAGTAGACATGTCCCACCCACGAAGTGTACATATTTTGTTGATTAAACCGAGGTAACTAACTCGATTTTTAACAATCAATGCCTTGCGACATGGACCGTTAAAAAAATCGCCGTTTGGGGTACGTATAATCTCGCAATCCCAATACAACCGTAATCTAACATGTTGTTCTAGTGACATTGTGCCTAAATAAACAATGTAAAAGAATTTTTCTATTAAAAAAATAAATAAATAAATAATGTCGCAACATTGAATTACTATATGAAACCAATATCATTATTATTCAGCACATCTCAACCCAAAATAATATATTATGCTATACAATAGAATATCAATATAAAAAAAGTAAATTAACATGGACAAAAATAATAAAAATCATCACAAATAATAAAAAACTAAATGTAAAAAAATATAACTATTTTTTAACATGGAGATTAAACTAACTAAATATAAAAAATTAAATAAAATTAAATTAAATATAAAAAAATAACTAACTACAAATTACAAATAAATTAAATTATTAAATTCATCATAAAAGCTAAATTAATATAAATCAATTAATCGTCACAAATAATCAATAATTAATTATCAAACAAAATATAACGATTTTTTAACATGGACGTAAATTAAATTAAATTAAATATAAAAAACAACTAACTAAAAATTACAAATAAATAAAATTATTAAATTCACCATAAAAGCTAAATAAATATAAATAAATTAATCGTCGCAAGTAATCAAAAATCAAATATCAAACAAAATATAGCGAATTTTTTAACATACATGCGTAAATTAAATTAAATTAAATATAAAAAACAACTAACTAAAAATTACAAATAAATAAAATTATTAAATTCACCATAAAAGCTAAATAAATATAAATCAATTAATCGTCACAAGTAATCAAAAATCAAATATCAAACAAAATATAGTGAATTTTTTAACATACATGCGTAAATTAAATTAAATTAAATATAAAAAATAACTAACTAAAAATTACAAA
This sequence comes from Voacanga thouarsii, assembly GCA_026120185.1. Classification (NCBI taxonomy): domain Eukaryota; kingdom Viridiplantae; phylum Streptophyta; class Magnoliopsida; order Gentianales; family Apocynaceae; genus Voacanga; species Voacanga thouarsii. The sequence goes on along the minus strand of JANUWF010001635.1, from coordinate 1,092,213 downwards.
TAAATTAAATTATTAAATTCATCATAAAAGCTAAATTAATATAAATCAATTAATCGTCACAAATAATCAAAAATCAAATATCAAACAAAATATAACGATTTTTTTACATGGACGTAAATTAAATTAAATTAAATATAGAAAATAACTAACTAAAAATTATAAATAAATTAATTTATTAAATTCACCATAAAAGCTAAAGACAAAGTTCACCCTATATTTTTAATATATACTACATTAAATTTTTCCATTTTTGTTTGAAAATTTGTGCATAATTAGATATTTTTTGTCTAATTTATATTAATATTTTCCTAATCAAATTGTTATAAATAATTAGTCTCATTATTCATCACATCTCAACCCAAAATAATATATTGTGCTATACAATATCAATATAAATCAATTAATCATCACAAATAATCAAAAACTAAATATCAAACAAAATATAAATATGAACGTAAATCGTAATTAAATTAAATTAAGAATAAAAAAACAACTAACTAAATATTATAAATAAATCAAATTATTAAGTTCACCATAAAAATTAAAGATAAGGTTCGTCTAATTTATATTAATATTTTTCTAATCAAATTATTAGAAATAATTAGTCGATCATTTTTTCTTTAACCTAGCAGTAAGTCATTTAGTCAAATATAAATCATATGCATACCATTCAACAAAACATAAAATAGACAAAATCAATAATTGATATAAATATTTAAAAATCAGTCAATATTTTACTACACATAATATTTAAAAATGTCAATAATTTCATTAAAATATCATCGTCTACTAATTAATTTTTTAATATTAAATTCAAATATATCTATTTGAATAAATAAATAAATTAATTGATACAATTTCTATTTAAAAAAAACCTGTAATATAGAAGTCGCGCGTATGTCTCGAATGTACAATCAGCAATACTTTTTTTGACTTGGAATTCCAGCACAACAGAAGATTAGGAATGTGTTGAGAACTGACGATAGAACAAATAAATTGATTTTCTGTTGTTGTGTTTGAGACGGCAGAACAGAAGCAGTTTGAGACGGCAGAATATAAGCTGTTTGAGAGAGATTGAAGATGTGGGACGTGTGAGCGAAATGTATGGAATGAACTCGGCTGAATGTTGCAAAATTTATAGGCAAAATTTTGCCTATTCCGCCCGTGAAAAATTTATGACGACCACATGAAGTCGCAGAAAAGCCGCCAACCTCACGTCTGCCAGACGCGAGGTTGTCTGCTTTTCAGACAATTTTCCGACACGCCTGCTTTTTTGTCTGAATCTTGACCGGTTGCTGGGGCGTTCCTCGTGTCTGCCAGACACGAGGTACCGTTATACCTCGTGTCTAGCAAACACGAGGTATCCCCACTCGTGGGGTACCCCGATTTTCCTACCTCCATCCGGAGTTCATATTTAAAACCCCCCTATTTTGGTCAAAAACCCCTAAGAATGCTACAGCCTCTCTGCTACTAGCCATTCTCTGTGGTTTCCACAACTGCTGGGGATCCTAGCAAAATGAAACAACTCGGGGTACAAGCATTAGTGCTATCTCTATGATATTTATGAGGCAAACTTATGGGTATTTTAACTTTTTTTTGTTTGTAGCTTCCTCCAGGCTTTATCATACTACCCCAAACAACAACAACAATAAAGCCTTAATCCCAAATAACTTGGGGTCGGCTACATGAACTAACGTCACGCAACGTGTGATCATCCACATGAATCCTCTCTCGCCACTTTCTTCTATCAAACGTCATACTGTCATCCAAATCTAACAAAGACATATCTCTCTTAATTACCTCTATCCATGTCGTTTTAGGCCTACCTCTACCTTTCCTTCTGTCTAACTTATCCTGCCTCACTCTCTCCATCGCCCTAACAGGAGCATCCCTCGGTCTTCTCCGAACGTGTCCAAACCAACGCAGACGACTTTCTCTCATCTTTTCCTCAATAAATGCCACACCCACCTTTTCCCTAATGATCTCATATCTAATTCTATCCTTCCTAATATATCCACACATCCACCGTAACATACGCATCTCAGCTACTTTCATTTTTTGAATATGACACCTTTTAACTGCCCAACATTCCGTACCATATAACAAAGCAGGTCGTACGACCGCCTTATAAAACTTTCCCTTTAAATTCAACGGTGCATTACGATCACAAAGAATACCAGTCGCACTCCTCCATTTCAACCAACCCGCCTTAACTCGATGTGCAACGTCGCTATCGAGTTCTCCGTCTTTCTCGAATAATAGATCCTAGATAGCGAAAACAATCAGCTAACGGTATATCTCTACCTTCCAAAGTTACACTCGGGCTATGTTTCTGCTACCACTAAACTTGCATCCCATATACTCTGTTTTACTCCTACTAATTCTCGAAACCTTTGGATTCCAATATCCGTCACCATAACTCCAATTTAGCATTTACACCGGCTCTAGTCTCATCAATTAATACAATATCATCCGCAAACAACATACACCATGGCACAGCCTCTCCGTATAGTGCAAGTCAACTCATCCATAACGACCGCAAAGAGGAAAGGGCTAAGCGCCGATCCTTGATGCACCCCGATATTAATAGGGAATTCTCGCAATCACTCCGGCGCCAGTCCTTACACTTGTACATGCTCCCTCATACATATCTTTAATGAGAGTAATATACTTTATTGATACACCTTTCTTGGCCAGCACCCACTAAACTACTTCTCTAGGAACCCTGTCATAGGCTTTTTCCAGGTCAATAAATACCATATGTAAATCTTTCTTTCTTTCCCTATGATATTCAATTATCTCGCCATAATAAATGAATTGCCTCCGTAGTGGAACGCCCGTGCATAAAACCAAACTGATTATCCGAAATTTGTATAATGCCCCGTAACCTCTCGTTCAATCACTCTCTCCCAAAGCTTCATAGTATGACTCATGAGTTTAATTCCACGATAATTGGCACAATCTCGGACATCTCCTTTATTCTTGTACAGAGGAATCAGAGTACTCTTCCTCTACTCTGTAGGCATCCTATTAACTTTATATATCTTGTTGAACAGACTTGTCAGCCACGTAATACCTATATCTCCTAAACACTTCCAAACCTCGATCGGTATACCATCCGGTCCTACAGCTTTTTTTGGACTCATCCTTTTAAGGGCATCACGGACTTCATGCTTCTGAATACGATGAATCCATGCACGGTTAACCTCTTCGTTCGAAAGCGCTAGGCTACCTACACTCGGAACTTGGACTTGACTCCCGTTGAATAACTTATCAAAATATGATCTCCATCTCTCCTTTATTTCTTCATCCTTAACTAAAACATTGTGGTTTTCGTCCTTTACACATTTCACTACACCTATATCCCTCGTCTTCTTCTCCTTGTAACGCGCCGTCTATATATATTCTTCTCTCCGTCTTTGGTATCTAACTTTTCATATAAATCCTTGTAAACTATGGCTCTTGCGTTTCTGACAGCTTCTTTAGCTTTTCTTCTCGCGACCTTGTATTTCTCAAAATTTTCATCACTCCTACACCTTCCTAAGTTTCTATAGCACTCTCTTTTACTCCTTACGGCTTCTTTCACTTCGTTGTTCCACCACGACACATCCTTGTTAAGAGGTATTTTTCCTTTAGATTCCCCAAGCACTTCCTTAGCTACTGTCCTAATACATTGAGCCATCTTTCTCCACATAGTATCGGGATCCGAATCCATATCGAAGACCAATTATCCGCCTCAACTACCTTATTGACAAAGGCTATTCTTTCATCCCCCGAAGCTTCCACCACCTAATCCTAGGGTCAACTCGAAAATTCTGCTGCTTACTCTTTTTCCTAAAATTAAAATCGAGGACCAACAACTTGTGTTGCGTAACTACACTCTCACCTGGAATAACTTTACAATCCGTACACCCACTACGAAACCTACGCCTCATAATAAAGAAGTCTATCTGACTGGCATTTAACCCGCTTCTAAAGGTCACTAAGTGAGAATCTCTCTTCTTAAACCAAGTATTTGCTATGGTCAAATCATAGGCCAAGGCAAAATCAAGAATAGCAGTTCTTGCTTCGTTTTTAGCTCCGAAACCCTGACCTCCATGAACACTCTCAAACCCGCTCTTATCTGTACCTACATGTCCGTTTAGATCACCACCAATGAAAAGCTTTTCTACACACGGTACACTCGGACAATCTCATCTAAATCATCCCAGAACTGTTGCCTAACCGAATCATCGAGTCCTACTTGCGGCACATACGCACTAATAACAATAGTAATCTCGCCGCCAATCATGATCTTGATGCTCAAAATCCTATCACTCTTCCTCTGTACTTCAACCACATCATCAATAAACTTACGATCAATAATAATCCCGACTCCATTTCTATTTCTAACTCTACCTAAATACCAAAGCTTATAACCCCATGGAGCGACTACTCTCGCCTTCTCACCTACCCACTTGGTTTTCTGAAGACACAAAATGCTAATCTTTCTCCTCCGCATTACCTCAACTAGCTCTATTGATCTACCGGTCAAAGATCCTATATTCCATGTAACTAGACGAATCATATCCCTGTAGACTATCTTTTTTACCCTACACCCTTGCATATTTGACACCGCATCCGGGGACCGACACGGCGCGTTGCTTCCGGGCAACGACCTAGCAACCCTCGCATATTTATCACTACACCCGGGTCTAGGAAGTGCAGCGAGTCGCTGAGTTGGGAACACCCCCACGAAGTCAATCGATTGGTTCATGTCATAGATGTGACTATGTTTTACGCTGGCCGTCACAAGCCTACCGCAACTCTCCTCCTTTATCCGAGCTTGAAACCGGCAATGAACACACGCAGACAAAACCCGTGGAGCTCACAGGCAAAAATTTCTACTCATTGCAGCAAAAAATGAATACAAAAACTAAGACAAACTACCAAGCTATGAATCCGTAAAGTAGTTAGATTCCAGATGAGTGTAGCTATATATCTTTTGTTCTGTACACATCATTGATTCAATTCAATGAATGAATTCTCTTTCTGCTAAATTCTCTTTCTCTAGTTTTCTCTGCATTTTTCCATTGTTTTCTTTTAGTTTATCTGTGTTCACAAAGTTAACATGGTATCATGGCAGAGCATTGCCAGGGCTTCGATCCATCGTTTTTAGTTACAATTGATTCAAATTTCTTGTTGACTTATTTGAGATTGAAGAATTCTGGTTCTCTCCATCTTGTTTGATTCAATTGTTGTTCTTCTTTGAATCGAATCATGGTGAACCAAGACATTTCTCCATCAAGCCCTTATTACTTGCATCAAAATGAAAGTCCTTCACTGATTCTTGTGCAACCAACATTTACAGAAAGGAATTATCATCAGTGGAATCGTGCAATGCGAATGGCCTTGATTTTGAAGAATAAATTGGGATTTGTGAATGGGACGATCGTCGTTCTCAATCGATCAGAGAAAATTTATCAGACTTGGGAACAATGTAACACTATGGTATTGTCGTGGCTACTCAATGCAATTTCCCCAACCATAGCACAAAGTGTAATTTGATTCAACACAGCAGCAGAAGTTTGGAATGACCTATGTGCTCGGTTTTCTAAAGGTGATGCTTACGGATTTCAGATCTTCAAGAGGATTTGTTCAATTTGAAGCAAGGAAGCTTAACGGTAAATGAATACTACACTAATTTGAAAATTTTGTGGGATGAGATGCATAGTCTGAGGCCACCACCAATTTGCACTTGTGATCCATAGTGTCGGTGTGATTTAATACCCACCATGAAAGCAAATGATGAAGTTGATATGGTGATTAGGTTTGTAAAAGGTTTAAATGATGAGTTTGGGGGGTTAAATCATAGGTGTTGCTTTCAAAACCTCTAGTATCTATCAGTGAAGCATTTTCCCTTGCTGTAACTTATGAGAGAAATATTCAATCAAAGAATGCACAACCTTATCATGTTCAACCTTATCATGTTCAACCACAAGCTTTCTTAATGAATAAACCAGCACTCAATATAGGTGAACCAAATCCTCTTCTATCGAACTTGTCTAATCTGAACTCATCTACTGCTAATCCTTCTATTTTGAATCTTCCACTGAATGCTGCTCAACTGAACAATACCGATGTAAACTCCTTGATAGAAATAAGTAAAGGAAAACGGTCAGGGGGATCTAACAAAAGGTTGTATTTTGTTTTCTGTGGTATGAATGGGCACACTATTGATAAGTGCTACAAGAAACATGGATATCCTATTAGTTATAAACCAAGGAATCAGCCGCTAATAGTTAGGAGTCCTAGTCAAGTGAATGCTATTACACAAATGAGTACAGGCACCAACACTCAGATAACACCTTCAGGAGCAGAAAACTCTTCTATAGCTAGAAATGCCATCTATGCGAGGCGAACTAATGAAAACTATGTTACACAGGATCAGTATGCTCAACTTCTTAGCCTCATTCAATCCATCAAAGTTCAACCGACAAATGATTCTATTCATACTACTGTTACTCAACTTACTTGTCTTTCTACCAACTTTCAGCCCCTTCTTCCTCTGCTCAAGAAATAGGTACTTTTTCAGTTCCTTAGGATTCTTAATTCGAGAGCTATAGATCATATATGTTCCTCCTTAGAAGCTTTTTCATCCTACAATACAATTGACAAATTGGTAGTCCAATTACCTAATGGTTCTAAAGTTACTATTTCACACATAGGCACTGTAAAACTTTCACCTCTTATCACTCTTATGCATGTTCTTGATGTTCCTTCTTTTAAGTTTCATTTGATTTCTTTGAGCAAACCTATTCAACAATTGAATTGTGATGTGATTTTTAAAAATTCTATTTGTGTGATCCAGGATCCTCATCATGGACTGAGGATTGGATCAGCTAAGCTTTTCAATGGTCTCTATCATTTGGTCTCCCCTCTATCATCCACTGATTCCTTCGTTGCTTGCACAGCTACAACGGATCTTGGCAATAGCAAATCTCTGTTGTGGCATTTTAGCTTAGGTCACCTTTCAAATAAAGTTTTGAAGGCCATTCATACTCAGCACAGGGATATTACTACACCACATAATACTAAGTTTTGTTGTATTTGTCCTTTAGCAAAACAACACCAGTTACCATTTCTTTTACATAATAAGGTTTCTAATGCATGTTTTGATCTTGTGCATATGGACATCTGGGGACATTAGAAAGTCTCTAGTATTCATGGCCACAAGTGTTTCTTAATTGTTGTTGATGATTATAGTCGATTTACTTAGCTTTTTTTTACTGCGTAACAAGTCTGAAGTATGTGACCTTATCCAACACTTTTATGCTTATGTTGAAACATAGTTTACTGCTAAAATCAAGGTTCTTAGGACTAATAATGGCCTTGAATTCAGCTTACCCTCTTTCTATTCTTCAAAAGGTACAATCTATCAAACTTCTTGCACCGAAACACCCCAGCAAAATGGTGTCGTTGAAAAAAAACACCAGCATATTACGAATGTTGCTCGTGCCCTTCGTTTTCAATCCTCATTACCTTTGGCCTATTGGAATTATTATGTTTTGCATGTTGTTCACCTTATCAATATGGTTCCATCTCATTTACTTCATAATCAAAATCCTTATGAACGGTTGTTTCACAAATAACCAGATTATTCTTCTCTTCGGGTTTTTGGATGCCTTGCTCATGCCTATACTCTTAGTCAACACAGAACTAAATTTGATGCCAGAAGTCGCACGTGTGTTTATCTTGGTCATTCTACAACAACTAAAGGCTACTTGTTGTTGGATTTTTACAGCAGAGATATTTTTCTTTCATGCAATGTTGTTTTCACTGAACATGTTTTTCCTTTTCATACTTTTCCATCCTCCACATCTAAGATTTCCCCTGTGTTACTTGTACCATTTTCTTCTTCCTCTTCTGACACTATTTCTTCTACTTTCCCTCCACCTTCTCGATAGACTACCCACCTTTCTCATCCTCCTCCTTACTCGTCTGATTACATATGTTCTCAGCCTATTCCACTTACCTCTTCTCATCTTCCTTCTTCCAACCTTTCTCACACTGTTCCCCAGCATACTGAACCTAAACATTATTTTCAGGCCATTCACTCAGCTAAATGGCGCCAAGCTATAGAAGCTAAGATTCATGCTCTCGAACAAAATCACACTTAGACCCTTGTTCCTCTTCCTTCTGGTAAAACTCCTGTTGGTTGTAAGTGGGCTTATAGAACTAAGTATAAAGCTGATGGTTCCATTGATCGGTATAAGGCTCGCCTTGTAGCTAAAGGTTATACACAACAAGCTGGTATAGATTATTTGGACACCTTTTCCCCAGTTGTTAAGATTACCACTATTCGGTTGATGTTAGCCCTTGCAGTAATGAATAACTGGCATATTCATCAACTAGACATAAATAATGCTTTTCTCCATGGTGATCTTAATGAGGAAGTCTACATGACTCTTCCTCCTGGTTTTCAATCTTCTGATTCCCAGTTGGTGTGTCATCTCAAAAAGTCTTTATATGGTTTGAAATAAGCCAGCCAGACATTGGAACGCTAAGCTCACTCAATCTCTTCTTGATATGGGTTTTGTTCAAACTCGAAGTGACTACAACTTGTTCTATAAACATGATTCAAAGGTCTTTCTTGCTCTTCTTGTATATGTTGATGATTTCCTAGTCATTAGCAGTGATCTTGCTGCCATTTCTCCTATTAAATCTTATCTCCATGATGCTTTTAAAATCAAGGACCTTGGGGAACTTCACTATTTTCTTGATTTTGAGATATCCAAAACTACAGATAGAATCCATTTATCTCAGTGAAAATATTGCTCTTGAATTGCTTGAAGATCATGGCTATTTGGGATGCAAACCAGTTAGTACACCTATTGATCCCAAACATAAATTCAGCATTGGAGATTCTGATCTTTTTCCTAATGTTTCTCTCCATAGGAGTCTTATTGGTTGTCTTCTTTATCTCACTCACACTAGACCAGATATCAGTTTTGACATGCAGCAACTTAGCCAATTTTTAGCTTGTCCTACCATTCTGCATATGCAAGTAGCCTATCATCTTCTTCGGTATCTCAAACAATCTCCTGAATAGGGTAAGAAACAATTTCTTATGTCATACAGCTTCGCCGAGCCTGAATATCGAGCCCTTGCCCAATCTGTTTGTGAGCTACAATGGCTTCTTGCACTTCTTGATGAACTCCATCATGTTTATCCTTTACTTGTTTCTTTCTTTTGTGATAATTGGAGTGTTGTCTATCTTGTCGAAAATCCTGTTTTTCATAAACTCACCAAACATATGGAATTGGATTGTCACTTTATTCGGGACTTATATCAAGTTGGCTGTGTGAGGTCTTTACCTTTATCTTCTTCTTTGCAGTTGGTAGATCTCTTCACCAAGGCTTTGACCCCTGCTTTGTTTCACTCTTTGTTATCTCGTTTTCATCTTTCTTCTTTTCCTCCCACGCCCAGCTTGCGGGGGGCTATTGAAGAATATGTAATTTCTACTTCTATGTTTGTGGACAAAGGCTAACAAAGACCAATAGAAGCCAACTTGTACAGTTAGCATTTTATTTAATTGTCTTTCTATTTGTTTTGCCAGTTGGCATGTGTAAAGCAGTTAGATTCCAGATGGGTATAGCTATATATCTTTTCTTCTGTACACAACATCGATTCAATTCAATGAATGAATTCTCTTTCTGCTAAATTCTCTTTCTCTGATTTTCTCATTGTTTTCTTTTAGTTCATCTGTGTTCAAAAAGTTAACAATCCGCGTGATTAACTCATCTTAATTAAAAAAAGGGGGGGGTGGTGGGGGGTGAAGGATCATGGTAGGCTTGATACATACCTCTTGGAGCCTTAAATACTTGAAAAACACGGTTCAATGGCTTGAAGCTCAAGAACAGCTTCTTCCTTCAACGTCCATGATCACCAGTGCACTGAAGCTTCCTTTCTTCCTTCTCCGGTTCTTTCTTCTCCTCCGGTGGCATGCTAGCTTTCCAGTTCACAGAATATTCCCAGCCTAATTTTCCAGTTGGTGAGCACATAAAGGGAAGAGAAAAGCTTCTCAATTTTTCCACCAAACTCACGGTTCATCTTCACAGTCTGGCTTCTTCTCTCACAGATTCCTCTACTAGCTATCTGTTAGCTTTCATCTATTATAGCCAACAAAGGCCATAAGCTAGAAAACCAAAAGCCAAACATACGAGAGAAACCAAAAGCCAAAAACCCAAAAGCCACACAAAACTCTTGTCTCGGTTGGCTTCCTTGGCATCTTATGTACCAGCCAAAAACCAACAGCCAGAGAACCAAAAGTCAGCTGAAAGAAAGGGCCACGCGAGAGAGAAAGCCAAGAGCCTCTGAGATTTATTTTTTTTATATATATTTTATTTTTCCACACAGAAAGTCAAGAGTCATGAAACCAAAAATAATTATTTTGATAAAAATAATATTCACGAGATTTTATACCCGAATATTATTTACAAAATAAATTTTGGCTTCAACCTAAACTCTTCTAAACTGTGTCCGGAAAAATCCTATGGTCCAGGCTATTGGGCCAAAATAATATTTATTATTTTTCTTAGACCCGAAAAATCCAAAATAATAAATATTAATTATTTTCCTTGGGATTAAATAAATAACCCAATAAATAATTAATGAACCCAAATGAACAAAAAATAATTAAACTTTAATTATTTATTTCTTGGGATTTAATTAAATAAATAACCCAATAAATAATTAAGTAACCTCTAGTTTAAGTCCCGGTTAATTTTCTAATTATTCAAACTGGACCCAAGCCCTGAATAATTAATTAACCCATTAAACCAAATAATAAATTTCTCTCCATTTATTTTATTCCAGTCCAATAATAAATTAGACTTTCCGAATAAAATAAAACTCTCTCAACTGAGATCATATTCTCAACCCAAAAATTAATTAGGACTTACGGGCTATTCCGAGGACCAAAAAGACACATCGCCTTGGCTACTAAAATGACCAAAATACCCCTATTATATAAATAGATGTATTTTGCATTTTAAATATTTCCTAATATCACCATAAGGAAATATTGACCCCAAGGACAATGCTGCATTAGCAGAGTCTTCGACCTACAAAGTGAAATGACTAAAATACACCTCTACACATCGCCGTACATTTAGAGAGGAAGAGGTGTACTAACACCTCTCTAAATGATATCTACCATCCTTAGGCTTCTAGTCCAATGATCCACGACTTGCTAGGAGTGTTTCCGCTTTCCAAGGGAGCGACCCTAAAGCAAACATCCAAGTCACATTTCCCAAGGCCTTGGCTATTTAGATCATTCGGACAACCACAAGGGGCGATATGGTGTAGAAACTATCTTGTACAAGTCTGTCTTAACTAACTAGTCACACATACCCAACATACAAGTATATTGGCCCTCCGATAGAACCTCAACTATAGTATATCAAAGCATATGCTTCCAGCTTCGCCAGACCACCATCTCATACTCAAGTCATAGAGTACTAGTCCACGTTGTAGCGGTAGTAGACTAGGTTTCTACCATATAGTACTTTTTTAGAAACCACAACTACAGGTCATGTTCTACGTATTCGAAATACGCTTATGTCATGAAGTGAGTGGATTACTCACTGGCTAAAGGTAAGCCATTCCCCACTTGGAATTCATAACATAATAACCTAAACATGACGAGATTCCCATCCTCATCAATCGGTTAAGAACGATTGTTTATGTGTTTAAATAACCCATGATCCATACCTTACTGTGAAAGACCTCCATTCACATGGATCACTTATTTATACACAATGAGTCTGTTCCAAACGATATTGTACACAAACGAAGAAAATAATTTCACAAACGATTTTCGACAAATAAAATCTTTTATTAACATATTCGATATTTGCATCAGAAAACTAGTCTAAGAGGACATATTCCCAACGATGGGGGAATAAGAACGTATGATCAATTTATGACTGCGCGATTAAGGAAAGGAATGGATAACCGCGGGAAAAAGGAATGGCATCCATGAAGTACATGCTTTAGTCACTGTCTTCAGTATCCATTTAGATAGCACTTAAAAATAAATATGATAATTTTCAGATTTAAATTAGTCATGATCTCACTAAATAGAGAATTTCTCAAATTGATGCAGGGATTAAATCATCCCAGCACTGTATATATACTTATATTATTATTAGTGTATATTAACATATATATATATATATATATTAAAAAATTTCTCTATTATTTTTAAATTTAATTAAAGAATTTTAAACTTGATAAACCTAAAACGACATGGATAGAGGTGATTAGGAGAGATATATCTTTGTTAGATTTGGATGAAAATATGACGTTCGATAGAAGGAAGTGCCGAGAGAGGATTCATGTAGATGATCACATGTTGTCTAACGTTAGTTCATATAGTCGATCCTAAGTTATTTAGGATTAAGGCTTAATTTGTTATTATTATTATTATAATTTTAAACTTGATAAATCTGCTTTCTTGTTGGTTTGAGGACCAGAATCTCTGCTTTCTCCGAAAAGCAGTAGGGTAATGGGGATGTGTGGGGCCCAGCATACCTACAGCCTGATTCACGGGAAATACTTGGGTGGACCCGGTCCACCATGGATCAATGCATTAATGTATTGTACATTTCTAGAAGTGTACAACTTCTAATACACATTGTACAACACTTGATGCATTGGTCTACGGTGGATCAAGTCCACTCAAGTATTTTCCCTAATTCACCATCCCCGATCGCCATCCGTACCTTACGTGGATTAGTAGAGCATTTCAGTTTTCGTTGTCTTTAAATTGTCCGACAAAGCAGCGATCGAGATTTGATTAGATTGGTACTCAAACAGGAAACAACTACATATGTAATTTCGTTAATAATAATATTTAGGAGATTAAATCGTACAAACTTTTTCTCTGCAATATTCTTTAGATTTTGTTTGATTGCCAAGGAGAGTGAAGCGAAAAAATAATTATAATTTTTATTTTTAAAATTCAGTATTTAGTTTTTTATTTATAATCTCAGAAAAGAATTTAATCCTTCATATTTGAAAAAATAATTGTAGAACATTGAAAAAATAAATCCTTCCTAAGATGTAGTATTTGATTCCTTTCCCAAGTATCCTAACAATAAAGATAAAAAAAATTAAGAACTAAAGATAAATAAGAAAATTTATTCTAATATACATCATTTACTTTATCTCTCTGGTTCTTCCTTATTAATTCTTTCTCCCTTCACACGTCCCCCAACCTAGCAGTATATTAAAAAGTTATATATTCCTAATTATAATAAATATTTTTAAAAAAATTAAAAGACTAAATATTTTGAAAAATTGTAAATTTTTAATTTAAAAATTATATCATTATTGAATTTATTGAATTTATTGAAAATTTATTGAATTTTCTATAGATACTTGAATTTGACAATAATCAAATGTTACATTTTATCAATATTAGAATTTGAACTCAATATCAAGAATAATTATAAAATTGAATAAAATAAAATAAAATTTATATTCAAATATATAAATACTATTTATATGATTTTTATTTATTATACCTATTTAAAAGAAATCATATATTATTAAATTATACAACAATATAAGAGATATTTAAAAATAATTTTAAAATTTTTATACATATAATATTTTATTTTAAAGTATTAAAAATATTTTATATTACTTTTCTTCAATATTTTTTCAACCTTTGAATGAACAAATTGAGACTCTTGAGATGGATGTAGCGAGAGCTTGTATAATGGATGCCTACAGGCCGGCCGACACAAGAGGATTACATATTAGTGTTGTGCCCTAGAGGCAATCACTTGTACATTGGATATGACACATTTTATTTTAATAAAAGACATTATTTATCTTACAGTTTCTTTTGTTTATTTTAAGTAATATAATTGTTCGATAAAGTCCCTAGTACAACACTGTGTTAAGGAAATCATGATAGAGATTATGATATGAGATTCTTACTACTCTGGATGGTGTTGGTACTTAAATAGTCCCTAGTCATAGTATTAATGAGACAGGACATCATTAATGCGTTAAAACTAACATGTGTTAGACTTCCTGATTTGATCAAGCGGTGGTTCTCATAACCGTGAATATTGAGATACTCAAAGTTAACACATGGATGCTTGTTAATGGAACAAGTTCATTGGATGACCTAGCTTTGAGATAATCGCATGGATAACTATTTAGTGCTAGTGATATAATCTCAATATAGCAAACGTGCAAGTATCCTTAGACTTGAGATCTCCAAGGTACTTTGTTTGCTGAGCTTTGTACTTTGATTCTAATCTCCGGAGCTCGATCGAGGGCCGCCTATAGGATGGATATTGGGTACATTGTGAGGTAAACGAAAGTAGTTGAGAGGGTCAATAAAGGATCCACCACTCCTAATAGTAGGGGCGAATATCTCAATGCCACTTGTAGGAATTATTACTCGAAAGTCCTTGGCCAGGGCGATTGTGTATTGGAAACAATTCCAATTGATACACACCTAAAGTAGTGGGTTCCTAGTTACAAGTACTATTGTATTCGGGTCAGAATTAATTCTGGAGGGAGTTGGCACTAATTTCGTACTCCAAACCGAATGAGATATTGTATGGTGAAAGAAGTTAATTGCATTGAAATTTGTTATTGAAGGGTTCATGTCAAGCCACTTGACTTCCTGGACTCTTGGGTGGTCATGATGTGTTGCTAGATAGCGCTCATGATCTGGGAATATGGGTTTATTAATTGATGAATTAATAAACCAATCCTGATTAGAATTAATAGGATTAATTCTAATTAGTTATGGATTATTAATCTCAAAGACGTTTGGATTAATTCATATTCTCTACCAATTGACCGAGAAACGTAATAGGTCACACACAATAGATGATTATATACTCAAGACGTTTTATAATAACATTGTGGGGTTAATTGAGAGAAATAAAAGTTATTGTGGACAAATTATAATCAATTATAATTTGTAGCCTAAGTTGTAATTGTGAGAATTTGATGTTTCTAATTACAATAGGGAATTCTAATAGGATTAGAATTCTCAGTTTTGGAAAGGGAATTTCGTGTGATATATAGTAGATATAACACACGAAAACCCTAGCTGATGAGATAGACGAAATCCCCAGCCAAGTCATACGTTTTTTCCTTCTTCTCTCTCCCTCTTGTTTTGCTGAAAACGAGAGAACCCTAGCCGCCATTATTGTATCTGCTAGTACAGAAATTTTGGTGCTTGAGTATTCTTCTGTATGGATTACTGTTAGAGATAATCACACACTGTAATTATAGTGGTTAGACGTCTAACTCTCGTGGAGGTTGATCATGTGAATTGCTGGATCGCGCCTCAACTTGAAGAAGAAAATTTTGTTCTTCGGACGATCACCTAAAGGTAAAAGTTGTCACCTTTACTCTCTTTATGTCTTGTTTTCCACACATAGACGGGTCCTGGAAGGGTATCTCATTTTATTTTCTGCTGCGCCGTATAGGATACGAGTCTTAGATACCCAATATTACGACCCTTCCTTGGTTCTTAGAGTGAAGCCTATAGCTAACTTGCTTGCTAAAGGCTATTAAGGTTCAAGTAAGGTTTGATACTGCAACTTGAGCTACGGAGGAATATAATCTATTCGGAGTTATATTTTTTGAATTCATTCTTTTAAAATATAGATTTCGTAACATTACTTTCTTGTGTACCAACTAAACTATACGAGTTTTTAGATAAAAATAAGTTAGAATGCGGATGAATCTATCATATCTATATGTGATGTGGGGGCAAGTGAGATCCTCATTGTCAACAAAAGTAGTGTTTACAAAGGAATGGTAACCATAAATTAATGTTGTTGACGCAGAATCATTCCCGTCTGAAATGAATTATCCATATCTTCACTTTGCAACATTTAAAAATAAATATATTATCTCTATAAACTTTTAAACCTAACCTTCTACACTTTAAGTAATATAAGTTTCATGAGTCTCACTATTACAGTTTTAATTATTAATAATAATAATTTATTTGTAACTAAATACTCTGTGTCTAGTTAAAATAAAATATTTAAATTTAAAGAAATTAAATTAAATAGTTTTAATAGTCCTTAATTTAATAATTGGGAGCACATTCTTGGCTTTGTTGGAATCAAGTGTTTTTCTTTACTCTTCTTTTTCTCTCTTTTTTGACGGAAAAGCAAAGATTCCGTGGAAGTGCATGCATACGTAGGATTCTGTATTTATCATATATCAAGCCTTTTATTGCAAAGATATCCCGTGAATGCTTCTTGATCAGATTGAATTTTCTGAATCTTATTGCAAAGACGTACCATTGCAATGATATGAACATAGATTTCCATATCTATTCACTTATACATATCAGTAACGAATGTATATATGCTAATATATCATCAAAATGAAATTATTTTAGTACTAAAATTATCAATATATATTTTATTTTAAATAATTTAATTTTTTTTTCTAATTACTTCAGTGAAATGAATGCACTAGTACTTGTGCGACTCCAACTCCTAAGCCACTTGATTAGAAGAAATTGAATTCAAACGGTAGAATTACATTATCAATTATAAATATTTATCATGATATTCACTATTTGTACAGCTAATTAGATTGTATGAACAATATGATAAATATGTTTCGATATAGTAAAATTGAAGTTATTTTACTGAATTTTTTTTAAAATGTAATCATCTTTATTACCCTTTAATTTTTATTTTTCTTAATTTGAATAATAGAAGTTTCACACTTAACTTAAACGGTCCCCAATCCAAAAAAATTTCGGACAAGGGAAAAGACCAAAAAAGGTGGTGTTTGATTGGATACTTTCTATTTGATAAATATTACAGCATCCCATATTTATTCAAATTCGTCCAAATCCTTCTCTATCTTTCTTGCTCTCAGCTTTTCAAAAAGCTGGTAGTATTTGATTGGATACTTTCTCCCCGGCACCTTTGGATGGTCGGTACGTATTAGAAGGCAAATGAATACCGGAAATGGACCAACAAACAAAAAAGGGAATCAGGATCCGGAAAGCACGTGAATTATTATTTAAAATATTATATTTTAAAATATATATATATATATAATTTTTATTACACATAATATAATATTTGAAACGATAATTTAGACCGAATCTAAGTATTTTCCTAAATAACCTAGGACGTGAAAGGCTCGGAGCCTGTCCCTCGGCCTATTGCATGCCTTAGACCAACTCCAACGGTGCAATCCATTAGAGTTGCATCTATATACATTTTTAATTATTTTTTGATAAATCTACTATTACACATTATTTTTTTTACTTTTTATAATTCTCTACTCTAATTATACAACTTTATAAACCATATATGCTCAACCAAATCTGCTTGGAGATGACGATGTATTTGCTTGAGAATTTTGCATGAAATTAAGGAAAGAATTGAGATTATACTGATTGGGATCCATAGCTGCAAGAAGTAGAAGAAATTTGGTGTGATTTTTTATCTCCATGTAGAGCTTCATTATATTTATAGTGGAACATCTGTTTCACAATTAAGTTATTAACGGTCTTCTTTTTTTCCTTCACGAAGCAACGATCATTTCCTTTTCCAACGATACAATTTGGTGTAATATAAAATAATAATAATAATAATAACATATCAGGAAACAATTTTTGGTCCAAAGAATAAAAAAATCCAAGCAAAATATTTCCAACAAAAAGACAACATTCATATACATTTTTTGTTTAAAAAAAATAATGAAATGATGAAAAGTGAAAATTTGACATTTTGAATACATTATGGTCCATATAAATTGTAACCGTTGTTTCTATAAATAACCATTACTCTGTGTAAACACTTTTCAATATCCCTACCCCGTCAAAATTCATCCTTTATTTCCATTTTCTTATCTTTCTCTTTCCTTTTTAATATATAATTATCACCCAAAAAAGGGTATGGAGGATGATTTTTTTAATCAATTGTTTATAATTTATATCATAAAAATACGAAACAAAGTCTAATATGGCAGCTCCACCACCGCCGACTGCCTCTGCCTTAACCCCTTTCAACTGAGGATTTAAGTTAGAAAAAGAACACAGTCTGAGCTCTGTTTTCAGGGTTTTTATTTCTCCTCTTTGCTGTCCAAAAGTTTCGCCCTCCCACTTCTTGAAAGTTTGATACCCAATAGGCCACTGATCAAAGACCAAGCTCGATTGTGGCAACAAGTTAAGTGAAGGTGGGCATGCGACGGGCTGAGGGATGGGCTCTGAGCGGGGATCCGAGCCGTACAAGAAGTAGGGTTTCGCGGCTGAAAGCGCGCAAAATCTAACCATATTTGATTCCTGTTACAACTCATAATCAATTCGAAAATGAAAGCAGAGGAGTACACCCATTCCTTTGCTCTCAGTTATTTGCAAGTCTTGGTCAATATACTTGGATAACAATAATTGCATCGCATTGGTGTTGCACGTTTTAGACCACTTTATTTGATTCTTATTCCTGAAGAAAGTTCGGAATTCAAGCTACTCTTAATGAATTAACTAGCTTCTATATATTTGAATGCAATGGCAAGCCTTTCTTCGGGGTCCTCCAAACTTAACCATTTCCAACTTTCTAAGAGAAATGGTGATCAGAAATAATTATGCCCGGTACATTTCCGATGATGGGAAATATGAAATGAGTTTGGAAGACTTCAAGAAGTGGTTAAAGAAGTTTGACGCAGACGAAGATGGACGGATAAGCAAAGAAGAACTCCGGGAAGCTATCCGTGCCGGCGGGGTTTGGTTCTCGACATTGAGAGGCAGGAAAGGACTGAAGGCTGCAGACAAGAACGGCAACGGATACATCGACGATAGTGAAATCCGCTACCTCAAAGATTTTGCCCTAGAGCATCTTGGTATCATAATTGTGACATACTAAATTAACTTCCCTTGTAATTTGTTTGTGTGCTTTTGTTTTTTGTCATAGATTCAAGGTCCCAGTTATTTTTCCCCAGCCTTGAAGACTAAAGTGGATAGGGTGCTGGAGTAGTCGACTGTTGCCTGGCCTCTACATAGGTTGTCTTGTTTCTCAGTGTTTGCATCGTTGCATGTTTTTGGCTTCTGTTTCTGTACATAAATGAGCCAAATCTTGTTTGATGGCTAGTTTTAAACTCTTACATATATAGGAACGTTAATTTTTTCGCTTAAATTGAGAATTTATCACGATCCAACCCTACTAGATGAAGAATTTTCCAATTTATGTAGGGGAGGGGCCGGGCCAGCTCCATTCCTCGGCCCGCCTCACCCTCATTATCTATATATATATAATTATATGTATAGTAGATTATATTTATACATATATATAATTTATATTAGAATTTTAATTATATAAATATATATAATATAATTAGTATATAAGTATATAAGTGTGTATACATAAATAAGTAAATATAAAATATTTATATTTTTATATGTATTATTGTATTAAATATTCTTATATATATTATACATATATAAATATATATAATATAAGTACAGTCAAATCGTATATATATATATATATATATATACATATATATATTATGCATAAGATATTTTTGTTGTTTTGTTTGATTCATGTTATTGTAATTATATTGAAATTTTAATGGTGAATATATTTTATTTTTTTACATATTTTTATTTTATTTTTTAACTTTAAGTCCAATTAGGAAATTTTAAATTTAATTCACCATTGTGCCCAGTTGAGCCACTGCTTTCTTGTTGGGTTAGGATTAGAGATTATATTATCTCCGATAGGTTGGGAACGAAGATCTCCACCTTTTCCAGTGTTGGGAATGGACCGTGGCCAAAGAACAATTAATGAGGGGTGGCGAGCTGAGGTCAGGATTTCTAATCCCCCGCTAAGCCCGCCCCGTTGTCATTCTTACAGCCATACTATGAATAAATTTTTGCAGGGGATACAATGAAATCATCTAATGATAAATATAAATATTAATAACCATTAAATATTTATATTAACAAGCACATTTTGATTAACTCGCACAATACAATCTTGTTTTGATTAATGTTATATGATTTTATCCACAATTTTAAAAGGTCTATTTACATACCTGATCTGTAAACTTTTAAAGATATGAGAATAAAGAAAATTCGGAATCATCGCATCCCACACTGCATAATAGAAATCATATCAAGTTAGCTCCCTAAAGTATTCTTTTATGCCAATTGAACCCTAAAGAATATATCAAAACTAGTTCTTATTTAGTTGTACTTTGGAGGGAATATATTCAAATAGTAATGTCTAACATTAAACCATCATCAAACATAATGAAGGTAAGAAAAGGCAAAAGGTGTTAAAATACAACCTATATATATTACCCTTAAGTAATTTATTACCTTTATTTTGAAATAATCGACGTTTAAAGTTTTTTTCACAATAATTAAGGAAGTTATTAAAAACTTTTTAACTATAAGATAAAAATACTGTATATGCTATCACTTTTTGAAATTGAAAAATTAATTATTGTAGTCTAGTGAAGTAGTGATATAAATAGGATTATGGTGTAAGTGGAAAAAGACAAATAAATACATTAAAATTTTAAGTTGACAAACATTTAGAAAAAAAACAATCTAAACTTATAATTATTTTAAAATGGAAAAAGTAATTTATGTTTTATATTTTATACTTTCACATAAACCTGTCTCAGAAGCAAACATCAATCAAATTGCGGTATGGATTTGGTATTGACATACCATGTTCTTTAGAACACATGAAAAATTGAAATTGAATTCCCATACCAAGAAGTAGAAGATGCTTTATAAAATTTAGTGAGATTTTACTAATTGGAACCTTTTTATATGGGTATTAGGGTCATATAACACATCGTGAATGACTTTAACTTTAAAGAAAGAAATAGTCATCACTCCATTAATTATCACATTACAAGAAACATCGCATTTTGTGATCATTTTTAGCGGTTGATTTCTGACTGATCGCATTTTCATTACCAATTGATCATAAAACAATTTTTGTGCAAATAATAGGAGCTAAATAACAACAAATTAGACACACACACACACACATATATATATATATATATATATATATATATAATTTTCCTTTTAATCTTTTAGATAATAATTTTTTTCGATTGCTAATGAATAACGACCTATTAGCAATTCGCAACTACATTTTAAAAAAATAATTTGTTTATCTTTTCTAATATATCGATCGCTAAATAGACACTAAATAAATGAATATTCAATTTTTATTTAACCAAGTCATATATAGGATTATGTTAAAATTTATTTGTTAAGAAGATAATTTCTAAGAATTAAAAAAAAAAACCACAGATACCTTGTTTTTTGTTTGATTTGAAATTCATTTTCCATCATTTATTGCCTAATATGGTTGAGGTGACCGCCGGGAAGATTGGTTTCAGAACTCTGTTCATATGTTTGCTTTTATTGACTGATTAGGTTGTTTGTTCAGCTTGAGTACTTAATCAGACTTTGTAAATGAGATATGGTTCTTGAAATAAACGTATAACATGTAGCAACAAAAACTTGTTTTTTCTTGTCCCTTTTCTATTTCTCTGTTTTCATGGTTTGGTTAATTGTCTGGCTAGATTGAACACTTACGAATAGACTTCTTAGCTATCGAGAGAAACAAAAGGAAAAAGATTATTCATATAATAATAATTGATAAAAATAAAATTTTCATTAAAAAATTACCATGCAGATTTAATACAATTTAAATAATTATCATGTAATCGTATTGAATATGATTCTACCATCATAAGATAGAACACGTAGGGCTCAATTGTGGTGAAGACATATGCATGAAAGAAAAAGGAACAAATTCCCTCAAAGCCTATAATTTGACAGCATCATGTGTAGTCTTTTGAGAGATGTTTTAATAGATGTAGAGGTAGATAATATAAATTAGACTAGTGGAGGTTTTAATTTCAAAAGAAATTATTCTCAGAATGGGTTGTTTTGGTATTATGTTCCAAATGAAAATAATCACAAAACGACCCAAACTTTTCTCTCATTTGATGAACTGTCATACAATATCTTAGCTATAATGTATTTCCTTGTGTATTTACCATATACCCTGTTATTAAGAACATCATCCTTAGAAATTTTCTAATTGTAGTTTACCTATGTAGTATTTAGAATCGGAAATGCATAATTTGTATACTCCAAATTCTTCAATAATTTTGCACAAAAATTTCTTTGAGAAATATACAAAATGGTATGAAAACAAAGTAGATCCACAACCAGAATAAATCTTGATTATTGGATTAGTCAAACTTTCATATTAACCGTCAAATGAGCACGTTACGCAACTCAATTCTCGAGTATTGATATCTTAACTTAAATTAGAATATAAAAGAACTTTAGGATTAATAATGTATAATTAAAGTCTAGCCTCAATGCACAGGATTATTTTATTTTTTTTGTTACAATTATTTTAAAATTCAGACAGATACTGACCGATATTGATGGAGATGAAATTGAACAAGAGAGGGTAAAAAAAAAAATTTCGGAGCTCAAAGGAGGGACCTATGGCGGAGCATAGTTATAACCACTTCTAATTCTTACACATGTAAACTATTAATTATTTATTTTTTAAATGTAAAAAGAGATAACTTTTCTTATCATAGGCTAGAGATACAGATCAGAAGATTAGGAGATTTCGTGAATATTTGTCCTCTTAGGTTTGTCCAAATTATAATTATCTCCCCATATTTTAAACAAATTATAAAAATATTCCTATAATTTATTCGATTATAATTCATTCATCTTTATCGTTAACTATAACTAAACAAGCTTTAAAATAATAAAATAATACAACAGACTAATTTAGATAGTTCAGGAAAAATAACATCTACTAATTAATTTGAATAAGTCACGCTAAATTTTTGTGAAATAATATTATTTTGAACAGTATATATATAATTATGATTAGTTATATATGTAACTATACTTAATGTAAATAAAATTGGGGATATTAGTTTGGCATCTTTTGGTTCATAACATGAAACACATTCCTCCTTTTTAAATCGTCTAAGACAACTGTTCTTATATTCCCGCGGAAGAAAATTAGAGATTCGTCTTTTTCATTCTTTTTTGAAGTGGAGAACGAAATGGAAGCATCATTAACAGTTCTATATATTTGAGTGCATTTACGAAGTTTTTCGCTGCAGTTCTTGAAGTTAAAGCATTTCAAGCCAAAAGAAATGGCAATCAAAGGTGCCATCCGAAATGTTTCCGGCGTCGGCGACAGCACGGTTGAATTGACTTTGGCAGAATTCAAGAAATGGTTAAAGAGGTTTGATGCTGACCAAGATGGTAGAATAAGCCAAGTAGAACTCCGGGATGCGATGCGAGCCACCGGTGTTTGGTTCTCTGGTTTCAAAAGCAAGGATGGGCTGAAGTCTGCAGACAAGAACCACGATGGATTCATCGATGATAGTGAAATCAACAACCTTAAGGAGTTTGCTCTAAAGCATTTTGGAGTGAGACTTGTAACGTATTAAACTTGCTGCATGAAAACTAACAAATGACTTCTACTGTGTTTTCTGGGTCGGATGATCTTTGTTTCCTTTTAAGATTTTGATTGGTTTACCTCGTCTTGATTTTCAAATCCATTGTGATAAAGATCTTATGTAGTGAATCATAAAGGAGGAGTTAAACAATGAGCTTGAAGATTATAAGCTTTGACTTTTTTCAACCTTCAAGGGCAACCTAGGTCCTAGAATAGCACCCGTATGTTTTTTATCTACAAAAGCGGAACGGTCAATCCGAAAACCCTTTTGCAGCCTGTCGGATGTGTTTTGTGTTTAGCTACTGCTTATGAAGGATTTTTTCTTTTCACTTAATTTCTTTTGTTATAAGCTTCTAATTAATCCGAGACTACCAATAACTTGTATGTAATAGAATAGACCCCAAGCTCAGTTAGCAGCCCGACTAATTCAATCTCCATTGGGAATGAAGCTTGGGGGGATTTTACTGCTCAAAGCATAATAGCAAATGCCAAAAGGGTGCGAGAATTACATGTTGGTGATTAGGGATAGATGGGAATGTAAGAGAGAAGAAGGAGAAAGAAGAATTCTTGAGGCGTGTGTAACACTTTCTTTAAAGTAGAATAGAGACTTTTCTCATCAACCTGATATGCATGGAAGGAAAAAAAAGCGATTCTAAGTAATCGGGAATCCAGAATAGAATACAATCCACTTGAGATCTTAAAAGAGTAGACAACAACATCGAACAAGATTCCTGGATGACCATTATTACACGACTGGGATTCGAAGATGCGTATATAAGAGAATGCAAAATATTTAGCACCATGTTCTTGAGCAAGTAGCTGACAATATGGACAGTTGTGAAGAGAATAGGCACATTAATGGTATTTCAACAGCGAGATCGGGCAGGAAATGCCAAATTTGATAGATACCAATATATATTTGTAAATAGAATCCCATTTTTATGTGGAATAATTAAGCATACAGTACTATCAAACTAACATATAAAGAGCAAACAGTCTAACAAATTTTCCATATGAGGATCATGTGTTCCCACAAAATTTAGCTGCTCCGAAGCGGCATTTGTGTTTCAGAATTGTATATACAATATTTTGTTGGAAACACTTCAGCCAGTCCAGAAGCAGCATCCGAATATCAGCAGAAAGTTTTTTCGCCATTCAGAAATTGAACTGCAATTCGCCAGTGCGATAAGCTGATAGCTGGTCCAGACCAAACAAGCAACTACATGCAGGTAGAGTGCTGTTTCCACAGTTCAAAAAGAAGAGAGGCATATTTTCATGGGGAAACTGTGTATATTACCTTCCACTATCGTAAAAAAAAATGAATAAGATGGGGAGGCAAGATATGTCCAAGAACCAGTTTCCTTTGTAATGGTTGCCACTCCTACACCAAAAGAATGGCATTGAGAGTTTTGCTATATGTATCCTCTAATATCTTAGCATCATTTGAAATTTTCTCTTGTTTGAAATGTAAACTTGTGGAATAGATGCAAGAAACTACACAGTTGTATAGCAGTCGTAAAATAATGATGAAGCTTGAAGAAGAACTAACCTCATAATTTATACAAGGAAGCTAGAACCTTCCAGTTTTCTGCAATTCCAACATAACTGAAAGAGTATTGTTCTGATCTTCAAATGTCCATATCAGGAGGTGGAAGTTTCCAAAAGTTCCAAGAATTAAAGTCCTCCTGTAATTGAGCAAGAAGATGAAAATATTAATCCAGAGCGACAAGCCTATAGCCCTGAAAATCCAAGAACATCTAAAGGCAAAATATATCAGTCACCCTTAAATTTTAACAAATTTTGATTTTTACCTTCGAACTTTAAAATATGTGATTTTAACCCTCGAACTTTTAAAACACCTAAAAAATAGCCCTTTCAATAATAAAAGCTCAAATACAATATAAAATCACCAAATTTTAACTCTCATTCTACTGTTTTTAATTTCTAAAATATTATTTTTCAACTTTAATCTCGCTCTCTTCACTTCAAATTTCTTCATTTATCAACAACAATTTTAAGATCTAACTTCAAACCTTTTATGCGACTCTATAATTTTGAGATTACACTTTCGCACTTTTTCGAGTCTAACCATATAACAAAAATAACATATTTTATCTTTTAATAAACAAAACTAAGACATAAAGATGAAAAAAAAAACAAAATCAATTCAATTCTTAATGAATATTTATTTTCTTGGCATCTCTACAGAAAGGAAAAAAATATTTGAAAGCAGAGGTGAATTATAAAAAAAAAAAAATCTAAAAAAAGAAGTGAGAGGCGCGCAAGTCGCAGTAGTCTTTTCCTGTCATATATAGAAGTTACTTTATAAGAATTAGAAAGATACACCACATTGTGAGAGTTGAGTAAATAAAAATACCTATAAAATAGGTCATGTGAAAGTCATGTGATGAACTTCCGTGAGCACTTAATAGTTTTAATTAATGGAAGAGCTAATTCGAAGAGAAGAAAGTGAGATTAAAGTTGAAGAATAATATTTTATAAATAAAAAATAGGAGAATGAGAGCTAAAATCTAGTGATTTTATATTGTACTTGAGATTTTATTGTTGAAAGGGCTATTTTTTTATGTATTTTAAAAGTTGAAGGGCTAAAATCAAACATTTTAAAGTTCGAGGGTGAAAATCAAAATTTGTGAAAGTTTAAGGGTGACTGACATATTTTGCCCAACATCTAATGTTCAACATTCGATAAAGCATGTACATCTTGCAGCCAAAACATAATTCAGCAGCTGAGGCAGTTGTACAGGTTAAAATAGCTTAGAAAATAAAATTACCTCAAGTTCAACAATAAAGTAGTTGGACATTCAATCGTCTTAGTTGTCTGGTAGCTAAAGCATGCATTTATTAGGTTGTATAGGAAAGAGCATAATCAGGTATGACCAATCAAAAAGAGGAGAGAAAAGTAGTGAAGGAAGAAATGACAACTCAATACAAAGCATTTTTTACCGATCAGCCTGACCAAGCACAATGAATAACTATAAATGTCCTTGACAATAGTGATTTTCCTTTTTCAGTTGATATCATAGTCACATCTAATAGTATTAACCAACTCAAAATGCAAGGTATACCTGCTCAGATGAGGTCATGGATGGGAACATGTCATTCACAAGAGCATGAAAAGAGGTATATGATTTCGTGTCAACGCGGCGGTTCACAACAATCTCACCCTTCAAGGACAAAAAGCACCACACAAAAGCATTATATAAATTTGCAGACAGACTTCATATAATTTGTTAGTCAGATTTTAATCTGTACCTTGGGATTAATGATGAAGATTTTTCCCTTAGGTATACCGACTTTCAGATAGCTAAACTCATCAGTGTCTCTGTTTCCAAAACCAGCATAGAATGGGTTTCTATCAGGAGGAAACAAAGCTTTAATATCCTGTCAACAGTTAAAATTGTATCAACTCTTGTCCCTTACAACTTTGCAGCATTACAAAATTTATAAAAAAAAAAAAAAAAAAGGACATGCATTTGTTTCGTCAGCAGTTATGCAACAAAAGTCAATTGCTCAAAAGAGATTAATGATCGAGTGCTTACGCTATATATATTCCCTTGTGCACGCAAATATGTCTCGCTATGACTTATTTTTTAATGCCCTTTTCTCAGGGAATCTCAAACTTCTAAAAGTTAAGTGACATGGCATATTTTGTCTCAAATTGTCTGGTTAATAAAAAGAGTTTTGGTCCTAAGGCAAGTCTCTTGCAAAACTTCAAAGCAAGTGCTTGCATTTGGAGTTCCAGGAATTGAGCCTCTCTCAATGTATTCAGAAAAATACTGAAGCTCTTTAAACTGGATATTTTGAACTTACAAGAGGCATATTGATCTCTATGACAAAGCAAATAGATGGATTTCAAAGGACAGAGCTACCACCACAATGAATTTTTGTAATTAGACATCCATTTGACATTTAGGAAAGACGTTCACCATGTCTTCTGTTATCTGAACAAGGCAAATTTGGTTTGACTGAAACTAAACATCAGTCTTGAGAATTCTTCTTGCTTGTGTCACTCAAAATTCCTTCCCAAGCTTTGGGTGTGCATTCACTTTACAGTGTCTTGACGTTAGACACTTGTAACTTATACACACATTCTCAAGTAAAAGTAGGCCACATTCAATGTGAATGCTGCCCAAAGTACTGGATGAAAGAATAACATAATTTTAGAAATAACAATCTTATGAGTGAAAGGTATGACATGCTAATATCAGGAAGGAAAAGGAGCAAAAGAGATCACATTGCATGGAGAAATTTTATTCAAAAAAACACACTATGAAGCTACAGGAACAAACAAAATAGATGTAGAAAGAGAAACCCTTGAACTTCTTTTGAAGTATAATCCTAAGAACCTTGAGAGAAAAAAATTGTCAGGAAGAGTTGAACATAGAATGACAAATGGAGATTTTGCTCAACATGTGTAGTTGTAGCAGATTTCAAGATGTGCATAAAATGTGGAAATATATTTCAGTTGAAGTTGTTTATTAGATCAATACCATGCTCATCATTTATTAAAACCAAAATAACAAATGAATCAAAAACTTAGCATAATAAATAGAAACAATGTTGAATTCGAAGACAGGAAAAACCAGAAGTAAGGCTGAAACCAACTTTACTGACCTCCAAGCAAGAAATTTTGAATTCATGTGGTGCTCTTCTTACAACTGCAAATCGGAAAACAAATTAGAAAGTAGCTAAATGAAATAGCCTAAACAATCTAGAAAGTAATGGTGTCTCTAAGATTTTCCCTAAGACTAGATAATAATGCAAGATGTAAAATCTCAAAATAGACATGGAGAAATGACTTCAGCAAAGGGGGAACTCTTCTGTAAGACTTCTAGAAATGAGAAGCTGATTGCCAAACGCTTTTTCCCACTGAAGTTGCAAGTTATGCATTTCTATTTATATACAAGCACTCAGAAAATTAAAGGAATAACCAGACACCTTCTCGGTAGAGAGAAGGAAAAAGACCATCTGGGGAAATAACGACTGGTCCGTCAGGTAAGGCTTTTCCGTCCTGCAAATAATAGAATGCAAAAATTAATTAAAGGAAGTCACTAAAACAAACACATAAAAGTTCTTACATTTCCATCTGACAACACAAAATTTAACCATTCGCAAATCACCTGCTTAAGATTAAATAGAAATTGTCTGGTATGGTAAGCTTGAGAAATTGCACGTGCACTCAGAAAAAGCAATTGATATCCATTCTCCTGCCGCATACAATAATAATGAGCTAGATCAAAATTACATTATATCTCTGTTTCCATTCAGAGATATTAGGCAGACAGGGTATAGAGTATTTATTAGTGTCCGCGCCAGAGAAACACAGAAAAGGAAACAAGAAATGAACATGATCAAAAGTCATTTTTTTTCATGTTCATATTTCTAGTTTCTTTTCATGCTCATAAACATCAAAATTACTCAAGAGGCAGTTTCACAAACCTTGATTGCTGAAAATAGATGCGCAACACCTGTTTGTGACCAATCTACTCCAACCAAAGGCATGAACTGTCCTAGAAGGTCAGATCTGTATTCAAACAAAACGTTGGAATCAGGTGACCCTAAGGAAAAACACAGCCTCCACTGAAATGTGCATTTCAGACAAATCATACAAAACACACCCAAAAAGCACAGAAGAATACTATGAATCATAAATCAAATAACCCAGGCAGCAATCCATGTCATTCTATCTGCACAGTTAGGTTACTCCTCAGACAGTACACAGACCAATCAGTGATTGATATATAGTTTCACTTTAAGGGAGCGTTGGACAAGGGAAACTCACTCTAAGCTTCCTCTTAAGCAATGCAAGAGAAATTACAGTTTAATAATCGTTTAAAAAGTTATAGAACTATCCTTTGCCATTTTTTCTCCTATAGACAATAAGCTAACAAATTCCCCCATCAAAGGTAGCATTGACTCTCCCCGTGACTTCACATTAATCAATCCTTCAATAGCAATGTACGCATCAAAGCTAACTTTGAGCGAGAATATTATTACTTTGGCTGTGATACAAATTTTTGGCCACCATTTGGAAAGATGTTTGTTGAATAGTACATAAATTATGTAGACCAACATAGAAACTTTTTGGTATCAAAAATCAAGTTCCCATGGTCAACAATCCATGCTAAAGATTTTTCCACTACAAAGTATCTTTATGTTTTGAACATAGAGTGGAGAATGGCACTTGTCATCTAACTTCTTTCACGTCCTTCTTACTAATGACCATAATTTTTCACACCACAGAATTTCTATCCTTTGTATGTGTAATTCAACAAACTTGAATCTCTCATATTAATCAGTAATGCAGAGAAAATTAAACAAGATATCATACGGAGACATCAAATTTTACAGAAACATTTGAAAATATTTTGTTATTAGGATTGGCAAGAAAATGTACAGTCTGTAAGCTAGTGCTAATTAGACTGGAATGGTGACGCCCTGAATATTCCTTGGTCACAGAAAAATGACATGTGTAGTAAGGTAGTGTAGTTTATGTTTGATTAGACAAGATCATGAATCAGAACAAAACAAACATAAAAAGACAGAAAATGAATAGAAGAAAAAAGGAAAGCATTTTGCCAGATTTGTTGGAAACCAGATTTTATGCCTAATGTTAATTGGTTATTTTGTTTATCTTTTTCTGTTTTATTTTCTGTCTTTAATTCAACAGAACAGGTTATCATTATGAGTTTATCCAGGATATTGTGAGTGATTATATGACATAAAATGGAATGTACTTGATCTTTGAATTTGGCTTCTATTTTCATTTTTCTGATCCCTTTTTCACCTTTCCTCTTTCTTCATTCTCCAAGGGTACAATATCAGAAATTTAGTAGAATAACATAGCTTAAGGGCAAAGACAGCTGCTTTTCACCCACAGTTTCCAGATGTATCTTTTACATAATTTTCTTGGAAACATGTCTGAAGCCTGGGCAGTAATTTATCATCAAATGCATATAAAAATGTATGCCCAAGACAGAGTGGCTTCTTGCTAGAACTATTTAACTTTAGCAGAATGGAAAGGGTAAAAAAGGAATATGCTCATGATTCGTGATCATGATGAACTCCAAGAAAGATACGAAGATAACTACCTGGTAATTGTCCCGTCGACATCAGATATCACGATACGGGTGTCCCACTTCCACAAATAAATTCGGGCATCAACCTGGAAATTATGGAAGGTAAACAAGTAGGCACACCAAGGCTAAGAGAAAGAGCTATCAAGCTAGATAAAGAATTGTATCAACCACTAGGCAGGTGGAAAGGCAAAATTGTACGGGAAATTGTATGTGTGGACACATAGCTAGATATTAAAACATACACAAGCAACCGCAGGAGAATTTATCCCCCGTTATATAAATTTCTTTAAGAATGAGATAAATGGCGACCTGCTGCTTCCCCAGCATTGGCGTTGAGAACGTGAATTCTACTGTATTCCTCCCTTCCTTTAGATTTAAAGATGCCAATTGTTCAGATGTTGGAGTGGTTGCCCTAATTTTCTTCTTAGTTACCTTCATTTTAGGTATGTCTTTTTCATCTTCAGTGGCATCCTTCCTGTTTCCAATATTTTGGATATCAGAACTTTTGTTACAATTCAAAGCTGATTGGGAAACTGTGATGCTTCCTGATCTCTTGAAAGGATAAGACCAAATCCTCCAGCTCCCACCGGAAGCATCAAAGGATCTTGAAGAATCCCCTGCACAAGTTGTAACTCATCCAGAATTATTATGCAATGTGAGAGCAGAATTGAAAATTCGAGTATATCATTATTTCCCCGAAGAATAAAAATTACTTAAGCTATTCTAATTGAATGAAGGACACTGATTGATTATTCTAAACTGATTTTTGAAGAGGCCAATGATAAGCATCTTCCTTTGGTAAAACTGTTTACGGCATAATTTCCCCCCGAAGGAATAATTAAATTCTCCTACTGTGATTTTCTTTACAATTACAGTCAGGATGAATAGAAATGCTTTCTAGTGGTCAAATGCATATAAAGCTTTCCTGCCCACCCCCAGCACACATAAAAACACACACCATATGAAAAGGAAAAGTTTCCACGGTCCCATAGTCCTCTTACTGAGCACAAAAAAGGGAGGAGTCAGGCCCGCTAGATGTCCACGGGCCAGGAATCTAAGTAGGGGTGTTTCTATAGTGTGCAGCTATCTCTTGTCAAGATTGCTCCGCGGATATAGATTACATATAGAGAAGTACTCATGTAAAGATACAATATAGCTTTGAGCACAACATTAAGTTACAAATGAAATGTAGCTCCCTAGGGAGAATATTGGACCACCCAAGCCCCATAGCTCTTTGTTTTAGAACACCTATTTTTCCATGTTATGTGGAACATGCCAACAAAGAACCATTTTAACATAAAGATATAAAGCGAAAACTGAAAGCATGGCCACAGAGGATTTACTGGTCCATACACAGAAGGTTCATCTAGTTTTCCAGAATATGGCTACAAACAAAAATAAAGTAGTCTTTACACTAGTCTGCGTTACTAATGAATATAACCTAGAGTTGTTTCAACAAAGGAGTATAAAGATGAAATATTAGATAACCTAATCTGTATATCCTACATCAAGTAAAATTGTAATTAATTTACATGCCTCAAATGCCACATAAAACAAAAACATCTTACCGCTGCCAAGATATCAGCATATAAATGCATGGTCACTAAATAGTACATACCAACTACTGGGCTGGCTCCATTCTTCAGCTCTTCTATATTTTTGGCATCTTCAGTCACCTCTGGACTCTTAGATAATCGGTGATCATTATCTTCTCCATTTATATCGCCAAAAACATCATTTTTCAGCAATGTCTGCTTCAGTGGATTTGAATCTGACTTTAGAGCATGGCCTAGAGATTGAACAGTGCCATGCGCATGTAAACCAGAATCACTCCACATATTGGGTAAGGATCTTGCTATTCTATGGACTTCTTGAGATTGTGATCCACAAGTTGCAGAAATGCTGACCTCACTTGATATAGTTCTGAACTTCCCTCTCAAGTCTCTAGAATCATCAGGCAGCTCCTCACAACCAGATCCATCTGTTGATGAACTACATGTACGGATGATAGGCTCCTCTTTATCTCCGGGATCAATGCCCTTTAGATCATCAAGGTCACCAAAAAGTAGCCGTTCTTCCTCTGATATCTCCGTCAGTAAAAGGTTTGGCTGGACAGGATCAATTTTAGATATTTGAGGATCACTAACAGGCCATAATTGGGGTTCATACTCACTTGTCTTATTTTCTCTACTGATATCTTTCTCAACTAGGGGTTGACAAGTTGAGTTGCGGAAAGTGGAGACAGTAAAAATGCTCCGAGCCTCATCCTCAACAGAGCCATATAATGGCCCGAGAGGGACCATCTGCGAGTAGGTTTCAGTTATAAGATCTTGTTCCACTGAGTCTGAGGAAATTCCAGGACTTTCTGGACTCTTTCCACTGTCAGAGAAGCTACAGTAATCCTTTTTCTCTACAACCTCGTCAATTCTTGAAGGTTCTTTCTGGTTTAAAATGATCTCAGGCTCAGAATTCATTTTGCTGACTACTAACTCAGTTGTGTGTGGAGTTTCAACAGCACGTTCATATACAGCACTAGTAGTTCCATTAGCCTGTTCAGCAACCAACCCGAACCTTGAAACTGCAGAAGTTTCACAAGAAGGAAAAGATGGAATACTCTTAGCTTCATTTTCACCCACAGAAAAACTCGAGTCTGGTGAACCCTCACCCTTCTCACTGGAAAATGGATCTTTTGGGCACTTGTCCCCAGGACAGATTTCAAGCTTCACTGAATCATGAATTTGGAATTCTGCACTGGCCACCTTAGAACTGATGTCCATCGAGTACACAGTTCTATCTGCATTATCAACCAACAAGCTCCTGGTCTTGCTTGACTTTTCCAAAGTCAGCTTGCCATCATCTTCTACTATAGATGTTCCAATCAAACAGTTGGGTACCAGACATGACAATTCTATGCCAGTTACCTCAACAGACATTTCAGAATTCATAGGACTTGAATAAGGACTATGGTCCTTTTCATTGTTAGTGGAGCCATATTTCTCCGGTGGCACACAATTATCCAAATTATCAATCACGGTATCATTAATAAGAGAATCCACATTGTTCTGTTTATAAGTGATTTCCAAGTCTTTGCTGGCATTACTCTCTGAAAGCCGCAAGCCAGTATCTTTTCTACGCCTAAGGGAGGCCAGATTGGTAGACCACTTTACTTCCAAGAGATCAGCTGCAATCTCAGCACGCTCCAAAGAATCTGTCCTAACAACACCAGCATCATCGTCTTGCTCTGGAAGTCTGCCCTGCTTCACAGACTTCCTCCCAAAAACAAGGCCCAAAAGCCGTGATCGACGAGAATTGGTCCTTGATAGAACTTTCCCACTGCTTATACCAGTCTGAGTAACTGAGTCAGATTCATAAGCATCATAGCTGCAACTTTTTGATTTTACTGACATCCTTTTACTGGATTGACCATCGGTATCCTCACCTGAAGATAAAGTAGAAAGCAGAGTACCAACCTCTTCAACATCTGCCTCCCTGAGGAAGTAGGCTTCCCCTTTGTGATCCAAATACATATGGAAACCTGCTTCAACCCCATTGACATTAATACTAACAACTTTCTCTTTTGCCTTTAAGACCCCCTGAAACTTACCAAACCGGACATACCAAGGTGATGATTTGAAGCTTCCATCTTGCTGTTCAACCACAACTATATCTACAGCACCACCAAAAGGATGGAATGGCCCTGACACTGTGTATACGCCTCTACTTATATAGCCGCCTAGCTTTCCTACAGCATTCATTCTTTGAAATCTTGAACTTCCCAGCTCCCAAATCAAACACCCAGACTACTAACCTTACAAGACTGGAAGATTTTAGCTCAGAAGCCACGTTTCATTCATCAAAAATAACTGAAAGCTCCAACATCTTCATAAAAATAAAGTTTTTCTCTTTCATTTGTCTCTCGCTCTGGCTTTTTCTCCCTCTTTCTTATTGGCCGAGAATCAAAAACCGAGAATACCCCAATCCCAAAAAACTACAATTCGAGAAACCCAGTTCAATTCTCTAGAAGCGAATACTGAATAGATGGAAAGTAAGTCGTCTTGCAGGATGGTGAGGAAAAGAAAAAAAAAATCAATTGAAACAACTATGGGAAAGGAAATAGAATACCACAAAATAGCTCAAATCCAATTGAATCAAAGTAAATACAGCGAAGAAAATCAGTATGGCGATCAACCCAACTCATCAATCTTGACAA
The DNA here is from genome assembly GCA_026120185.1 of Voacanga thouarsii. Classification (NCBI taxonomy): domain Eukaryota; kingdom Viridiplantae; phylum Streptophyta; class Magnoliopsida; order Gentianales; family Apocynaceae; genus Voacanga; species Voacanga thouarsii. The sequence goes on along the minus strand of JANUWF010001635.1, from coordinate 1,057,366 downwards.
GATTTCAAATTGAAAAGCAAAGGCTTACAATAATGAGCCCAACCGCAAGAAACCGCCAAGACTCAGCTCTGTAAAGGAACTTGGCGATAGCATGAAAGTATATTCTCTTCGAAATTATTCGAATGTGCCAGTCTTATTCATTGTCATTAAACACACCCATCCCAATGCAACCATCCCTGTTAAATACCAATATTTAATTACTTAAAGAAACTATTTTTGCAACCAAAAGATCAGAAACAAAAATTCTTCCAATCCCAGAAGAGGCTCCTCTTGAAGGGTTCAGAAAATAAGGATATGTCGATGCCTGAGAGAACAAGAGAAGCCATGATGGTAAGGACACGTCAGTTTTTGTGGTGAATGAGGCTGTTCTGTTCTGGAGTTCAAATTCGGGAAACTTTGTGTCAGTTATCGCCGGTCTAATAACGACTATTCTTTGCTATATTTCCCAATGTAAATTAAAAAAAAGAAAGAAAAATCCAGAAATACCTAACAGTCCACCTCAATCACCAACCCTTCAACATAAAAATAATAATAAATAATAAAAAAGGGTGCCTCAAGTAAAAATTACAAATCTTCAGGGATCAAATGTACTAAGAATTTATATATTTTTAAAAAAAATATACTATTTAATTTTTTATTTAAATTAAAATTATCCCACATTCAAATTCAAACAAAATTAATATAAATATTTACATAAATATATTATCAATATCAAGAAAGACTAAAATAAAAAATTATCATCAAATTTAGAAATTAATATTAAAATTCAGCTTTTTATTTTTTCTTTTTATATGTGTCACGATAAGAAGAAAGAAATGTAAATAAAATAAAATTTTAATACGAAATAATATAGGTAACTGGAATACTAAGACTGTACTTAGATAACAATTGAATTTAAATAAATTTGTATTGATATAATAAAAAATTATTAAATTTATGGGATAAATATAGGGTTAAAGAGAGAAAATATAATGTATTATTAGTATTTGATACTTTTCAAAAAATAAAATTTATTTAAATTATTATTATGAGAAGAATTATTGCCAACTTATAGGCAAAATTTATATAGAAAAATCGAGACAAATTGACTGAGCACTAAAAGCAAGTGTCCCACAAGCCACTTGCTGCATTGTCCCCTTCCATGTCTAGCTTTCCTTATCTGTCAACTATCAAAAGAGTGCACACATAGAACACAAAACCAACAAGCATACATTAGTTTTTCTTTCTCATTTACAAACTAATAATTTAATAATTGAATTGATCACATTCGAAGAAGGAAAAAAAAAAAAGCCATATATATTTTGTTTAATTTGTTCAGTACATATGTAAAATATTTTTTAACACGATCTTAACATTTACTTTACTCATATTTAATAGAAGATATCAATTAATATTTGATATTAAAAAATATGTTAAGAGTAAATTTATTTTTTATGGTCAAGAAATTTGTTTCAAATTATTCTTCTTATAAAATATTTTGTCAATTTTGAACTTTTTATTCTATTACTAGGTTTTCATTGTGCTAAGGAGATGTCTTAATGACTATCAATATTGTGGTCGGATAGTAATTATTTCACTCTCCATCTTGAGTATTTGAACCTCATTTAGAACATAAAATCTATCAATTAATTGAGTATATTATAGACGGATAGTAGTTGATCAATGTGGAATGATTCGTTCGAACCTCACGAAGCAGATAAAACTTGTTAATTAATTGAATGTATTATGAGTTTGCAGTAACTAATCAATAGTATTGGACTTCGGTGGGATTTGTCGGGCCTATGTCCAATGGGAGCATAGTAAGCATACTTGGTTGGATTGTACCGTGGTGGGAATTTCCTCCTGTGTAATCGAGCCTTTCTTATAACCAAATAAACATGGGTCAATTCCGTAAAACTCCTAAAATTTTGTGGTAATATTTCAAAAGTTAGTTGTTTTGAATAAGTATATTAAAGTAAAATTTTCGTTTCAATCAAGCCCCTGTATTAGGATTCGAGTAGGAAAAAAAAAATCATCATCCTATTTAATTTTTACATTTCCCCATAGTGATATATACTTAAAAGTTAAAAGGACAAGCACACACATAGATACATAAAAATAAAGTTAAAAAAAAAAGAAATTTGGCGGCAAAAATTATTTTAAAAAGCAGACAATTTTTTTTAAAATTTAAATCTTTTTATACCTGTGCATGTGTGTGGATGTGCACGTATTTTTTTTTTAAATTTCAGTATACGTCATAAATTGGGCACGCAAAAAGAGTAAATTAGTAAACATTACGTCTTTATTTATCTGTCACAATTGAAAAGTTCTGTTGTTTTTTTTATCTATTATATTAAAAAACTTTATGTGTCATTAATGTTAATTTTACTTTATACCATTATATTAAATAGTTTTAAAAAAATAAAAGTGTAATAACTTTAGAGAAAGTTGAACAGAAAATAGTTATAGAGAACGTTAAATTCAATTGTACTTTTGAAATGTATAAGTATAATTATATGAATTTAAGATATTAATTAATTTTTTTAAAATTATGTGAAGTAATTAACTATAACACATAAATAAGGACTAGAAAATATCGATAACGTATTCCAATAAAACAATAATAATTCAAGGAGGTGTTTTTTTATTAATAGATTTATATATATTTTTACAAAATTTAGAAGGAAATCCAAATGACAATTATCAGATTCCTGAAGATGACCTTGAATTGGGCTCAATTGAAAAGATTCTTTGGGCTTCTTCTTCCTCAACTGGACTACAAATTGAATCACAAAAATAAATAAAAGATAATCAACCCAAGAAGGATCAAGACCCCAATTGTGAACATTAAAATCAAGCCCTCTACTTTAGAAGTAGCTTCTTCCCACCCCACCCCCCTATTTCCCTTTTCTTTTCTGTTGTTGGAAGAAGCAGAAGAAGGAGATTTAGCAGCAGTTTAATCAAGGGATATTAGTGCATTAATTAATCAACTTAAAGGTTCGTCGTATATTAAAAGAGTAAATTTTTAGATATATTAATCTTTATAACCTATAAATTATAAAAAATTATATTATATACATTATAAGTAATATCATTTAAGAATTTTTTAAACTCTTGCATATTATTTTCATCGTAGTCCACTTAAGGTTTCATGGTATGCTAAGGAAGAACATTTAGTCTGATTTCCAAGACTTCATTCACTGTGGTTATAGCAGGAAGGCAGAGTCATCCTTATGGAAATTCTACTTGCTCTCTTTGGCAATGCAAGAATGAGGGTGCATTTCCTTCTCAAGGAAGATAATTTAATCTTTCTCTAACAAATTTTACAGCATCCATTTAAGAATATAATTAGCCACCCCATCAGCAAGACAAGATAAATTATTACACTTCAGTTGGTTGTTGGGTGGTCATTGACATTCTGCATACTTTTTGGCTATAGTACTGTTGATTTTTTGAAATAAAAATCAGACTTTGGACCCTCGATGAGAGGAATAATTTCCATATATTAATTCATATTCCCAAAATGATTTCTAGCTATGATAATGATCATTGTCTCAAGATCATAAATCATAATCATGCTTAAACTACCAGAACCAAATGAAAGAATAGGTAGGTTAGTGTGTTCAAACTTGAGAGTTGAGAGTCAGAGAGAGCACCACATGCATAGTTGTCTTCAATGATTACCATTATTAATGTTGGTGTACTTGGTACTGCTTTCTAAGAAATTCCATACCCATCAACCCATAAACTAGACCCACAGGAGGCAATTTCTTGCCATTATTGCCTCACTTTTCGAAGCTCTCTGATCCTGTATATGAATGTTTTTTTTCAGTTTCAGACCAAGAAAATGTCACTGAGGTACCTCTTTCCAGCAATGACAATACACCAATTTGTATGGAAAATGAGCCACTCTCATAAGAGGGTCTCTTGGTTCTTGTTTGGCCATGTCCATCTATAATTAAATAGTTCTCCATGAAAGAGTTTTCATGTTCATGTGGGGATTTCACGGGGAGGCAAAGCGAAGATGTTGCTGTTGTGTACTCTCCGTATGGGCACTATTGGCTGTGCATGAACACTTTGAAAGCAACCCTCCTGGTCTGGGGTTGCATAATTATGCTTGACTGCATTCCCAGATGGTCCCGATGCGACAGTGAGGTTCACGAGTGTGGAGTTCATTAAATACAATTCAACATCATTATCCTAAACCTTCATGTAGACTTCTCTGTGTATCACCAATCGATTTTAAGTTAGATATCGTATTTTTTTAATAGATTAAGACCTTAGTTTATAACACTTATTCTCAGCAGGGTATAATATACAAACTAATTCCAATGGTTTAATGCATACTTCAGTGACCAAGCGCTCAAGAGTTAATCTTCTTCAGTCTCTGGTGCACAGAAACAATAAGCGTATAGAAAGATAAACGGATGTAAAGGGTGAACGCAGCTTACAGCCAACAAAAGGTCGAAGCCGACTAGCTTGTGCTCTTTTATAAAAGGCACCACGGTACTTACTTTATATAGTAGCTCGGGTGAGCTTGAAATCATTGCACAACAAAATTGGGCTGCGGTCACCTTATTGAAAATCTAAAAAGCCATGATTTGAATATCATTGATACAATCAAATACACGGATTCAGATGCCACTGAAAATTGAAACGAATTTATTTTAGAAGATATGACAAACATAGTTACCTGGTTTCAACAATCCACTAGTTAATTGATTCCTGTTCTTGACGATGAATATTCGAATTTCCAATACGAAATTTACCCAGAAGATTCATGGGACCGTGCATAGATGAGAATCTTGAAAATGAAAAAAAAAAAAAAAGAGAGAGAGAAAGAGTGAAGAATTCGAGTTTTTTTGCTACCAAATTTTGCATGCTTAAAAAATAGTCATGTTTCCACTCTTCAGTACACCATTTCACCTGCCTGAACCATAATACTTTGGTAACTGGTTTCGTACTTTCAGAGATGTTGCTTCAATATTATACACAGGAGAATTGATATATGTATATGCAAAGGCTACCAAAGGAAGAAAAATTTAAAGAAAAAGTAGTTGAAATTTGGAGTCTTCGAACCTAGTCGTGGCATTTGATTTTGTCTTCCACCGCAATAGAATTCTTGCAATGAGCAATTGCTGCTTGAATTGCAGCTTGCAACTCTTCCATGGTGCTGTCACTTGTAGAACTGGAAAGAGTTCCAGTGGCTACTAGAAGACCACTGTTTGTAGGAGATGTTCTCATTGAGGCTGGTGCCGAAAACTCACCTCTCCTTCGTCCATAATCCTGCTTTCGCCTCAAGCTTAAATTCCCAGAAAATGAATAAGCCTGTCTTTGAAATTGTACGCTTTCTCTTCTGGTTCTGAAGGACAAAAGTGGCCTAACCATTCTTATATACCTTTTCAATACATGACTTACGTCGAACTTTAGCTTCCTCTTTTGTCTGTCTTTGTCTTCCTTTTCTCTGGCGTCATTCTCTTTTCTCCATTTTGATGATAGCCATGAGAAAGACTTGGACTTGGGTCTGCCTTTTGATTCGAAATCATCGTTGGGATAACTATAGTTGTTGTAATCCCCAATTTTCTCGTTGTCAATGGTGCTAGTAGTGTCGTTGTTGCAGTTTTGGTCCTCTAACAATTCTTTTATGGGGAGGGTGAAACTCTCTAGGGAGTTGGTGGAAGAGCGAGGAGAGACGGGAAGATGGGAGAGGAGATGGAGAGGCAACAAGTGGCCATGAAAGAATATGTCATCTGCTGGGGATAAATCCAGAGCAATTGAAGATGGAGGTTTTGTTTTATCTGGTACACTGGTGGCTGATTGGTGGAGAGAAATGGTGAAAGAGAATTCATGAGAAGGAGATGAAGAAGGCGAAGATGGAGAGCCTGCGGCAGATGGCGGAGGTGGTGGATGTTGGCCTTCTCTGCTGCCCAGCTTCAGATTACCTTCTTGTTGCTTCTCTTCATCTTTGTCCTTCCTTTTTGGCTGGTGACTGTCCATACCTCAATATTATAGGACTAAGAAAGTCCTGGTATGGGGATTGTTCACTAGACCCTAGGCTTATTTTTCTTGGATTGCAGATGCGAAAGAGGGATAAGGATATCAGAAATCAGTGGAGAGGGACAGAGAAGAGGCCAAGACCAAGAGGGAGGGGGTTGGGGATGGGGTGTTGGAGGTGGGAACTCTTGCCAAGCTGGTTTGAGAGACTTTGAGTTTGAGCTGCTTAAACTTTCTTTTGTGCTCACTGTTTGGCAATTATATTCTCATGGACATATATCTAGAGAAGTGCATGTGGTGGCTATGAGATGAGATGAATTTGTGCTAGAAATTGCTAAGGTGGTGGGTCCTTTTGATACCAGTGGCAATAAGGTACTGATTTCAGAGACAACAATCCAAGTTTTGTGTCAAATGCGTACATGAAATGGCAAAGCATATGCTGATTTTTTTTATATCTATTTATGTAGTAGTATTAAAAATTTTAATATTAAAGAAATTTCTCCATACAGGTACGACGTACGACGAGCGGTCGAGCTCAGGATTTGTGTATACTCAGAGACTTTTATTTAACCTTCGCCTATTTCAAGAAGAATCTTGGGTTGTATTTGCAGCAGATCTCAAATTTAACAAAGATAATACATTAACAGTACTTTCAATGCTTCAGTGCGCTCTTTCTGCAGGAAACTGCTTTGGAAAAGGCATTTTATTCGGGTTTTCGACTAGGTAGAAAATCTTTGAAAGTGTCACTAGGATCACTAGTAAACAGATGACCAAAGATGATAATGTATTTTTTATGCACATAGGCCACTGCGTTAGAGTTCATCTATGCAGAAAGCAAAACTCCAGTCTTAGAGGGATATGCTTGTCTTCTTCTTCGGCTCATCTCTAACCACTTTGACCACATGAAATTTTCCTTTCACAACCTTACATTCAAGAAGAATCAGGAGGGGGGGAGATGAAGGATCAGAAAACTTCGACCCGTGACATGGAGGATCATCCTCAATCCTCATGATAAATGAGTTAGGTCACAGAGGTAGCAAGAATTAAGTCCCTTGTACGCAAAGATACGGTTGGATATTTTCTGTAGTTTATGTCTTTATAAATGCAAATGATGCACTGTCGAGGAGAAGCCAATCGTCCCCACCATGCTTTGGTTACAATGACAAGAACACGGAATGACTTCACCTATGACTTCCAAATCTTATATTCAACTTATGCCTATCATGAAGTTGAAAAGGCTCCCACACTGGAGGTAAGAAGAGAAAGTCACTCACTACTACTGTTATTGAAGTCTTAGAAGTCTGAACATAGAACCGTTTTTTTCTTGAGACATATAAATGTCAAACTTGATTTATGCACTTTGTAGAGTGAATTAGTTCGAGCGTTTTAAGAGATATAATTACTCAGAGAAACACCTGGTCAGGAAATGTACTGACTGCCTAACCTATTGTCTGATCTAGGCTAAACGGTGCTTAGTTAAAAGCTTAATACAGAAAAGTAGTAAATGGTTGGTACAATAAGAAGAGAACACAAAGCACATTACAGTTTGGTGAGATTGTAGGGCCTCACACACGTGTACACTGTGGTCCATTAGTCCATCCAGCATAGAGGAGTTTTTGTTTGCTTAGTTAAGGTCAACATCTCAATCATGGAGGCATTATTTGGGTGGACAGAGTCATCTTCTCCACTTAAAACCACTCAAAATCATATTGCAATATTATCTAAAGATAAGAGGGAGAGAAAACGGGGAGAGAAGAAGGGAAAGATGGCTAAGTTTTTGTCTTACACCACGTTGCTTGCTGGCTTGTCTTCCTTTGACACTTCTGTCTTTAGGAAAAGCACAAAGATTTCGAGTGGCTAATGGCTAAAGCAGAAAAGAGAAAAAGTTTTCCCATCAAAGATCTCTGCGGGGTGACAGTGAAGCCTTGTTTTATAAAACGTTTGCTTCTTCTTGCTCTTTTTCCACACGAACACATACCCACCCCCCACGAAGGGCAGTCAGTCTTCCTACGGATTAAGCTGTAGGTCCAGCACCCTTTCTACTTGCATCCCAGTACTCGACAACTCTCCTAAATTTACTTTCTTTTTGAACTCATTATTAGGCAAAGAGATTCCTAGAAATGAATGGATGTGAGATATGGTAAAACCTATCAAAAGTTGTCTGTCATTCAGAGTCTTTTTAGTCTGCAAAACATTTTGAGGTGAATGAATCATTATCAGTATTCCAAATGCCCACACCTTCTGCATGCCTCAAACTTAGAATTTTCTGTATTTGTTTGCTTGTCACTAATTCATCTGGATAAAATTTTCACCCTTTTAAGCAATGAAAATAACACTTTTCAGGCACTTATAATCAGTTCAAATCCAAAATACTCTTGTTGAAGTGCACTTCGGGGTTGTTAAATTTAGGGTTCTGTTTAAAACAGTACATTAGGTCGTAGCTGTAAACTCAGAAATGAACCCAGTTCCCTTTCTTGTTCCAGAAATCAAATGCTACCAAGTGGAAAGAGGAGATTGAGTATGATATAAGGCAATTATTTGAGGCAAACTATTGAAATAATCCAAGGTTAACTAGCAACGATATATAAATGCAGAGCCATGACAGTAGAAACACAGCAGGCAATGGACCCAATATCCATCCAGACCAGTTACAGAGATTGGACTGATTTTGACACAAGACCAAATTTATTGCCAAAAGTCCCAAGACATAGAGGGCCATGTTTTCAACACTCAGCTCAAAGAAAATACAATCATATTTTTCAGGAAGGAAACGAAGTGAAAAGAAAGTCAAACCCATATCTGTACCAGTGAAGACTGTAATATATCAAAGTCACAACCTTGAAAAACTTAATTTTTTGAATGCCTGAATTGAAAGAATGCGTCTCAAACTTGCAAATCTTAGAGAACATGTGTCAAAAAGGATTCAGATAAGGACATTATGAAGACAGCCACTAAGTCAAAAGTTAGTCCAATAATCAATTTCCATTAATTGCATGCTTGAAGGCTAAAGTAATCAAACAAGCTCTTTACCAAGTATAAGAGAGAATGAAAAGAACAGGCATAATTTGATTCAGTCACCATTTGCCGCATTTGATAATTGGGAAGTTCAGATTAAAGGTATAAGAATTGTCACAAAGAATTTTGCTTTCAGGAGGAGAATACAGTAAAATAAAGAAACAAATTCATTTCGCTATTCTGATGTTTATCTTCCTTCCAAAGGAATGAACAAATTACTATTACATGAACAAATTTAACGGCAGAATTATAACCAAACATCTCCAACGCAGAAAATGTAAATTAAAAAAAAAATTAAACTAACAATTCTACTCAAACTTTGTATGTAACATATTACACTAAAAATTCTTTCACCCAGCTTTAGTTCTATGGGAGGAAGAACCGGTATACAATTAAATATATTTATAGAACAAATGAATTACCTCTGATATGTCATGATGTGCCCAAGAATTATAATTGCCTTATACATCTTCAAATGGAGGAAGGCAAACTCCGTGAATAAACCCATGTTAGAAAGATGTAGCTATTCTACACATTGCTAACGTCCATCTTCTGACCTAAGCAATAAAGGTGTAAGAGAAATATCTACTTCCTTCCCAGCTATGTCACCAAAGGATCCAAATGCTCACAACATTTCGTGGAAGACTGAATATTACTTTCGTCAATGTCATTAGATCTTCCCAATGATGATTAGCTCCAAGACATTTGTTAGTGCTGATTTCATACACAAGTAATTGAAAGTGGTCGACTAGTCACTCCCACTATTGTATCTAGAATCTGGAAGAAGTAGAATAAAAAATTAATCAAAGGATAAAGCAGAGTTTGAAATTTTCATAACATGCAGAAAAGAGAAGTGTTGTTACCCCCGGAAGGTCTTTTCCCCTCCATGGCTTCTTTTTTCTCCTGGCAGCTTGCGCATAGGAAAGGACCATCCCAAGGCCGCAATTTTCTTGAATTTGATGGCCCAGAATGTATAGAAATACCCTCTCCAGGTTTTATTTCTACTTGGCAAACCGCACACATGAACAACTTAAACATATTGCAGACTGGGTACTTTGTATCCAACCTGCACCAGCACAAGCGTGTCAGCAAAATACTAGAAATGCATTACTGAGAAGTAGAGTGGCCAAAGCTACCTTCTCTGTCCCCCAAAAGAGAGAATTTTAGAAAGGAGACACAAACAGTAATTTGGCATATGCCATACAGAGAAAGATGAAAGCATAAAACAAAAGTGCAAAATAGAAGCAGTATGGTAGAAACCTCTCTGAAAGTAAAGCAGATCCTTCCTCAAACAATTCCTCCACCACATCTGGCTCGTTATACTCTTTCTCAGTTTGAGAAGACGACTCATGAGGCTTTTTCTTAAACATTGACTTGAAAACTCCTTTGACTTGCTTTTTAGGTGGAGGTAAGGGAGGAATTGGCTTCTCTAGTGGTTGTATGTCAATCACAATACAGGTTGTATCATCTCGAAGACCTTTCACTTGTAAAGCCTCCTGGAAATGGAAGAAAAGGGACAATGTTATGAGTGAAAAACTAAAAGAGCTGAACTGAATAACATTATGTTTCAAGAAATGCAAATTCCAAAGAAGAGGAATACTTTAACAATTTGAGAGGCTGCAGCATCTGCTGGCATCCCACGACAACACTCAACAGCCATTTCTGGAGATAAGGCATCCCAAACACCATCACTTGAAATAACAAGCCTGCCACCAGCTGATGAAAGCTGCAGATTTGACAATTGTGATTGTTTGGCACAAACAAGAATTTTCCAAATACCTTCTAAAAATCTTGCCAAAATCACACAACAATAGAAGATAGCTAAATAAGGTAAGTCTTACAAGATTTGGCAAATAAAAGACAAAAACTATGCAATGATGTTTTACCTTCCATGGAACAGCAACCAAGAAAAGAGCACAATGTATAATCCTTTTGTGAAAAAGCTTTGTCTTTGCCAATTTTAAGAAGCTAAAGCATATACTTTGTTCAGCAGTAGGACATGCAGTCATAGTTTAGGAACTCTATTGTGCTGGCTGTTATAGTCTAGCAGTTTGATCCTCAAAAATGTCCTCGTAAACAAAAAAAAGGACTGTCGAAACTTGAACATGAGAAAGCAAACAAAGTATTCCATCCAGTGTATCTACCTCACCTTTCATGCCAGAAGAGCAATGGATCAAATGAATACAAATGGAGAGAATTACATGACAGAATACAGTTTGGTCAGTGTACAGACCTTTACTTGCTTCACGTAAGGGACTGGAACTATGAACTCGCCCACATCCATATCTCCAATGGATCGTGATAGGCACAATCCACCTGGCCAACATCTCAAAGGACCGATCTGCAGTGAATTTAGAACAGAGTTAAGGTCCAAGAGCTTCAAAACCAAGAAAGGAATACAAAAGAATGCTCATAAGAAATGCCAACTCAGCAGGGCATCCACCTTGTAACTACATTTGGAAGAAACAAGAAAGTATGTTATCTTTATAAGTTAACCTGTGAATAGGCCATGAAGACCTAGATAAAAATCTGTTACTTTTGCTTGTGGTAAGCACGATTTAAATAAAATACGTGACAAATAATAGCATATGTAAAGTCATTCAGTGGATTCCAGAGTAAATGGATGGAAAGAATGCTGCCAAATATCATTTGACTATACATGCAGGCCAGCCATTTGAAAAAGTTCAAAAGAAAAAAAAAAGTCAAAATTAATACCAGTGCACAGGGCTCCGAAGCAAAAATTTAGAATTCAAAGGACAGGAAAATCACCTGGGTGCCACCTCCAGTATTTAACCGTCCGACTTCACCACCACTGGCTGTAATACGATCCCTCCTGCCCAATTAAGAATCAAAGAATTAAGACAATCTGTAGGGTCAAATTCAAGTCGATACCAAGACAACCACAGAGCACTTACTCTTCTTCATTGCATTCAAGCCTATGATCTGCTGACAGATAATATATTTCCCCTTCTGCAGATTCAAGAATGCAACGAGAATCACCAACTGATGCAACAGTGACCACCCATCCTTCAATTATTACAAATGTGACTGTTGTTCCTGAAGTTTGAGCTGAAATCAAAGCAAAAATGTGTAAAAATCATACACTGGAATTTAGTTTCTGACTCCCAGATTAAGCTCTCCACTGTCATATTAATGTCAATCAAAATACATAGCAATCATGTTTGCATAATTTGCAAGGTTGCATAGGAGCTTTAGTAAACCACATACATTCTAAATAGGATAATTACTGAAGTTGAAAAGCAACCATATTAAATTAGTCAAAAGATAATCAATTGTGGAAAGGTTCAGAAAGGGAAATACGTTGATTCCTATCCTTACCTCTTTCTTGGAAATCCTTGTCTGTTTTTACAAACCCTGAAACTAAAGCCCTTGGTAATGCAGCAACCCACTCATCCCTGTTAAGGTCTGAAGGAATACAACTGAGAACATTGTTTAAGAGGTTCTCCTTAGTATATATGGCAGCTGCAGATCCATTATGTCCATCAAATAACTGCAAAAACGCAAATCCAGGAAGCCAAGATGTGTGAGAATTACAGAAAAACATGAAAAATACAAAGCAATTAGAGCATCAATCAACTCCAGGCTGGATGAGACTCAAAACAATGTCACTAGTTCTAAAATTCAACTGGGGTAATTTCATGTCCAAACACTTCTAGAAGAGAAAGAGGAATGTAGCTCTCCTGTGTCATCTCAAGCTGAATCGAAGTTGGGAATGGCAGGTTTTAGATAGAATGACGTAAATTCAAAAAAAGAAGGGACATCAAGAGCAATGCATGAACACAAAATTGAGATTTCCAGTAATAGATTATAAAAAGGATTCAACCAAGACAGATATCTTTAACTGCCAAACTAGAACTATTTCGGCCGCCAACCTCCCACCATGCCTTTTCTGCATCACTTATTTTCACGCACATCAAAGAAAGGCCAATTTATGGAAACATTACACAGTTGATGCTAATTATGGAGGCAGATAAGCGAACAGCTGGGTTTCTACATTTCCCGCGGCATCATGGTATGGCACCATCGACACTACAAATACAGTCTGTTGAAATTTTGAAATCATCTCAACGCAAAGAAACGAACTTGAGTGAAATGTCAAAGCTGAAAAGCAAAAGATATGTATTGACACAATTTCAACTCCCTTCAACAGACGAATAAAAAAATATCAATCAAAAAGTATTACAAGAATCATTGTTTCATCAAATGCTTCTCCAGAGCAAATCTTATAGGCAGTTACAATAAATCTAATAATTTTTTTTTTAAGAAAAATGTCAATATAGCAAACGATTGATAGGAAGTACGGTTACCGCAGAAGAACAAAGAAAAGGCTAAAATGATACCCCAAAAACGGAATAAGTGGTGACTCCATCGCCCAAAACCCGTTGGCATTCGGTCTTGAGCAGTGTAAAGTCCTCGCCTTTCTTGCTCTGGCTGGCCTGGCCGTGAGATATCTCAGGCTTTTCGATCTTCTCATTTGCCAATTCACGCTTTAGCAACACAGACAATGGGACCGTTTGCTGTTCACCTTTGGACAACATTCTTCGGTCCCCTTTTAAATCCCAGAAAAATGCAACCTTTTCTTCTTCTTACAGACAAAATGAGCACCTCCGAAATCCTATACGACCATTGTTTGCTCTTTCTTAATTTCCAATCAATACAAATCCAATAAAATCCTACACGTAACAACAAAAAACATTGCAAAGATCATTTCTTCCAGAATCCGAAAATCAACTCAAGAGTATCCCGTAAAATAATCATTTTTAAAGAATCCCATTACTCATCATACGCGAATGGGGGAAAAAATGGATTTCAAACAATATCTCAAAGAAACGTTTTAAACGACATCATCAAGATCTTTCTCTTGATAAACAACCCCGAAAAAGAACGTTTAAAGTTTTCCAGACACCAATAGACAAAAACAACCAAATATTGATAAAGGGATTCTGATATCAACACAATGTGGATGTCCCAAAATATTTCATCCAAATCACGTAAACATAAGTCCTTCCAATAAATAGACGAAGAAAAAGAAGAAGAAAGTAACACGTACGGCAAGTTTTGGCGGTGATTGTGTTGGAAGATAGAAAGGAAATGTTGAAGAGGATTGAGTCATCGAGAAACGCGGATCCCGGCGTTTCAACGCTGCAAAAATTCCATTGTGATGCGTTGCACTAATGCTTAGAGAGAGAAGGGGGGGAGAGAAAACAGAGAACAAGAAATGGAAAGAGAAAATTTTGTAGTAAATGTTAGATAGATAGAGAGACTGCGTGTGTTGAAGGAAGGCGTAAATGAAGCTGTTCGGCTATTTCTTTTCTTTTTTTTTTTTTGTTCTTGTTAAAAATTAAAAAGGTTTTTTTTAATAATAAAAAATTTTTTGTTGTTGGCATTGTTGTTTTCTCCATTTCATGTGCGGACATGTCCAAACGCACCGTTCGTTTCTCTGTTCGGCGTCAACAAAAAGCTGTATTATGAGCTGTAAAAAGAAAAAAAGAAAAGGATATATATATTTATATTTATACTAATATATAACGTGCGCCCCTTCCACTTCTTAACAAACTTACATTTTTCCGCGGTGAATTGTAGATTATATTTGGATAAAAATTAAATTGAAATAAATTTATTAAAATTTAAAAAAATATTATTAAATATGAGATAAATGTAAGATTTAATTATTAACAAGAGAAATATAATATATTATGAATATATAACAGTTATTAAAAATAAAAATTATTTAAATTATAATTTTGATTTGAATTACGAAGAGTTTCTTTTTAAATACGGTCTTAAGTTTTCACCCGATGGTAGGATAACAAAGAAAAAAAATTAATCGATTTAATCTTTTAACTTTAATGTTTTGAATGTTTAGATTCTTTTTTATTTTTTAATTTTTTAAATCTCTGAACTATTATTTTTATATAATTTTAGTTTTTTTTTTATGATTGCACTGGTCAAATCAACCTAAAAAAGGACCCAAAAAATAGCATTTAGAGTGTTTATCTCTGCCGAACAAGCAGACATTTAGGTTGAGAAAAAAAAAATTGTAAAGAAAACATTCTTCCTGCAGCTTTTTATAGTTTAGCTATTGAATTCTAAAAGGCACAAAAAATAAGACGTGTACATCAATTTAGAGAAAATAATTTGTCTCTAGTATTAAATTTCTCTATATTCAAAGTTTTGCATTTTATTTGTAATTGTATAAAAATTCTTTTTAAAAGGATGTTACTTCACGATTTTTTAGACAAAATAACAAATTTGAAATAAAGAATTATTTATAAAATATTAAAAATTAAATTATAATATTAATTTTTGAGTCCATAAATTTTTTTTAAAAAAAATAATATAATATCAATCAAAATAAACGATTAGTTTTAAAAAAAAATGAAACTCTCATCTTTGTCAAGATTATATAAAGACATAATTAATTTTATATTCTTTAGAAAATCTTCGCTGGGAAGATTGTCGCGTCAACCAATCTATGAAGTTTCTATAAAAATGGATTGGATTTTGATTTGGACCTTTTCCAAGAAGGACTTGACGAAAAAAGTGGGCCCCCACCCTTCCCCGGCTCACACTTTTTTATTTCCCAACTAATCATCTCAAGCCGACTCCAAAATCCCATCTCCATGGAACTCTTCCACCATAGCATTACCATTTTGCCCTTCAACTCTTCGATGGGACAAGAGATCGCTCTGCTTCTAACGTTAACCCATACAGCTTTTTGGTCGCTAAAATGCAGCTGCCAAAAAACTCGGCTGAAATGGTCAAAAATATCGACCGCTTTTTAAAGTTGGAATTCGGTTAATAAATTTTATTTTTTTAATCCATTAAGAGAATGTAATTATAAATTTAATGTAAATTTTTTGTGAATAATATGTATTTAAAACAAATTAATTATTATTTTATCATATGGTTATTAAAAAAAATTAATTTATTTAGTATTTAAATTTTAAAATTTGTAATATTTTCATCCTTAATAATTTTTATTACTATTATAACTCGTAATGAAATTATAACATGTCAAATTGTTCTCACCTCTATTTTTCAATATAAGTTTTAACAAGAAAAACTCATTCAATTAAATGTGATTAATGAATATACTTATTTTTCATTTAAAAGAAAAATCACGAGTAATGAAGATGATTTTAAGCAGGAATTTATAGTAAAAAAGATAGTTAAGGATCATTTAATAAATTATAATTTTATTAAGAACTATAATGATAGAAAAATATTATAAATTTCAAATTTTATGAATCAAATAGATTTTTTTTAAAAAAATTATGATTTTTTTTTTACAACTTTTTACATTACAAATAGAGTTTTTAATCAATTAGTGGGTTAGTGTCGTGACTCAAATGTCAACTAGCGACAACGATCTTATTATTTATTTCTTTGCGTCACGTTGGCGGGTTGCGTCGTGTTTGGTTTCAATTTTTAATTATTATTTGTTTTCTTTCCCCCTCAATTATCTAAACTGGTGATGGGTCGGGGCCCACTAGTGCTGGGCACCGTTTTTCCACTTTCTTCCAGGTTTATGGTTTGACCTCCAATTGGAGTGCCATTAGTCCCCGAAATCCTCGGCGCCAATTACATGCCTTTGTTTTCCCCAACCCACGCGCACACTCCAATATTTCCCCCAAGCGCTATTGTAATTTTCATAAGAAATATTTGTCATTTTATTATACTTGCATAATAATATAGACATTTTTAGGGTCAAATTATTTTTTAAAAATATAATTATGTATAAATTTTAATGAATAATAAGTTTTTAATATTATGTTTAATTTATTTAATCTTATTTGTCATTTTTCTTCTCATCTTAGAGAGTATTCTTTTTAATTTTTTAAATAATTTAATTGAAGACAGTTTGATTTATAAAATATTTATTTTGAAAATTTTTAATTATTATATATAAATTTAAAATGACTTATATTATAAAATAAATATTAGTATTTACTAGTTATTAATTAAATTATGTAAAAAAATAAAAGGAAAAGTTTTGTAGGGGAATAGGGGTAAAATGGCCATAGTTGATTAATGCTGCAAAAAATAATGATTCATCAGTATTACTTACAGGCACCTACAAATGTTGTGGATAATAAAATTGAAAAAAAAAATTAAAATGTATAACATTTTAGATAATTTATTTTTATTTCTTATTTTAATAAAACGTTAATTCATAAGTATGTTTTATTATAAAATAGACAATAATATTAACAAGAAGCAGTGGTGTAAAATCCTCTTGAATTATATCATAGAAAAATAAGGAGAAAAAAAGGTTGCTACTTAATCAAAAAGGGTATAGGTGAAAAAGAATAAAAACTTACTAGCTATTTTTCAACATTTACTATGTATGATATATTTTCAAAATAATTAAGAAAATTAACAGATAAAGGAAAAGATTTAAAAATGTATTTATTTTAATTCTTATAACATTTACGCGTTATTAGTAGAGAAAAATAACATTGTTTTCTTATTTTTAAAATCTTATATGTTAAGTTTTAATTTTAATTATATTAATACTATTTGAAATGCAAGAGTATAATACATATATTTAGTTTCATCTAATACCAAAATATTTAGTTATGTTTGCTTCATAATAATTTTTTTTATTACATAGACTTATCCATCTAAAAAATAAGTCGTAGCAAATCGTTCTTAAAATCCATAAATAGCATCCCATTTTGAGTATCCGAAATCTTATAGAAGAAATAAATCGTCAAATATGTAACGTCGAACTTACGACTTCACATCAATATTGTTATCCATCACAAGCGTTCAAAATTTATAGAGAATATAAATTGTAAAGTATGCAATATAAAATCAAATCTATAATTTTGCAAGAGGTGTTCAAAATACTAACAATACAAATTCAATAATTAAATATATAATCTTATAAAAGTATCTTATTTATAAATTTATATTACTATATTCTATATCCGAAATACTTTTTTTTCTCTTTCATTCTTGAAATTATATAAAAGACTTGAAATGAGTGTCCCCCGCCCCCCCACCCCCCCCCGCAAACCCGCACCCCGCAATGCAGTGAGAGCGCGTATCGTCAAACATTACGCTTCCCCTAAACCTATCAGACAAAATCAGCCCTCAATAATTGGACGCGAAAAGCCAGTAAGAAGAAGTCTGTCTCCAGGTGTTGAATGGTGGATTCTACTACTCCCTCCCATATGCTTTTATCACCCATCCTTCATTACAGCCCAAATCCAATTCATCTTTAATAATAACATTAATAAATTATTAGTATATGTGTATTTATATTATCCCAACTTTTGAATTAACTTTATATTTTTTTTTCTCTGTCTTTTTTGAATCTTTTGGATATAAAGTATGGATAAAATTAATTAATACTCGATCCGTTTCAAAATACTTATTTATAAAATATTTTACACACATATTAAGGATGTTAAAAATAATACTATAATATAGATAAAGTTTTTATTCTACCCATATTAAAAATATGATAGTTATTGGTTGATAAAAATTTTCAATAAATAAGAAAAAATAAGAGTTTTGAAAAATTATGTCGTTGACTTAGAATAAATAAGAGTAAAATAGGAAAAAACTAATAATTAGTCTTAAAAATAGTACATGAATAAATATTTTAAAATAAAACAAAAAATATTCATAAATAAATATTTTAAAACGAATGGAGTATAATATAACATTCTTGATACGAGAACAAATATTGATTTGTCTTCATGCTTTAGATCTATAAGATGCACTTGCATATAAGATTGTACAAAAGGGATAGATAGGAGGAATTTGGAACTGCACAAGTTGTGATTTCACAATCTAAATCAAAAAGCATAAAAAATTTAATGTGTAAAAAAATGACTCTGTGTAAAATTATTTTTTAATAAAACGATATTATTTTGATCATGTAATTATATGAAATCGTTTCAATTTAGGCGGCCCGATCCAGATAGTAGATAGGGCTCATTGGGTAGAAGTATGATGGGAAAAATGCCTTGTTTTGTGTTGGTTAACCGGCATGCGTTCAGTCTAACAAGATTTCAGTAGCTGGGTCCAGCTAGCCAAGGCAAATGTTACAATCAACAGCCTGTAAATCTAGACATCAGCAGCTCACGGCAAACACAAGAACAAGAACCAACGCGAGTAATTAGACAGGTCAATATTCCTAATAACATGTTTGTGTCTGTCAAAGCCAGAAAGAAGATCTTCATTCAATGTTTCCACACTGCTATACAGCAGACATAGTCAATGCAAAAGCAATTACTGCATCTAATCAGCACAGATCTTTTCTTGTTTTTCTGGACAAAATGTTCCTGCATTGATTTTGTGATACAGAGGTGTTCCACAAAATTCTGGGTTGCCAAAAACACATTTAGAACTGCAGCAAAATTTGACCACCTGCAGACGTAATAGAGAAAATGTGAATGAAAAGGCACAATCAGAGGATTGCCCAATAAGTAAGTCACTGGCATATGGTCCAAACTAATAATATTTTGCAGGAGACCAGTTTATCGATGAAGAAGAAAATCACAGGTGCTAGATATCAAGATAACAACAAAGATGCTCTTTATGAACCAAGAATGTCAGCAACCCGCGAAGATAAATTTACTTTGCAATGGTAATAGTTACATTGGTTGATATTATTGCAGAATATGCAAGACTATTGATTAGATTGAATCCGTTGCAGATTGGCACAGCTGTTTTCCAAGGAAATGTTCAAACTGAAGATAGGCTAGAAGGATTGCATGTGCTTTCTGGCACCATATATGTCTTCAATCTACCTTGCAATGCAGTAAAGATAAACAGGAAAACCTCATGATACATGCACTGCAATTCATCAAAGTTGTATCATAATTAGCTGAAATTACTTGGGATCAGACAACCTTTCAGATTTGTCATAATTATATCTTCCTTTTTCAACATATTTGTCTCCCTAAACTCACCATCCACATGGCATGGAAAAAATAAACCAAAAAAACCTCCAATCTGATGTGTGACACCCCAAGTACTAATCATAAGTAGATTAGATGGCCTGGCATTTGATTCTCGCTTTTCCCTCCCTCAGTTAAATCACATAAACCTCAATGTAGCATCAATGGTCTGTCAGACGCACTCAAAGAAAATACTAAAACCAGCACCACATGTTAACTGCAACCGCTTTTGTAAATAATACTCTTCAGAACTCATTTACAACTTTTGCAAATAATACTCTTCAAACTACTTCGTCTGACACAAGAAGATTTATGTTTATGGACAAGAGCACAAATAGGAGAGATGTCCTAACCAAGCTCCATGTATGTACAGGGAACAACCCCAAAAGCATTGAGGAAAGATTTGATTTTGAGGATAATAAATTGAAGTGGATGTGTCAACTCTTAACAAATTCGTTTGTCCTGTATTTGATGCGTCTTACGTCTTCATCAGTAAGCTAGAACTCTCCAGAATTATGAGCAGAAAGATATGCCACATGAGATTGATAAATTGAATGAGACATCAGGGAAGAAAGTGATCACCCACCACAAGAAAAATCTTGTTCTAAATCAATCCCAATTAATCAAAAGTTCAAAAAAATTGATTACCTCCGCTAGTTCAATTTTATCACAACACCCGAAAGGCCTGATTAGAGAAAACTATCAACTCGAAACATCATCGAAGGCTTTGATAACATTTTCTTCTGAAGAACAATTTACCCTCATAATGTAAATCTGGAAAAAGGAGCAGATAGATAAGTATAGGATGTTATGGATAAACAAACTGATGCAACTTTCTCTATTGTCAAGAGGGCCAGAAAGTTTAAAAGGATAAAAACAACTAGATACAGAATCGGCAGATACATACAAGTCCTACAGACATATTAAGTGATGAAGCACTAAAATTTTGAAGTGCCAAATTTGATCAGTCAAGTATTGTATGTATAAGAAATATTATTTTCATGTAAAACTTCCTCAAATTTGGAGTGCCAAGTTTGATCAGTCAAGCATAGTACGCATTGGAAAATACGTTAACATTAAGATTTCCTTTGAATTTTTGCAGTAACTAAGCAAGAGAAAGAAAATGCGAGATACAATTGTCAGAACAAAAGACAGTTATGGATAGTGACCTTAAATACTGTTGGCTGAATTAAATGGAACACCAAGGCATCCCCATCTACCAAGTCATGATCAACTGCAAACTTTTTCCATCCACCACTAAGACCTGCTTTACGTGCCAAATACACTGTTGGCCACTCATCTCCTTGTTCATCTATTAAGGTAACAGTGTCATCTCGCCGTGGAAGGTGCCTCTTGCAAAAATGAGATGGAAGGCCCTGCATCATATGTTTTTAAGGCCTAAGTTGTTAGAACTAGGAAGTGGAGTCGATTAGGAATTTTCGGTCTCGTATGAATCAAAGGGGATAAGGCTCCTTTGCACCTGGAATTTCAAGGTCTTATTTCATTAACTTATAAAACTGTCCATAGATTAGATAAAGGTTTTCCTTAGAGACATGCGCTGTGTTTAGAAGTTCACTGACAAAAAATTCATCGAATTTTGATGGGAATAGCAGTGAATTAGATTATAAAATAGCTGCACCAAAGTTGGTAAAGACAGAAGAATATATTTATCTACCACTTTCCGGGACAAAAGGCGAAGTTTGCTCCCATTCAAAAACTCACTTTTCATATCTAGGAAAATGAACTTATACCCAGGACAAAAGCCAAAAACAGGAGTACGACGACCCCTCATGGATTCCACATGTTTCATATACTTCTCTTTAACCAATAGCCCACAAGTAGAAAAGCTAGCAGAAGAGACTAGTAGGAAAAGCGATACTCACCAGCCAAAAACCACCAGTTACATGGGACTGGAGCATTGACTTTATGAAGGAGGGGTAATCACCTTCAAGAGTTGATTCAAGTTTCTCTGCCTTCTCTATTGCAGACTCTCTGGCTTCATCGGAGGCATAGACTCTGTTGGATAAATCCCTTTTAGGATGCACTATTCTGCACAAGCCATAGATGATATACAAACAATTAGGCAAAATATATGCAATGGTTGTAGGAAATTTGAAAACCATGAAATGTAGTATCATTGCTTGTTAATGTATAGGCACAACACTTTTTTACCTTCTAGGCAGCTGAACACGCTCATAAAAGATCACCTGTTCATAAGTAGTGAGTTCATGCGTCGTGTTTCAGTCAAAGCAAAATAAACCAAAATAAAGTCGACAATTTTGGGTTCTGATTATGAAAATGAGGAGGAGGAAAACATACTTCTTTGTAATGAGGAGCAGGCTTTTTTGCAAAACGGTCTGATCTTCTTACAGGGACTAGCTCTGTTCGCATAGTGCGAGGTTTTACTTTCTTCATCTTTGATTTAAACAAAGAAAACCAAAAAAGTCAGCTTTTGAGAAGCAAAAAGATGTCATCTTTACGTGCATCTACACAGAATTCGAGTGCAAACAATAAAACCAAAAAGGGAAAAAGGAGAAAAGATAAGAGAGCAAGAGAGTGTGTGTAGAACCGGAGAAGGCTTAGGAGAAGAGGCTTTTTGGAGGGTTTGAGAGAGCAGAGGAAGATGGAGTTCTTCCAGTTTCCTCTTGTTTTCTTCCATCGTCCGTTGGCGTAACTCTTCATATTTCACCTTCGGTATCACCATTTTCTCTTTTCTGAGTTCTGAGATTACTCTTTTCTTCTAAAGATTTCCCGACACAGAAGATATGCAGAACCAAAAGGCTTACACATTGCTGGAGCACTACTTATTGCCTTCATGGTGGAGTCATCTAGGAGTTGGGGTAGACCGTTGGAATCCCATTTTTGAATAAAATGAACCTTAAAGGAAATCCCGTGTAATTAGTTCTCTTTTCCTACTCACAAGTTGAAGCATTAGCATTGGGAATCCCAACTTTTCCTACTCCCTCACTTTTTCTCTTTACTTTTGAGCTTTCACTCTCTTCTTGCAATTTGCATTTGAATCCATGTATAGCGTGTTTGGATTGAAAACAAAACAGAAGGTTTAAGATTTTAAAAATGAAAAGAAAAAGACAGGAAGAGAATTAAATGAATGTAATATTAATATAAAAATTTAAATATTTTTCTTGTCCAAAAATATGTAGAAACAAAAGAAAATGAGATCTTATTTAATCTTCTTTAATGAATTTTCATTCAATGATCTACAATACTCTTAATAAATTAAAATTTTAATATTATTATAACTAATTAATATATATATATATATATATATATATATATAAACCGAACACTATATTTAATACTATATTATTAGTCTAAAATCATTTCCTTTCTTTTACTTCCCTTTCTTTCTTTAAAAATGATATTTAGTTTTTTTTCTCTATATCAAATCAAACACCATAAATAATTTTTCTTTTCTTCAATCCAAACAAGCCCTTAAACCTTTCCAATTTTCCATTTTCTTTAAAAGGAAATATTTATGAACAAATTAAGTTGCAGGCACAACAAAATTTCATCCCAAATATGAAAAAGGCATTGGCTAGACCACGCTTTGAACTGTAACATTTTCTGTAATATTTCAAATCTTTAACAGTGACATTCTTTGTAATATCGTATGTAACATTTCAAATCATAAAGAGATATTCTATAATAAAAATATTACAAAAAACATTACAAAGAATGTCGCAGTAGATTCAAAGCGACAAGATCATATACAAAAAGGTATACTCCCTCCTGCAATGTATTATTGGATAGATTGACATAATTCCAGAGATTCTATTCTATTTAAAGCACATGAATGAGAAAAAAGAGTCACCCCAAAAACAAGCAGATGAACTCTTAATCAATTCCTCCAGAAAAAGAAGTCTGCAATGCCAAGTATTCTGCAATATACCTCTTGCTTGAATGTATGGCGCAGAAATGCTAAATAGAAAAGGGTGAAGGAAATGAAAAGAAGTGTAGGAAATGCAGAATCAGCCTGTGACTGTGGTAGAAATAAAGTCTTCAACTAATCAAACGGAAGGTTAGAAGTTTGACAGGCATTGTACAGAATATATAATTACATGAAGTCTCTTCATGGGACTTGTAGAAGATAAAAACAACGTGGCATATTTCTTGAAATACCAGCATGCAGTTCATAAGGCTTGTTGTTGAAATACATGTCTTCAAAAAGATGCGGACTATCTGCACTTTGAAAGTAGTCAGAAGGGCTGATGCTACTTGGCATCTCCGACCATGGTCGAGTTCACAATCTCTCTAGTACTTGATTAAGTTTGAACTCTTCAACCAGGGAAGAACCTCTGCTAAACCTTCTTCCAAGCTTCTAGGGGTGTAATTCAGCTCTGCCTTGGCCTTCTCGCAAGAGTAAGCCCACTGATGTCGAAGAACGCGTACAGTCTGTTCAATATTGTACAAAAGCAGATCATCAGATATCAATCCAAAAGGGAGACATCTAGCTTGTGTTAGGAAAACCAAAGCAAGTGAAAGGTAAAATAGAAGCATCAGAAAATACAACCCTCTAGCAGAACAGTAAAAGATTACGTCTAAACCAATTGCATTATCATAGGATTCCTCCAAGTTTTGGAGGAAAGATATGGCACAAATATTCACTACTAATGCAGTAATGGGAGTGCAGATGTAGGTCTCATTCACATCTGAAAATTGATAGTCCAAGGGACAAATAAAACTAAAAGCTAGAAAAATTTTAGTCATATACTGTTATAGTCCTCAGAGAACTTCACTCAATATAATGTAGTACACTGTTTTTGAGGCAACAATGAGCAATCAACTGAAAACGTTATATGTCATGCCAAGTATGAAGATATATCGAGGCTTGGAGACTCACTTCAACTATCCAGATTTGCCAAGCAATATAAACTCAGTATAAACTCTCCAATAATTATTCTTGTCAATTCATCAGTCCCTCCTTTAAGAAACGAAAATGCAGTCCTTTTTAAGAAGGTATCACTAGCATTTTTTATTTTTCAAGTGCTTGGTGACCATGCTGATTGCTGTTCCCACAACCTTTAACCCCTTCCTTAGCCAAATGGAAAAGTAAAGGAAAGATGAAATGAGATCTCAGTGGTAGCCCAATGAAGTAACAGTACTGCTACATCTATCTTGCATATTAGCACCAACATCAATGTGTCCAGCGCATTTCATAAGCACCGCAGTTGAGTGATTGACTGATAACAGAACCAGTAAACAAACAGAAATCGGCATACATATTTCAAAATAATATGTTGTTGAAAGCAGATGAGGTTGTTTCAGCACTCAGATGCCATAAAATCATCTTGTATACCTACCTTTCTTCTAACAGTAAACATGATATGATACATTAAAATTGGATGGACAACTTAATACAAGGTAATTTTTTAGATGTATAGTTTAACAATTTATAGATGCTTCCAGAGAATTAAACTATGACAGCTCAAGTAGCCAGAGTTCATACCGGAGGGCTGATTAGGGGAAGCTTTCCTGTTATTCTAGAAAAAATCACCAAGAGCCAGCCATAAACTTCAATTACAGCTAGCGGGACATTGAATTGAGGCTTCCTTGTTCCTGTAATGGTTGCAGCAACATCAAAGACATCCTTGAATGATGCATTTTCCCCAGTAAGAAGGTACCTTTCACCAGGTCGACCCTTGTCCATTGCTGCAATATGCCCTTCTACCACATCATCAACATGGCTAAAAGAGAATCTATCATTTCCTTGGCCTATGTAACCAGGTAGTCTCCCATTAAACCGCTCAATAATCTGAAAGAATTATGTACAAAAGTTCAAT
Source organism: Voacanga thouarsii (assembly GCA_026120185.1). Taxonomy (NCBI): domain Eukaryota; kingdom Viridiplantae; phylum Streptophyta; class Magnoliopsida; order Gentianales; family Apocynaceae; genus Voacanga; species Voacanga thouarsii. The sequence goes on along the minus strand of JANUWF010001635.1, from coordinate 1,031,637 downwards.
TCATACGGACAGAATAGAAGAAAGGAAAATGCTTTTCATCAAAGACTCGTTCTTTTCACTTGATGATAAATAAGAACCACTCAAGATTTGCATTTGAACTCAGGTTAAAAATGATCAACTAGGGCAATCTTATAAAGTCTATCACTCTTATCCAAAGTATTGCAGCCTACCAAACTCCTATCCAGTAATAAACAAAATTAACCTAGAAGTTTATTTACAGAAAATATAGAAAATACTAAATAAAACTTTTGCAAGCCATTAAGATACAACACAGAGTACATAAATAATTGATCCAAAGAGAGGCAGGGATCCTTTTTGGCATCTATCTTAGCAAAAGTTTTAACTTTATAATAGGGAAAAAAAAAAATGCAAAGCATAAGAAATAACTTCCAGTTAAAAATTTTATTCTGGTTCACAGTTCACCTAAAAACAACAAATCCTATCGCCTCAACCATATTTTTTTACCTTAAACCATAACAGGCTGTTGCCACTACATCCAAGTTTAACTTTCAGAACCATTGATCACAATTCAAAGCTACTTTCAAAATCATGACTTGCTAACTAAATTACAAAACATCAAAGTAGTCGCACTAATGAAAAAGAATTAGTAGTAGCTTACCAAGCGTGCAACTACATTTCCAGCAGTGACCTTTCCTGGACCATATATGACTCCTGGATAAACTGGCACTATTGGCACACCCTCTGCCGCAGCATCCAATGCAATTTTATCAGCCATTGCCTTCGATTTCTCATATTCCGTACAAAAGAGCTTCCCCGAGTGAATCTGGTATGCAAAATTTGAGGAAAGATCGCCAACGTTGACTATCAAAATTTTCAAAAAGGAAATCTTTACACAAATTGTTAAAAGATAATTTCGTACTTGGTCTTCATCTGCAATATATCCATCAGTTGACCCAAAAGCGAAAAACGATGAAGTGTATATGATCTTGTCTACACTCTTGATCTCTTTATATGCTTGCAGTACATTCTTTAACCCTCCAACATTAACCTACTTTCGAAGTCGAATAAAGAAAAAAATTTAAAATCAAGAATCGTGAATTGTGCTTGTGCATATTGAGATCTGAGCTTACGGAAAAGAATTTAGAAGGGTCGGGAAGCCAAGGCTCGACCAGAGCGGCAGCATGAAAAATAACTTGGCAACTAGAGCAGGCAGCCAGAAGCGAGGAATAGTCCGTGACGTCTCCAAAAGCAAGTTCTAGAGTTCCACCGTTATCTCCCCTGACCGTAGGCGAAGGGAGGCAGGAGAGCTCACTGGTTCGGCGGACGAACGCCTTAACATGGTAGCCTTGGTTGAGCAGAGCGTAACAAAGGCGTCCGCCTAGGTAACCAGAGGCACCAGTTACCAGTACTTTCTTCTTCATTAAAGTACCCTTCAACTGGCTTCTCTCCAATTTGGACTGCTGATTTTTACTCCGAAATGAAAAAGAATGATGACTTCCTTAGACTAAAGAGCAATTCTCCTGGCAGCACATTAATACATTTAGTCAAAGGCCAGGGCTTAGATAATGCATGAGAAATGACTGTCTTCAAAAAATACCGGGACTAGTTTCAGCCTCACGTCGGGATATATTTATTACGTCCTAATTCCTAAATTGTTACATTAGCCATTAAAGATGACATTGTCGAGTTGAGTTTGAAGATCTTCACTTTCATCCTTTTAAGAGAACACCAATGGTTATTACTTGAAAGCCAAAAAAAAAAAAAAGCCAATTTGCCAAAGACGTTTACTTTTCGAGGAGATTTTGCTGAAGATGCTCTGTGCAATCTCAAGTTCCAGGCAACTGTGGTCGGAAAAAGGAACTCACCTCTTATTTCCTATATAGTGAATACAGACTCTATATATGTAATAATACAAAGTCAGGTTTGGCCTGAGCTGTACATTTGATGTTAGCAGGAAGTTTACGATGATTCAAACAAAGCCACACCGTTATTGCACCTAATGCAGCAGGGAAGCAGAACCCAAGGTACCATGGCATCTATTCCATGATTCCTACCCAATACATGTAGCCAGTAAATATGCACCACCTCCCTTTTAATGCTGAGTTTTCTTGATTGATCCTTCCATATTCATTGAGACGTCCCAGCAAAACCAACTGGAAAATTATAATCTTGAGCGACGAATGCATTTAATAGGATTGAAAGACGAATGCCTCCGGGCAGATCCAAACGGTGCTCTACTTGTGGAGGGAGAAGATTTTATATCCCAGTTCTCAACATTCTTAGGGACACATACGTCAAAGAGGAACTGACCAAGAATGCCATGAGCATTGATGCTTGGTGGGGTTGATAGAGGAATATAACGTTCCTTGCGCTCATCCTGTATTGATCCAACATCTCTATCCTCATGGTACTCCACAGAGGTAGGCACAAAGGAGTGATCATTCAAATCAAGGGCAATCCTTTGGAAACTCTGTTGTGAACTCGTTGCTGCCTTTCTTAGATTGCAAAATGGCTCAGAGATTTCATGATTTGTCCCCTCCAAGCCCATTTTCTCTCCTTCAAGTTGCCGAATTCTTTTGGAGTAACTAAGAGCAGATTTGACAAGTAGCTCAGTCACAGCAGCCTGGTATTCTGATGGATAATTGCGATAATGACCTATGCATAAGTCATAAAATAAGAAATCGTACTAGCAGAGTCGGGAAATACACAAGAATACTAATATCTAATCTCATGTCTCAAAATTCTGGTAGCAAGCTTTCTGAAACAAATTACAAGACATGCTTTGTGAATACAGAAAAAACAAAAAAAAAACTCCTCCCATTCAACGACGATTCCGAAAAGGCACAATCAGACCCAGAATGGGTTGAATCTCTATGCAATCAAACGTAAAGGAAAATATGCAACTGGTCAAATGATTTATAAGAATTAAGATGGAAACTTTGAGAGAAAGCTCAAAGAGAACATGATAAGAAGAAGAAGATGGGGGAAAAAAGGTGAGCTGGCCTCCACAAAGAAGCATGTGGAATGAAATAATGTCTTCTATTAGTAAAACAGGAAACAAGACTAGTTTTGCTATTGCAGACAGGGATGCAATTATGAGGTATCTATCTTTACTTATATTTTCAAATCTCAGTTTCACATTATCTTAGACCTTGTCCATCTCAGTAGAATATGATATCCAAGATGGACATATCTAGAGCTGAAGAAAGCAAAAGTACTTATTGATTGCTTTTTAGCAATCAGAGTGTAAAGAGTAATAACAGGGGTGACTCTAATAAACACAAATCTTACAAAAGTTACGCATTCTCCCAGCTGGCATACCAAGAGGGAGGGAAGAAGCTGGACAAAATAGAAACAATGAACCAGGTGCATACCTACATGTGAGGAGCTATTCCACTTGACTAACTTAACTTCACCACCAAGTTGTTGTATCCGTTGAGAAAAATTGCAGATGATATGGCAAGGGGCAAGATCATCATCTTCTGAGCACAAGATCAAATATGGAGCTCCAATGCTCTGCACAGAAACAACTGTAAAGGACCAGACAAAATATAAGAAAAGAGCACAGACAGCAGCAAAAGCCATGGATACTCACTACTGTTGAGTACAATGTCTGCCAATATTCAGCTCTTTGTGATTCGAATCTGCTAAGGAAGAGGGCATCCAGACTGGAAGCAATGCCATTTGCAATCCAAGAAGCCAGAGGTGGAGGCCGTGACATTTTGAGAACAGTAGGGTGAAGAACAAATCGGGTGCCCAAGTCACTTGTGAAATCAACAGGTGAAGAATCAAAAATGAACCCAGAAACACAATCTCTCACCAATCGATGCTCATCCTTCAAGACAAATTCATCAAACAAATGCATTAAAGAGTCATGACCATGTTATCAATTTCAATATTGGACATTGAAAGCATTCGAGAAATGATACATGTAAAATGAAAATTTCCATTCACCATTTATGAAATGACTTATACAGGAGGATAAGGAAAATAAAGTATACCACATGGAATTGTTCTTCACACTTGCTTTCGATTATCTGCAACCACAAGGAAAATAGAGTTAGCCCTGTCTATACACCAATACCACATTGATCCAAAATACTAGATAATACTAGTTAGATCAAATTAGTTAACAGCGATTGTTTCCCTTATCATTGCCTAATTTCATCTAGTTATTCTTTTGTAAGTAATTTCCTCAAGATATTGCCTTAGAAGAACAAAAACTGATCCAAAATATCGCATGATGATAGCACAATCAGAACACTTAACAGTGAGAGTTTCCTTTTCATCTAGTTATTCTTTCATGAGTAATTTCATCTGGATATAGTCATAAAAGAATGAAATACCTGAAGAACCTTGTACATGCATGCCTTTGGGCCACCAGAAAACGATGCAAAGACAACAGGGCAAGGTCTAATTTTCAGCTCCTGAAATTGAGGGAAACCCACATTATTAAATAAAAGCCAAATTGGAAAATACTCAAAGATACTGTTAACTTCAAGTTTTACATAATCTTTTCTTCTCTTTGACTTTTGCATACTTGTCTGTGATGATACTGCAGCAAGACTAGCCCAGTAATAGAAAAGCAAACTAACATACCAAAACTCATTAGAAGACAGTCGTATAACTAGTTATTGTTTTGTTTGTAGAAATAATCAATGCATCTCAAATAAAAAAGGACCAATTTAACAACAAGTATAATGTTGTTCCTTAACTAGATCTTCTTTTGATTTGTGCAAAGGTTTCACACCCCAAGACATATTTCACTGAGATAATTGTATGGTAGCTTTAACAGAGACAGATGCAGTTAGTAAAATTTCAGTACCTTGACAAGCTCAGTAACAATTTGAGATGCCAATGCTGCAGCCTTATCAGGGAAAAATCTGAAAAGGTTACAAAAACTTATATTGAATTTGAAGATAACATCTTAAAAATGCAAAAAAACAAGTTTCTCATTAATAAGGGAAGACATCAGGCAAAGTTCAAGCATGTAAAATATTTAGATGGCATATAATCCTTTAGTACTATAAGATATATCTAGCAATTACAACAATTAGCGAAATATTTCAATAGGAGATAATATTGCTTCTACATTTCCCCAAAATCAAATTAATTTATTATTTTATCAAGTTCCTTCAGGGGATAAAAGAAACTTTCCCCATTTAAGCTAGCTTTAAACAACAAGAGCAACAGGTTGTTATCTCAATGGTTGGTTATTCAACTACAGAGGCAGAGAAATGGATATGCTATAATGCCACATTATCCACAAAATTGCAGCTTGCTCTTTTCCGGCCCAAAGAAAATATCACTTCGATTAAGATGGTGACTTATTTACATTTTTAAAAGGGAAGATCTAATGATGTGGAAAAACAAAGATTAACCATTGGTGACTCACAGCTCCAACAGTGGCCGTAAATAATTATGTGTCCAATCACATATGCAACAGTTAAACATCATTCTAAGAATATGTTACAAATGTTCTAGCAGCCAATTCCCCAGGGATATCCAACTATGCCACCTTGAAGTTTTCCATGTCAATGTTAGAAAAAGTGCGCCACAGAATGCCAACAAAAGCCAAGGTCGCATCAAAATGTTCCATGATCTTATTGCACAAGGTTCCAATAATATCATTAATTCAATAAATTCCATCTAGAACTCATTCTTCCCTCCTCAATTTTGTAACGGTTATTCAAGTTGAAATCTAACAAAACCATACAACACATTCCCCTCCTCAATTTTGTAAAAGCTATGATAGGATTCAAGTAAATAAATACTCTCAAGCCCCATTACACTGGTCAATCAAGATCACACTAAATATATTTCACCTATTCTGCAAAAAAATCATGTATCTTAAAATCCCAAAAGGGATAAAAGCAATCAGAAAAAACAAAGTTTCGAGAGCCAAATCTAGAATTTTTACAAAAACGACCAGGAACCAGGTCAAAGTTAGAAGACGAACAAAAAGGTCTCAACTTTTTTCCGACAGTGTCAAACTCAAGAATGTTAAAATTCATAGAAAATGAGGCTACACAGGAAAGCAGGACCTCAATTATAAGTAGAATTACATAAACAAGAACTGCAATACTTACAAATTGAGGAACTGAGATTGGCAAATAAGAGAATTCCAGCCAAGAGAAGAGTAGAGATCAACATAGTTCTTCAAGTGCTTCTCTTGACTTGACATCCATGCGAATACTACAACAATCCCTTCCACTTTGCCCCATCTCTCCTTCCTTCCCCAATAGTAGCTCCCTCCAAATCCCCACATGCTTCTGCCGTTTTTACCCTTCCCCTTTCTTTTCCTTTCCTCGAGAAAACCCAAATCCCAGACCAAAAACACGTCCAAGCACACAACTTTTCAGTTTAAACCAACAAAAGAATCCAGTTTTTGTTCAATAAATTTGTATTTCTCCCCTGGAGCAAATGAAGAGAGAAAGAGACTAGAAATGGGAGAACTGGTAAGATGCCTACTTTGTTTTGGCCTTTTGTGTGAAAGGGCAATAAAAAAAATTGCAGACTTTTTAATTGACCTTTATGTAGAAAGTACTTGGCATTGAATTGTGTGCAAATCATTGCAGCATAGGATGCAGATTGTGATCTGTGCGCAGCTCCGAAAAGGTCTGGATTGCCCCTAGTTTTTTGGGCAGTTGACATACGCTACCCTTGTTTGATACGTGTCTGACTTCAATTGGTTCACCGCCAGGCTGGTGTATGAGGGTCATGGCAGGCAAGAGTAATCGGAGAGCCCGTCAATGGTCACGGTTAATGGTTATGGTCAATGTTTTCAGAATCGGACCGATCATCGAATCGGAAAAGTTATTGGTTTACGGTTTAATGATCCAATCGTAATTAGATCATAATTGAATCGGTAATATTATAATTTAAAATTTTAAAATATAATTATTTTTTTAAAAAAAATTGATCAATAATATAGTGTAATTTAAATTCATAAAGACATAAATATTCAAATTCATCATTAAAAGTAATCATTTTTACTTTATAACCAACAATCTAACACATTAAAGTAGTTTATTGAATTACATGATTTAATTTACCCTCAAAAATTATAAAATTTGGCTCAATTTTTTTTTATTATAAATGATCGGTCCGACCAACCGGTCCAAACCGATCCGAATGATCCTGTGCGGTTTTTTAGTTGTCCGGTTTATTAGATTGAACCGGACCGATTGAGGGACTGGATCACGGTCCAACCAATCCGATCGGCCGGTCCGGTTCGGTCCCAAAAACAGTGGTCATGGCAGTCTGGTGGATTTGGTGTTACAGATGAGAAGCGGCAATATGTGGGATAAACCCATTCTTTCCCATTCAAGTTTGAGGCTATTTGCAAACTAGTGAGAAAAAATCTTCTTCTTTTGTGTAGGGAGATACAGAAATCAATTACATGTAATGGAAGATATTTAACAATAGGAAGTGCTATCATTTCATATTAATAGGACAGCGAAGGATTATTGGAAATCTAGTCTTACCTGACACCGAAAGAGACAAACTCTTAATTTTCCCCACTCTTGACAGGCTCCGCCTTCCTCTTATGTCAAAAAATTTTGACATTACTTTTAAAGACAGAATTGCAATTTCTGCCTGTGTTTTTCGCGATCATACGGGACAACCCCTTTGGGTTTGGATTGGGAAAGATTTTGCTGGGATGCTTTTGCTGCTGAAACTATTGCTGCTCTTAATACTGCGTTGATAGCCGATGTAGCTGACATTCCTAAAGTTATCTTCGAATGCGACTCTCTAAATGTTATAAGGGCAATTACTGGTATTCACTCGACTGAGAAATTGCTTGGGAAAGGATCCAAAAATGTTGTGAAATCTATGCCTAGAGAAAGAGAATATTGGAAGTATGTTTTTGTCCCCCGCTCAAGGAATATATATACGTACGAAATTGCCAAATGGACAAAACTTCACAATTATTTTGAATATTTACCCCATCCCTCCTTCCCCCAATAATTTTATGTGATCATGGGGGAACCACTTCGGTCCCCCAATCAAGTCCTGTAAAATGAGGAGGAGATCACTTCCTCTTCTATTTCTTCTGAAATATAGGGTTGAATCGTTATCTAGCAAAAAAAAAAAAAAAAAAAAAAACAGTGACTTGGGATTTTTTTTTACCATTAATTCTAATTTAATATTTTATTTTTATTTAAAATAAAAATTATTTAAATAATTTTTTATATACATTGTATTTTTTTAAATTTTATTTGAACTTTTCTCTGATTCACACATTTAATAATTTTTTATTATATATAGACAATCTTATTTTAAAATTATTACTGTTTAAGTACACTCATAATATTTTTTAAAAAAATAAAATGTATGCATTTGTTCATTTTTATAACAATTTATATCATTATTGATGAAGACAGAGGAAGGATTTCCAAAAATATCTAATTTGGAATTTGATAAGAAAAATTATATATTCTTTTTATCTTTTGTCAATTAATATAGACATTAAATATTTATTACTCTGTTGGACAAGATTAAACTCATCTTAACTCATTTCAACCATAACACCAACTATGAACTCAATAAAATGGCTAGCTTATTTTATGCATGTATTTTTTTTTTTAATAATTTGTATTCTCTCTGTCCTAATAAAATTAATAGTGGTTGATTTAGCACGATATTTTATGTAAAATTAAAAATTAAAATATAATACTAATAATAAAATATAATAAAAGTAAAAAAGTAGGTCTCACAATATTTTATATCAAATATATATATATATATATATATATATAATATGTGGAGTATATTAATTATTTTATAATAAATTATATAGTTGTTGCTGTCAAAATAACGAGCCGATGTAACCAGGCATCGGCTACTCTTCCGATAAACCCAAATAATCCGACATTGTTTTCAGAATCGAACCGGGCATTGAACCGAAAAATTTACTGGTTCACGATTTAATGGTCCAATCGCAATTGAACCGTAATTGAGCCGGTAATATTATTATTTAAAAATTAAAAATATAATATTTTTAAGAATAAAATTGATCAATAATATAGTATAATTCAAGTCTATAAATACATAAACAACAAAATTAGAAGAAAATATGATATTTTCTCTATTATTGTAGATTATTTATTCCATTTGTATAACTTATTTTTTCCTATAAATGTATTATCTTATTTAAGAGGAGAGAGAGAGAGAGAGAACCGGTTCAATTGGTTGGATCGGTCGGTTCACCGATTGGACCGATCGGTCCAAATCGATTTGAACTAAATACAATGGTTTTTGAGATTTTCGGTTCAAATGGATGGACCGGACCGGTTTGGGGACCGGTTCACGGTCCGACCGATCGGTTCGGTCCGGTCCAAAGAACATTGCAATCCGATATGGTGAAATAGAAAATGGTATCAGATTTTTTTTGAATTAGGGAATGGGTTCCTTGAACTTACTGTAAAAATGGTTCAAGAAAGTCAGCTGAAAATGCACAACGGAAGAACTTTTCGTAACAATAAGCAAATACGTGTATTGATGTACTTAAGGAAAAAATACAGAAAAAACCTAAATTTCGACAAAAGAATGGAAAACCGTAAAGAAAGTTGGAAATGAAGTTGTAAAGGAAAGCGGTAATAAAGATGAAAGAAAGCTGTAAGAAATTGAATTTCTAGATTAGAAAGTTGTAAATGACGACGAAAATAAAAGAAATTGAAATTTGATGCTGTTGGTTGATGATGGTCGTCTTTTGGGTTCTGGGCAATGCTCTCATTTTATACTTGCTGCAATCGAGCCACTAACAGATCGTGGAGTTTCTTCCGGCCAAAAAATGCTCCTAACGGTCGTGCAGAATTCTTGTACCGAAAAATCAGGAATTTATTTTTTCTCTTATCGGCTTCGTGGTACCAATGTTGACCATGACTATCGACTGTTTGAAACAAAACTTATCGAATCGGCAACAGCTCAAACCGTTGCGTCGGTTCGGCAAAGCTGACGTCAACAATAGTAAATATATTTTTTTTATTTAAAAATGTCAAATTTTTTAGAATAATTCAAAATAATAAGTAGATTAATTTTATTGGGACGGATGAAGTTTTATTCTTAAAAAAATCCCTACGAAAAAGGAAGAAAGTAATGGTATTTGCTTGAAAAACACTTGCTTAGAAACTTCATAAGCAAATTTTATTTTGCTGTCACTGGATATAGATTATTTTATCTTACTCATAACAATTTTATCCGATAAGATTAAATTTGGGATAACACACCTTTCTGGGAAGACCACGACCAATTGAGCTAACCAATAAGATTAAACTTAATATTATTAATAGTTGACATTTTGTTGTTGTAGCAGCGGCTGGGGCTAAGAAAAGTCTGATAGAATAGTAGTCTTGAAGTCATTTCCAGTATGCTTGAGATTGTGATGCTAGGCTGCTATCGGAAACAGAGGAAGTCTATCCCTCATCAATTTCAAAGTCTGCGTGGCGTGGCTTATCGGTTAGCTTAAGACATTAAGGCCTTGTTCCTTCTGTTTGTGTCTTTGCTTTTCAAAAACGTTGTTTGAAAATCAATATGATAGTTTTGTTTCCATACTATTGACGAACAAAATCAATCTTGAAAAGCATCCCTCTAGTTGCCTCGTAGTCATAGCAACTTGGAACTGATAAGAGAGCAGATAGGCGAGGAAGGACGGGGGAGGGGGGTTGGGGAAAGGAATGTGGCTTTATTTCAATAGCAAAAGAGCAAAAAGAGAAGACAACAAAATTGAATGTAAATGGAGCCTAACTGCTTATTATGATTGAGGATCAAATATCAGAACTACTTATGGTTACAAATTAATTGGAAGGTGTTGAGTTGGTAGTTGTTAGTCTCATTTCCTTATCAGGACATTCAGATTACTGTAACCGAGCACAGGCCATGTGACTGCGCTAGAAAGCAACTAGAGAAGAAGCTCAACGGGAGAAGATGCGTAAGCCACTGAAACATTCCAACTGCAGAATTGTCTGTAGAAAAAGCAAATTTAATTTGTGCAACAATGTTTGCAACTTGGGATGAACACAAATTCCTCAACTCCCAAGCATTAGGGTAAATTGGGAACCCAACCTACAATGAAACGTTGAACAACAGATGTTCCTTGCCAAATCTTTTTTATAGAGACGGATATGACTCGAAAGACGTTTTATGCTGCTCCTCAGGGCTGGATTAGCAGAGATTGAATAACAGAAAATTTCAACTATGCTAACAAAATAACATTTCCAATGGATATAGCAAGATGCAGGAACAATTTTCTAACCTCATTGTGCCTTGTATCTTAACAGGGCTGGAAACAAAAGCAGTAAAGCAGGGTATGTTACGTATGCTGTAAATTACAGCCGTGAGAAAGCTATTCCACAGATGCAGTATGTACTTCTATTGCCAAAGATCCAATCAGGGACCCAAAACAGGTACCAACTTAACAATGACAATTACAATATGCCGCAGATACCCCTTGTGAATGGGGAAGAAAGTATGGTTTAGTTTGCCACCCAAATTGCAACATCAATGTCGAAAAGGAGCTTCTATTAGCTGATATCTTGCACAATTTTTTCAAGCGCTTCATTTGACATGGGGATATACAAACAATCCTGGCCATCACCATCCCTTCTGGTCTTAACCAACTCATGATCTTTAAATTCTGTCAGATGAGAATTCAGAGTGACCTGACTGCTCACCAAGAAGCGCTCCCGGCAGGTTGTGTACAAATTGTTGATGGGCATTCCTGAGAAAACAAATAATTTTATTTGCAATGTAACTTACTGAAGTTTTGTTGCAAGAGCTGGTGATTCAAAGTAGAGATAGATACTTGCCTTCATCATCGGGATTGGCCAGTTGATGTACTGCAAGGACCTTAAAAACACTTTGAGCATTGGGTGTCAAACTTTGCAAGACAATTGAAGCTGTCTTGACATTTTGAGAGTTGCCACCCTGAGCAAGAACAAGAGGGAGAAAAATTCCTTCGACCTTGTACGGCGCAAAGGTAGGCACGTGATGCCAATACCAGTTGAATTGTGTATGAACCATCTTCTTATCCCACACTTGCAAACCAGAACATATATTAGCTTCATTGAACATTCATTTTAGTTGTTAAGTAGAGATACATAGATGAAAAACCTAAAAGAGGATGCTACAATGGACATCTTCCTTCACTCCTGCTTGCTTAGCTACTGCTTAATAAATTGTCAAAACTAGGATGTACTTACAAAGAAGTGCGTTCACATGGTCAATCGAAGCAATTATACGAATATGGGAACAAGCTGCAATTCGTGCAATATATTGCTGAATGTCAGGATCCCGTAAACCAGGCCCATCAATATTGTGGACAATCACACAAACAAAAAAATCACTCTCCTCATGATGAGGTCCGTCTAAAAATGCTAGAAGATCATTCATGGATCGTACATTAAATGGTGGTTGACTTTTATGAGAACTTCCTGAGCCAGTCTTCTGATGCATTTTCAATTGATCCCATAGGAGTTCAGCTAAGGTTATCACAACCTGCAAAATTATGCCCATGCTTGTCATTAAGCAAGCAAGAACATTTCAAGGATGGATGTCCTGAATTTTCTATAAATAGAATGCTAATGAAACTGAGTTTTATATGTAATAAATATCAACTTTACAAGCAGAAATGTCGCTAGCGTAGTAGTATAGTTAATAAGAACACAGTTCAATGCAGTTAATCTCTAAACTTCAAACTGTAAATTCCCACCAGACGAAAGTTGTTGAATACGTGCTGACAGCATCATTAGTCCCTACAGCATGAGTTTGATGTGAAGGTGAACTCTCACATTTCATAATTTATTATCCCTATACTATCTAATTCTCCACCTCCCCCCACCCCCCGGGTCTGTTGTTTTTAGTTTCATATTTAGCTTCAGTCTACGCTTCCCTTCTGTTGAGATGATATTGGGTTTTTCTGCACACTCCTTCCTACCTGCTTGATTACCAAATAGACTTTAAAGAAAGATAAGACAGTTAAATGGAACTTCAGTAGTACTGCTTTGTTGTATTATACCGCATGGGCAATGGTCCAGTAAATACTTTCTGCCTATCAAACTTGTAGACTAGTGCGAAGGGTAAATCCAGAATCACGTCCAAGCCCTTCTTAACCATATGAAACAAAGTGTCCGCTCACCCAATTTATTAAGAAGTAATTTCCTTTTTTTTTTTTTGTTTTCCCTCGAGCATTAATGCAAGCATCCCCACTTGTACACTAGGGCAAAAGGCAAAGCCAGAATCAGGTCCAGTCCTTCTTAACCATTTAAAACAAAATGTCCCGTTCACTCGATCAAAGTAATTTTTGCATGTTTTTGACATTTTCTCTGGATCATCAAAGCTAATGTCCCCAAATTAACACTATAAGCATTTTGTGCTGAATTCCCAAATAAACCTCACAGACCAACTCAGTTCTTGTGCCTCCCAAAGCAGTAAATTTGAATTTCTTAAAACTACAATTATATTTAAGGAAAGTTTAAATTCTAAAAGTTGATGACTTTCAGCTGTGTTTATCATATGCAGGGATAAAATTCTGTAATAATCTCAAACCCTTACCTTTTAATTGAATCCAAGCATCTATCATCTCAAACATGAAAAAGGAATTAAAGGTTCCACACATACAGAGACACACACAAAATGGTGGAATGAGTATACCTGCTTGAGATTTATGGACTGAAGGTAACCATTGATAACGACAACAGAATATTCAGTTAAAGAAGTAGAAGCAAAATCTTCAAGCAAAGTCCTTTTTGATCCAAACCCATACATCAAAAGCCCAAAACCACACCTGTCGCACCACATGAACAATAATCAAAAGAAAACCTTTAATTTCACATAAAGGCACGTTGAATCTGCATTACACAAAGCAACCGCGAAAACACAGAACCTTAATTCAACAACCCATTCTTGATATAAACTCTTGTAGCTTTTTATCAGTTCATCAATTTCTTTCCCATGTTTCGGTTCAATATTAGCTACTGCTTCTCTTAACTCCTGCATCAAAAAGAAGGAAGAAGGGAGGCCGGGAAAAAAGGCCAAAACATTACAAATTTTCCCTACCGAAATGTCCAATTTTACACGCATTCAAAAACAAAACGTACACGACACAAATTCAAAAGACTCGTTAAAAGAGAGAGACATTAACCTGTTCATCAACAAGATCAATATCGGTGAGCTTACGGCCTGACTTTTTAGCAGAAGGGCCTAATTCTTTAGATAAGAAGTAGTTTCTGGAGAAACCAAACTCATCCTCTTCAACATCTTCTGGCTCCATTTCCACTCGATTCAACGAATTAGATGGAGCTGGGATAATCAGGGGCAGAAAGTCAAGTAGCAGCTGTGTGCCCTAGTGATTTTCCCGCGGTGTTTGATTTTGTATGGACTTGGGGCTCTATAATTATACTGGGCCTCCTAAGACTCCTGAGAACTTGGGCTACATGAAATCCTTAAATCCTTTTCTCGTCCACTACGGATAGCCCAAATTCACAATCTTTCTCTAATCCATGTTAAGAATTTAAATATATTAATATTTATATATTTTTACAAATTCTTTCCTTTTTTTTTTTAACTCATTCGCTTGCGGCCTTTGTAAATGGGATTTTTCTTAATCAAAATATTGTCTTTTTTTTTCATAAATAATAAAAATATTGTAGATATAAAAATATTGTAGATATGTGATGGACAAGTAAAGTAATGGTTTGCCATCTTCAAATAAAAAAATTAATTTCATCGTCATGAAGTATGGTATGGGGTTCCAAGTCCACAAATATGAGTAATATTAAAAGGTGTAGTTCCATGTTAAAATATCTTTTCTTTTTTTTTGGGGGGGGGGGTGAAGGTATGTTATATTTTCATGTTAGGTGGAACTTTCTAACTACTATCATGGGTTGTATCTAATAATGCTGTTATATTATTGTTTGTTTGTACCTTGCTGGAAACATTCCATGGTAGGGGCAGTCACCAGCCATTTATAGACAACATGAAATTGAAGCAAGGTAGGTTACAAAGTATTTGGTGGACTCTAAAGGGATTATAAAGATGTTAGAATGAAGGTTCATCATATCTCTTCATAAAAAAATCATATAATTTTTAATTAATTATCTATTGACATCTAAAAAGAAATTTAAATTTAAACAAATAATTCTCGACTACACACTTACATTTTACTTATCCTTTTTTATATATTAAATATTGGTCAATGTCCACCTTAGATTAACCCTTTTAGTCCCTTTCTATATATTAAATATTGGTCAATATCCACCCTAGGTAAACCCTTTTAGTAGAAGGTCTACCCCTATAACCATTAGGGCTTCATTTTTCTCATGGAGTTGACAAATTTCATTTCAAATCATAGACCTAGAAATGTGGTTGCAGGAATTCACAGGGGGCATGGTCCTCAACTATTTGACTCTAGTAATACTTAAGACATTAAGAGTCAAAATATAAGCATTTTTACTATTAAGATTCAATAGAAAGACTACCCCAAGGCATCAAGGTTAGTGCCCAATTTACCATGCTGTTCCTATTTTACTAATAATTAATCATAATTGCTCCCCTTTCTTTACTTCATCTCAAAAGGCTAGCCGTGGTCCACCCAAATCTGTGGTTGTGTGGATAAAATATTATTGGTACAAAGATTGGATGAATTAAATGTCTTTTGACACAAAATTATAGTCAATATATATTCGAGATAAAGTAAATTGTAATGCACTTATTTTTACTTAATTTATATAGTATTTGTATGGTGGCTAAAGATAACAGAATATTTGAATCGGATAAAAATATCGTGATTTTAATTTTTATTCATTTTTCAATTCATATAAAAGGAAAAAAAATGGTTGAAGAACAACTCATTTTAGATATCTGAATAATAATAATAAATTTAAATATAAAATAAGATAAAGATTCGTCGTGTTAATATTGTTGTTAGTCATCAAACGACCTCTAATAAAGTTTTAAAAAAAAGATAGATAAGCACATAAATATCACGACATTTTATATTAATTATTACAATGATATATTTATCCACAAAAAAAATTGATAACATTAATAAAACCAACAACCTTACTAATTAAGCATAAATTCTCATCAAGATACATATTAATAGATTTAACGAAATATTAAAAATCCCCAATAAAAAAAATATTTAATTGAAGCTTGCTCATCATTCATTCATGGATCAAATGTAGAAAAGGAAAAATGAACTCCTAGTCGTGGCCCGCAAATCATTGGATTCAACATCAAGGTTTTTGCATGTACATATAATTAGTTTAATTTTTAGGTTTGAGATTTGGGGTTAAATCTTTTTTGCTTCCCTCCAAAGCAAAGCGTAGAAATTACCTTAGTAACTATAATTAGTATGATAGTGAGGGGTAAAATGATTGGGATCTAAGCTTTTTGCAGCCCTTATTCCACACAAACCCTGTGTTTAGTTGAGGGTAAAAAAAGTAGAAGTATATGGGAAGTAAAACCTCATATTTACTTGAAAGTTATTAATATGAAAAGAAAGTGAATTGGGAGCATCAACAAATCTTCCATTTAATTTTTCAGGGTCTGAAAAAATAAACGATGTATAATTATTTCACACAAAGATTCAGTGTAATGAATATAATAATAAATTTAATGCAGTAAAAAAATCATTTATTTATTTATTTTTTCTATCGTTTTGATTTATAATAAAATTATAGCATATCAAGTGATTTCAAATTCCTTTTTCCTGTATAAGTTTTAACTAAAAAAAATCATCTCTATTGCACTTGGTTTTTATTTTAAGTAAAAAAATAAGTATATTATTTAATTACGTGTAATAAAAATAACTTTTTTGACCGAAATTTATATAGAGTCAGAATTACTTAATAGGTTATAATTTTTATTAAAGATCATAACAGTAAAAAAGTTATTATATTAATGATCAAATAAACTAATTTCCATTCACTTCTCTTAGTATAAGTTAATGCCATTCTCTTTTTTTTTTTTTAATTTTTTATTTGAACTAAACAAAGCATTATAAGTTTAGTACTACGGAGAACTTTAGAACAGAAAGGCCTCTGTTCAAAAAAAAAAAAAAAAAAAAAGCTGTACCCACCCCAAGAAAGAAAAAGATTGAAAAAAGTACTCGACAGTTAGACTAGTCCAGTTGACAATTTTCAAGTTGAATTGTTATCTGGCCAATGATTTTTAATGATGAATTGGACAAAAATAATTGACATCCAATCATAATATGAAAATGTGTATAAAGTAGATTAAAATTTATGAATATGTATAATATAATTTTTTAAAAAAATTTAAACATAACGATTTTGATATTTATGAATAACAATATTCACTTGAAGATAATATTCTTTAAAAAATATTTATTTATTTAATTACAAGGAGAGTCGTATTTTTAAAAATTTTATTTTTATAATTATAAAAAGTGATAATAATAATAATAAAGCATGAAGATTATAAATATAAAAATATTATTCTTATATTTGATAGGAATTTACTTCGGTTGTTAGTAATTTTTTACAATGTTAAAAGAAATGATAGGGATTTAAAATTAAATATCTGTTCATCTAAAAAAAATAAAGATTTAATTTATTACTAGAAGATTTAAAAATAAAAATATTAAAAAAAAGGAACACGTAGCCATGCCATTAGTGATATGGTAATTCTATAATAGAGTTCTTGGTTAATCAGAAACCTAGGAATAAGAAAGATCGAGGCCTTAATCGACACACGATCTGAGAAAGCCACACCGAAACCAAAAGCCTTCGAGAAACTGTCTCTCCAGATTTGTCAATTTCTTGGGCTTTATAATCTTTACTACATAATCTATAGTAAGAATACGGAGAAAGAGAGAATCAGATTACGTATCGAGAGAAAAAGAGGAGGGTTGGGGCGAGAGATGATGGGATGGAGAAGTTTCTAACAGCAAGAGGAGACGGAGATGGCGAGGTTAGAGTGGTCGAATTCTTTTAGTAATAGCAGTAATGGGAGAGGAAAATGGTGTTCGTACAAGAGAACCACGCTGCTTGTTTGCTCAATCAACATTGTTGTTGCTCTCTATGTACTCCACTCTCTTTATACTTCGCTTTACATGTACCCTTACAATGATTCAGTAAATGGTGAGTCTTTGGTCTTTAAACATTATGCTCGAATTTTTTATTGTTTTTTGTTGTGTTCATGGGTGAACCATTTGTCTGATTTTGCTTCTCTTGAAGGCCGTTTTCTGGGTTTTCATGGATTTTTGTCTATTTTTTAATTTCACAGCGCTAGGTTGTAATGGGTTTTTTGGTGTCTACTTGCAGCTTTTAGGTACACCCCTGATCAGATTAGGAAGATGGAGGAATCGATTAGAATTAGGGAAGAATCGGAACCTACAGAACTTATCAGATTGGTATGTCTATTTTGAGTTTTCGAATTTTTATACTTGTAATGGTCTATATCATATTTATCTGAGTGAATTTGTCATTTTTGAACTTCATTTCTTGGTGAAGAAAGTTTTTCCTTTTTCCTCTTTTGATGCCTAAAGGTAGAAAAATTAAAGAAGGAACTTTTAAGAGAAGAAAGGGTTGAAGTGCCACAGCCCTTGAAACAGAAAATAACAGATGAGCTACTAGTAACATTAAGAGCCGTGAAAGCTAGTGCCAATGCAACTGCTTGGCGAGGTGGGTGCTCTATGCTTCTCTAATGCTTTATTATTGTCATTCTGTCCTTGCTTTGGAACGTACATTGCACCCTTACTGTTGCTCTGTTTCTGCAGCATGGCTAATTCAGTTTCAGTAGTAGTTATTCCTTAGCCTGATGTCCTCTTGTTATTTCTTTGCTGCTTTGTTGATTTAGTTAAAATTCTTGGTTGTGTTTGGGCACTTTCAATCTAATCCTGAAGCAATAATTGTTCATTCTGACCTAGGGATGTAATGTTCCCTGAGCTTTAGGTGAAGCTTGTTTGGAATTCGGGGAGTGCTACTATTGTGCGGTTTTCGTTTTTTGTACATTCTGTGGCATGCTTTATGGTTTGGAATTGTTAACTGGCCTACAGAAGCTAGGCGAGCTGCTTTGTTTAGAGGATCATGGAACAATGACACTGTTGTTTATCCAGTGTCACAGTTAGGGGAAGTTAGTAAAAGGCTAAGTGCAGTTATTGATTTGCTTCCTCTTATGCTAAACCATCCTTTTTGAGAATTATCTTTTAGATTCAGCATTCAAAATTTTTCTTTTGGATTCCCGTCAGCCTTGTTTTGGGTTGACTACCTGGTACGTGCATGCAGAATCCTTTATCGCTTTCAGGAATTTAAATAAAGTGTTGAACAAAGAACTGGATTTACATTTCCATGGATTTCTGTTCCATAATCTACTTTCTTTTCCTTATTTTGTTCTGTTCTATTTGGAAAATAATACGTGTAGTTCCTTTTATATGGAGGCGATTGGAAAGATCTCGTTGAAATAAACTTATGAAGTGCTTTGATCAGTACAAAATAAAACGTCTGCATTTTGTTACTAGTACTTTGCAATTCACTAATTAATATTTCCACTTAAAATTCTGGAATGTGCATAGATACTTGATAGAATTTTCAGTTTCAGCCTCTTTTGTAATTCAACTTAAAGAAGGTGAAGTTCAGCTTCTTAAATGAGAAGCCTTTCATCTTAATCATTTGCTAGGTATCGGTAACAAAATTACCTACAATAATGGCTCTTGTGTTCAACATCTCTACAATAAAACAAGTATTGGCAGCTCTGTGGCATTTACAGTTTTCTCTTGCTTTGGTTTTAAATTTTGTTGTCAATTAACATACAATAATTGCCTTGGTTGCAAAGATCCTATGTCCCAAATTATGAGGGTGTAAGAATAATCAGATAGGATCAAATTCAGGCTAAACTCATTGGTTCAGACTGGTAAATAGGCCCATAAATGGATTCCAGAAGTAGATTGAGTGCAGTTTCAGGATAATATGAAAAACTTGGAAATAAATTCTTTTAAGATACTATGAAATTGTGGTGACTAATTTTCATGTGGTTCATTAAATGGCGTGGTGTAACATATGGACTGCAATAATCAAGAACTTCTGGCCTCAAGATTACTTCTTGGCTATTTTCTACACGAAGTAATTGGGCCCTTATGGTCCATACCCATGTAGAGTCCTATGATTGATATTTTTCCTTAAAGTATGGCCTAAAAGCCATTTGAATTGAGATTATAGAAAAAGGTTATCTTGTTTATAAAAGGATGGAACTCTTGAATGGCTCATCTCCTGGAGATTGGTTGCCTTTATGCTTTATTTGCTCCTCTCTCTTTGTGTTTGCATGTGAGCCTGTTGTATGCTTGGTCATGGAGTAGGGATTCAAAGTTAACTTGATTATCTAGCAATATTCAATTGATCTTGATATCATGCCAACAACTACTGATGCTTTGTTTGAGCTTGAATCATATATTGAGAGCATTTTTTTTTTTTTGGGGTTGGAAGTAAATATGCAAATCCAATTTGTTCAATCTCTATTGATTGAGAATTTCCTGAATTATAAGCACAGAACCGTATCGGGTATGAAAACCATCCTGAAAGCAACACCAGTTAATAAAAAGTGACAAGTTCCAATTCATGTCTAAATTAAGCAATAAGAGGCTTTGATAGTGCAACATGTCTTAAAGCTGTTGATAAGGTCTGATACAAGATTGGATTTTCCTAAACATACCAAATGTTGAAGCCATCAATGTGCTAGGATTTCAATGGTGAAATCTAACTCTTTTTTTTTTTCCTTTAAAAAAAAAGTTATAAGCATTTTAAATAGATAGTTGAGATTGCTTATGAATCAAAAGGCCCGTTGATCTATATTTGTAGTGGGAAAGAGAGAGTAAATGTAGAATATTATAATTGGTTTCATAATGTTTTAATCTTATGCCGGTTGAACAGGATCCTTTGGAAGACAACAGATTTTAATTTTTCTGGTAACAGAATGAGGAATGGGGGTTAAGAGGAAAGCTGAACAGGATTAGGGCTTTGAGAATCATAGGCCAAAAAGTCATGCCAACTAATTTTAAAAACATTATATTGCTGAAAAGATAAACAAACGACCTTTTATCATAAAAAACACATACATGTCCTTTAGTGCTTGATAAACTCTCAAACCAAGTATATTCCTCCTTGAACATAACCTTTATTATAATTGGCCACCTGAAACTGAAGTGGCTGGTCAACCCATCATAACAATTCCTTGTGGTTTGAATCATGTTACTGTGAAAGAACCCGTCTTTTCAAATCTATCCTCTGTGCATAAATTAAAACAAACAGCTCTAGGGTATTACTCTTGCCATATCAAGGCGAGTCTCTCTTGCAAAGTGTAGAAGTATGGTTCTCAGGAGTTGTGGTTAACTCTTCTGATTCAGCTTGTAAGTGGGAACACATTCTTCCCAATCCAAACCAAAACTCCAATTTAAAATAATATTAATTTAAATAATTTTCGTTTTTCGAGAGTTGTCAGATACTTACAATATATCATATTTTCTCTCTCTCTCATTAAAGATTGAGCCCCACATTTATTCCGCATTTAATAATATTTTATTAAATTTTAACAAATTCATCTTAATCCAATCATTATCT
This sequence comes from Voacanga thouarsii, assembly GCA_026120185.1. Lineage (NCBI taxonomy): Eukaryota > Viridiplantae > Streptophyta > Magnoliopsida > Gentianales > Apocynaceae > Voacanga > Voacanga thouarsii. The sequence continues at coordinate 1,010,098 of JANUWF010001635.1, read as the reverse complement.
AAGTACAGCTTCAAATGCCATCTGGTATGTGCACCACAAATATAGATAAAGCTAAATTAAGAAGAAAGTGAAAGTTAAGGAATTGTCATGTATTTCTGCTAGATACGTAATGTCATGCAAGGACAGGAAGATATTTCTCATGGCATAGAGGAACCCAGTACGTCCTAATATCTTTTAATTGTATATGATATCAGTAACCACTTTCCTTCTTTGTATAAGCTCAATTTTGCTTTTTCATTATTCTTATTTTCTGATGAAGCCTCTGAAACTACTTGGTGTATCCGTTATAGCAGCCTCTAATTTTCTGTCAGTTGCAACTGTATCTTATTTTCTGGTGATGAAGCCTCTGGAACTGTTAGTTTTATTTGTCATGGCTGCCTCTAATTTTCTGTCAGTTACAACCGCATTTCAGTTCTACAGGAATGTCTTGCTAGAAATGTACTTAAGAAATGTCCTGTGGCATGTGTGCCCACTGTGTATCTCTGTGTATGTATGGGGTTGTTGGCATCAAACCCTGAATGCAAGTGTCGTTGGTTCTCTGAATCCATATATTCTTAGAGTTTATTTCTTTGTACTTCAAGACTCTGTCCTTTTGTGTTTGTATCTCTCTAAACTTCGGGATATTTGATGTTAGAATGGAACAATGGTGTATTCTTACATAACTTTATTTTGAATGTACCTCATAGTTTATTCTTACATGGCTTTATTTTACATGAGCTTGCAGCTTTTCTTCAGCCTTTTTTTAAAGGAAAAAATTGGCTAATTGCTGAAGAGAACAAACATCTAGTCATTGTTGGCCCTTGGGATCAGGGTCGGGGGATGGGAATGGGGTTGGGGATTCAATTGGCTGGATCACAGATTGGGAATCAATATAGGTCAATGCTCTTCTGAAGCACCGGTAGAAAGCCTAAATCCTATACTAAACTGAGCTTAAGGTAGCAGCCCACTTGGTAAATGCACTTCTTAGCAGTTTGGCCCCAGGTTTGATGCTCACTGATGCATGCCCTTCCTGTTTCCCTTTTCCCTTTGTAATAGTGTAGAATTTCCTAAAAAAAAAGCCTACACTAAACTATTAAGCCAGGATGATTCCAATCATACTCCTTTTATGCTAATCTATGTTCATAAATTATTAATCTGTGTTCTTAATCATGACTTACCTCTTTTATGCTTTTTTTTTGAATATATAAATATTAAAACAGAAGCTGTTGAGAGTTGGCGTGAGGCAAAATGGAAAGAAGCTAAAAAGGTTATTCGTGGAAAGACTACGAATTCTACTATTCTGCCTGAAGAAGCTGGTATGGTTACCTAATTATTGTTTTATCTTTGTCACTCTAACATTATTTTAGTACCAAATTTTGTGTCAAGGAATATTGCAGTTTTAGTTTTATTCTCTAGGTTGCTTCCGTCTTCTTTCTTGGTGATCTATGTTTAGATTATACACTTTTCATATTTCAAGGATGTGGTGCAGGTGTGCTTGCAAGAGCTTTAGGGTCTGGCTGGGCTCAGTTTTCAGAGGAAATTGGTCTCTGGTTACCAGTTGAAATTATTCATAAGGAACATGACGACAAACCTGAGGGTGTAGAGGAACTTGGTACTGAGTTGACAGTTATTTTCTTTTCTTTATTTTCTGTCTCTCCATCAGTCTGCAAAACCCTCCCCTGCCTTCTCTTCGTATGCGATCCTCTCAGATGAAAAGATGTATGCAAATTACAATAGGAGAAATAGTAGATTGACACAATCTCCATGCAGATTATCTAAGGAATGCTGTATTTTACGAACTAATCCGAATTTGCCTTTCTTTTCCTACTTAAGGGTTTTTATCTGGTCAATATTGCTGAACTGATTCATTGCCTGGTTTCTAATTATCTTCATTCAACTTGAATTTCCAGATCAGGAAATTTTACCTGGTAGGCGACTTCCTCCTGAATGTCATGCTGAACTTCGTACAGATTATGATGGTGTTGCTGTCAGGTGGGGTCTTACCCATCACAAAGAATCTGCATATGATTGTTGCATGGCTTGCATTGATCAAGCAAAAAAGGCCAGGCCTGGAGAAAGGAAATGTAATATATGGGTTTATTGCCCATCTGAAAATGGTTGCCATTCCCCTGATATATATGAACACAAAAATCAAGAGTGCTGGCTCAAATACGTAATTTTCGATCCCTTAGTACAATGTTCAATCTCTTCTATGTTCTTTTAGGTGTTTTTCTTCACTAATCAGGGAATGCAGCCAAGTAATCCCGTTCTTGTTTCATCAAATGCAGGCAGAGACGCCCAAATTGAACTTTAAGGACAGATATACTGAATCTTATAGAGACTCTCACCCCAATGCTCCATTCATTGTTCCATGGGTCTCGGGTGTGATCAGTGTATAATTACTAGTCAATTGACATGTAGGCAGCTGAAGATCCGTAAGGCAACAAATTGTTGTTTTGGTGAACATGTTTCAAGTATCTAGCGAAGGCTAGTGAAATTGCTATACATTCATTGTCATCAACTCTTCCTATTTCATGTTGTCTGGAAGAGGATGAAGAATCCGGTCGGTTAGCTTGTAGCTCATGGCTTTTAAATTGGAAAGTCCAGTGCTAAGGTAATGGCTTGGAAATAGTTGAAGAAGAAAGTATACAAAAGTATTCGTCATGAATTTAATCTGTGAAAAAATTTTTCTTCATGGATGTAACTTGAGAGAAACTGTTCCATTATATAGTTCATTTCTGAAGTTCTTGAAACTTACATGTACTGAGTTAGACTACAAAAACATGATAGTAGTAAGGTTTGGTAGTATGTGCCCTCTTGGTAGATGCTTGAAGTTTCTCCTCCTTGATCCGTTTTGACAGTGGATTTGCCCATTACCTTAATGTTTGAAGTGCAAATTTGCTGGTTCGGGTTCTTTTCTCATTCTCTTCGTTACATGGGCAGTTAACATGTAGCAGTTGTAAATAAATTTACAATGTAGCTCTGTGGTCTGTGGTGAAAGAATTGAAGGGCTAAGGACCAGTGCTGGTTTGGATTTTCAGTGCACCCTTGCATTTGGTAGGCTCGTATTCCTTGGATAATTTTGAACTTTATTCCATAACTCTTGGAAAGGAGGATCTTGTCCTAACCCCAGTTCCCTTTTTAAAAACAAACAAATAAATAAATAATATCTATCTAATAAATAAAAATTTAAAATTTCAAAAAGAATCTAGTCGTCCTTGGTCTCGCAGAGGTAGGGTGGTTCGGGTTGACGAGTTGTGTTAATTTAGAATAATTGATCAATTTGAATATAAAACGATTAATAAATGTATTGTGTCATGTTAATTTATTTATTTTTGTATCATTTTTGTATTATAAAATGGGTTAACACGATGATTAATCATAAAAATTAAATAAATAATTATTAAATCTGTCAATCCGAATATTTACTAAACTCATTAATCTATTTACTTATTACCCAAAAAATTTAAAAAAATTAAATCAAATTATATAAAATTAATAAATTATAATAAAACAGTACATAAAATCTTAAATAACCAATAAAATAACAAACCATCCAAGTAAATATTTAAAGATTCCAATAAATTCATAACACTTAATTTTAAAAATCTAAACAAATGTAACTTTGCAATAAAATATGATTGTTCAAAAAATTATTTTCTTTAGTTAAAAGTCGTTGTAATAATAATATTATCATATATACTAAATAATACTCCGTATATCAAGCAAATAGATTCATTTACCATATAATTAAGAATGATTCATTTATCATATATAAAGCAAATAGTCACATTAACATCATTTATTTTCCTTAAGAGGTCACATATAATTAAATAAAATAGACACAAATTATTCAATTAATTCATATAATAAAATTTAATTCAATTAATTCATGTAAAAAAAATTAAATTATCTAATTTTTTATAGTGAAATTTGTAGGGTATTACAAAAAGTATTAAATATAAATATTAAAAAAAAGTTAAATGGGTTCCCAGGTTGAAACAAGTTAAAACAGATTGAATTCGTTTATTACCTGAACACGTTTAAAGTTAAATGAGTTGATTCGTTTTGATCTGAACTCGCAAAACTCCAATCCTAATCCGGTATAACCGTGTCGTTTTCGTATCGTATTTAATATTACTAACCATAGATAGAGATAGGCTATGGATCTAGTATTGGACTATTACACAAAATAGTTATATGGCCAGAATTCTAAAAAAAAAAAAAGTAGAAGACAAATATGATAGAATTAATGTTTTTGCCTTGATAAAAAATAGTTTTAAATTTAATATTCTTTGTTGTTTAAATTTTAAAATTTATTCCTAAGAAACCATACTGTGGAGACAAAAATTTAAATTTGTCTAGCAAATAATTATAAGGTTTTTCGTTATCTTTAATCTATTATGGAAAATTAAAATACTGTAATTTATTCCTTTTATAAAATTTAGGTAGTATTAGAATAAAATCTCCACACTACACACTAATAAAACTCTAGCTATTCTTTGTACAAGAATTTCTCTTTTTCTTCTTTTTCACAATTTTCTCTAATCTTTCTTTCACTAATCTTTCTTTCATAAAAATGATGATGTATTACAAGTTTAGAGAATAACTCTATTTATAAAGCTCTAATTAGTAGAATACATCATGAAATACATCATTTTTCATAATACATCATGTGATACATCATCTTTTACTAATCTTAATTAGTAGTATCTCCACTAAATAATGAATATCCATAAAAATTCATAATTAATGAAACTTCTACTAAATCACAATGTATCATAACAATTCCACACTTATTACGGATATTGTTAACAATTGTTTGGTAATGGAACATGTTAAGTCGTTGTACTCCACTTGCTATATGTATAAATATTGGTGTGCATATGCTATTTAAGCAAACTTCGGGGAGTTTATATGAAAATTATGATTTGTCCTTTTAACAAGTGTAGTGCTTATTTGTGTTTCGCCTGAGCCCTAATATTTTGGCGCCACCGCCAATCTCCGCCGTCTTCACCGTCGGTGTACAGCGCTACCGTATGCAAATCGAGGTAACCACTACTCTCTATTATAAAACTGAGTTACGCGCGTACACACATGGTGATATAGACGAGAACTCTTTGCATTCTGGATATTTATTTGAATATTTTTATTCCTTTTTTGTTGTGATTCATTGATTTTAGATTTTATTTCTTTGTGTTTAGAACCAATTCTTGGCCATAAAGTTATATATTCATCTGGGTATTTCGAAAAGTTTGCTACTTTGATTTAAAAAGCGATAGGGCTTGATGAGTTCTTGGGTCATTCTCGATGGTCACACTGATTAACCTCAACATGCAAGAAAGCTTCTTTAGGTATTACCCGGTGGTGAAGATTATTACAACCGTGAAATTAGTCCAAATGGAGCCAGCTCTCTCAATTACTTTGTTTTCAGAGACCAGGAGGAAAATTTTTGGTTAGAGGACAAAAGAGCTTTTGTGAAAGTCCCAGTAATTTTCTTTTGTGGAACAACTTGGCTATCTGCTTCAGAAAGAAAATTAGAAGAAAAAAAGATATATGCTTTTCAATTCAAACTACATATAGTTGCATCTATTTGAGAGTATAGTGTGTTTGTAGTTAGTTTTATAGTTGATTTGTGCGCTATTCTTTAGTTTTTGAAGTGATGGAGGATGAAATCTGTGACAGTTTGGCCTAATTCTAACTTTTATAAATGTTAGGAATAAAATGCAGGTTGCGATCTGATATTACACCTTTATTGTTATATGTGCAAGATGCTCTGCAAAATGGTTAATGTTACCTGCATGGCTTTGTAGAGAGCAGTTCAATCTTTGTGTTTAACATGAAGTGTAGTAAAGTGAAGACAAGTTAAACAGGAAAGTTTTCTGTAGAACCCTGTTTCCTTTTTGTGGACTAATAAGTAGTGGATGAGAAAGTCCTTTGATGAAATGAAACTATCCGAATTCAGAAGAGTCAACAATCTGCATTTTTGGTTGAATACTGAATGCCAAACCTTTGGATTGCTATGTCTTTTGACTATCTTTTCTTTATTGTTCATGACAGTTTTGTTTTCTGTCCTAATTGTATGTTCTCAGAGCTCTGTGGGTCATGTACACTGGATTGTATTGTGCTCCCCTTTTGGTGGTGGAAACAATATAGAGTTTTGAAGTCTTAACTTTCTAGGAGTAAATGCTGTGTGGTGCACCTGCGCAATTGATATAAGAGCTATAAACCTCGTATGTTTATCGGATTTTTGAGTCTTTCAATGGGTTTGGGAATGCAGAGTCATCGATATTTACTGCGTTCTTGGATTTCTTTCTTTTCCTGCTCTAACTACCTTCCTGAAGAAGGGAAGGGAGAGGGAGGCAGGAGGGGAGGAAAACACTTCCATTGTATTAAATAAAGCTATTTGAATGAACTACATACATAAGCTTCTAGAGACCAAACAAAAAAATAATTTATTTGATTTGGGGCATTGCTTTTTGTCTGGTTAATATTAGATTGCACAATTAATTTGTGACTTCTTAGTCATGTTCTCTGTTTCAATAGTTGCCAGCTTGCCGCTATCAGCCATAGGTGCCTTTAGTGGAAGAATTTGGGAAATTTTCACTTTGCCATTCCAAGTATGGTCAAAATCCCACATTATCACCCAAACTTTATTTTGAATCAAACATCTAAATTATAATTTTTTTTCTCATACTGCCATCCAAGCACCTTTGACCGTTAAATTAAATTAGTCAATACGGTAAATTAAACAAAAAATAGCGTAAATTTCTCATTTAACCAACTCAAAGACCAAAAAGACTTAGTTAGTCAGATTAAGTTAAGTTAATTCAATTATAGATTAAATTAAACAAAAAATAGTGTAAATTTCTCATTTAACCAACTCAAAAAACAAAAAGACTAAATTGTTTGTAAATTTAAATCTGAAAAAAAATAAAAAAAAACAGTATAATTCAACTAACTTAGCTTAATTTAATCTAACCAATTTGGTCTTTTTGTTCTTTGAGTTGGTTAGATAAGAAATTTATACTGGTTTCTATTTAATTTACTGTGTTGACTTACTTAGTTTAATGGTCATGGGTGTTTCGATAGCGACGTTGCACATCGAGTTAAGGCGGGTTGGTTGAAATGGAGGAGTGCGACTGGTATTCTTTGTGATCGTAATGCACTGTTGAATTTAAAGGGAAAGTTTTACAAGGCAGTCGTACGACCTGCTTTGTTATATGGTACGGAATGTTAGGCCGCTAAAAGGTGTTATATTCAAAAAATGAAAGTAGTTGAGATGCGTATGTTACGGTGGATGTGTGGATATACTAGGAAGGATAGAGTTAGAAATGAGATCATTAGGGAAAAGGTGGGTGTGGCATCTATTGAAGAAAAGATGAGAGAAAGTTGTCTGCGTTGGTTTGGACACGTTTAGAGAAGACCAAGGGATGCTCCTGTTAGGGCGATGGAGAGAGTGAGTCAGGATAGGTTAGACAGAGGTAGAGATAGAGGTAGGCCTAAAACGACATGGATAGAGGTAATTAAGAGAGATATGTCTTTGTTAGATTTGGATGAAAGTATAACGTTCGATAGAAGAAAGTGGCGAGAGAGGATTCATGTGCCTGGCGTTAGTTCATGTAGCCGACCCCAAGTTACTTGGGATTAAGGCTTAGTTTGTTGTTGTTGTTGTGTTTGGATGGCAATTTAAGAAAAAGGCAATTAGATTCAAAATGAGGTTCGGATGGCAATGTGGGATTTTGATTATATTTGGGATGACAAAAGTGAATTTTTCCTGAAGAATTTTGATGCAAAAAGAACCCTGGACTTGGAGGGTTGTCACTTTTTTTTCTCATTTTCTTGCTAAATCCAATGAGCAAGGATGCTAGGAGGAACCTAGTACCTGCATCCTTTGCATTTGTTACTAAATGATGACTTCCAAGTTTATTTAGCACTTCAATAACACCTTGATGAGCAGGTTCCTACCACCCACCCCCCCAAAAAAAAACCCAAGCTGCTGTATGCTGTCTTTCATTTGTTTTTAGCATTATCTTCTCAATTTTATGAGTTTTTATATTATTTTTGCTATAATATGCTCTAATTTAATTAGATTGAGAAGATAGTTTCCCCTTGTATGGTCGACAAATTGGAGATTACAGCAGGAAAACCCATTTTATAGGATGAAGCTAGTGTTTGAGTAAGCAGAGAGCAGTACTACTATGAAGGTCTTTGCTCTTGCCTCGAAAAGGATAGACAAAGAAAGAAAATTTACTCTTTGTTATCTTTTCCCGTACAAATTTTGCAACCTCCTTAGGGGAAACCTGTTAGCTGATTTTATTTTATTTTATTATCATTATTATGTTTTTCTGATTGATTGTGATGTGCTTGCAATAGGATTTTGGGATACAAGCATCGTACATCAATGACGATTAGCAGCAACTTAGTCCATACCTACTACAACATCCTTGGTGTGAAAGAAGATGCAAGCTATGAACAAATCCGGGCAACCTATCGAGCTTTGATCCTTAGTTCCCATCCAGATAAGCTGCTGAAGGATTCTGAAGTATCAACTTCTGACCATGAGATAGGGAAAAGATTCATAGAGTTACAACAGGCTTGGGAAATCCTCAGCAACCCAAAGTCGCGTGCCACTTATGATAAAGAACTGCAAATTCTGAGACTAGATGCAGCAGCATCTGAAGATGTCAGCTTAGAGGATCTTACAATTGAAGATGCTGGTGAAAGTCTAGTGTGTTCGTATCGCTGCAGGTGTGGTGATTACTTTGCAATTGATTCGTCAGAGTTGGCGGAGATGGGCTATTTACTGTCAAGAAATGGAAGTACAATTACTTTACATACGAAGAATTCTTTGCCAGCATCTGTTATTCTTCCTTGTGGATCTTGCTCTCTTAAAATCTGTCTGTTGATTAATTTGGATTTTGAGTTTCACATGGATGATCATTTGTAACACTGTATAGTAGTTTATATGGCAATTGCATTTTTTTCATCCAAGAAGGGACCAAGTGGTATATACAAGCCTTTTTGTGGTATTCTTACGACTTGTTCCTTTATGAATCTCTCTTCGTACTAGTTGCTGTAAAATGAAAATGGTCCCTTGACAAACATTTGCTACATGAGGTCAAAAGAATGAACTTGGGAAAAAGTTGGCTTGGAAAGGCCAATAAAAAACAAACTGATATCCACCCCGGGCCTTTCTTTGGAAAGGGTACCTAACATCCTGGACAATTGATCTATATGAGCATTGAGAGCTTGAATTCAACTTGAATCAAACTCAAAATTTCAAGTTGGAGTTGGGCTTATAGATGCCTGAACCTCCAAATGTGAACAAGAAACTCAAATTTGGCTCGGTTAAAGCTTCAGTACTCCGGTAAAAAGAGTGACTAACAATCACCAACGAACTTTGAGTCGCTTGTTATGCCTGCTTGGAGTTAGGTGACAATATATTAACGTTAAGAGAATACATCAAGGGAGAAGACTGACCAACAGACAAGCTTCTCGAACAATGTCGATACTTGGAACGAGGTCAGCTTAACTGTATTTCTCCATTTTGATAGCGTAGGTTCATTGGCCGAAGACTCATAGCCATTTTAAACGACAGCGTAAAGCAAATCAGACTTATACAATCGTCTTGTGCAATCCAGTCCACAAAACTACACTGAGAAGTATTTGGAGCCTCTTTATGGTCAGTTCCGGCATTGACTTCCAACTCGGACCGCCACCGACAGCGGATACATAAGCTAACACAAGGTACGGTAATTCTCATAACTAAACATTCCAAAAGAAAATATTTTGTTTCGAGTTTTTCTTCAAGAACTTTGGAAATGGTTTGGATTAGAACTTGGGTATTGGAGTTGAGCAAACATATGTTCAGAAAGAAAAGAGTGTTTGATGAGGTTTCCTGAGCTTCACAAAGCTTAAGAATAGAATCTTCTCTGAAATAAAATCTTGGCTCTTGCTGTGGTAGTTTACAATTATTTGAGGATAAATTTGTAATGATTCTTAGTCCTTTTCAGGGCCAGAGTTGAACTGAATTGGGGAGCTTTGGCAGAAAGTTCATTGTCTTTTGAACTAATGGCATAATTGTTATCATGAATGAAGCAATTAGGATTTAGAAGGTACCAAGTGGAGATTTGCTGAATGATTACAGTGGCAAGTTATAAAATCAAATTTCCAGTTCTATGCTGTCAAGGGTTGATTTTGTGACAGCAGCGACAAATCCAGTGGGAAAGCGTGGGATGGGCTCTGGAGAAGAATGCCTTCGCTGGTGTGTCTTTGATGGCGTGAAGAAGATTGCTACCGAACCTGAGGCACTAATGACTGAGGTCAATTCTGCCATTGTTGCTCTGGAATATAGCCGAGCTACAGCTTTCTTAGAAACTGTATCTTTTGTATTAAAGAAGAAGAACAATGACGGAAAATTTACATCACAATACGATGTCAGAAAGGCAGAAGAAGCTTATAAAGAAGGGATGTTAGCCAAGGCTGCTGGCAAGTTTGATGAGGCCATTCATTCTTTAAATGTTGCTCTGTCCGAGTGCCCACCTGATAAGACATCTGCTATTGTTAAGCTTCAGTCTCTTATTTCTACCACTTCTCAAGCGCTTCGAAAAACTTCCAACTGATTCATCAATACCACTCATTATTGGTACTATTTTGTGTCTTCAACTTACAGGCACACTTGTACTTCATTTTTTTTTTTCGGCCATCAGCTTGTGATTCTACTTACAATTTCAAAGTCTCTTTTCATGATAGTCATTTCTCTTTTTTGAAGAATTACCGGATCAGTCACATGCATTTTCCTGTTCGTGGGATGTTTACATTATTGTTCTTTGAATCTGTGGCTGAAAATTCTGTGTGCAAAAATGAAGATGCAGTTAAATCTTTTTCTGCAGGAACATGTTCAAGCTGAACTTGTAAACTATGAATATTCTGTAAGAAAAATTATAAGAGATTCCTAGGTCCATGTTAAGGAACTCTGAGGACAAGACAGACTGACTTTGCAAAAGAGGAAAGGATAAGGTGAATCTTTCTCTTCTTTTCTAAAGGAGAATTAGTGACTGATGATAAAAGGAAGCCTGATGGCCTGCCCTTCCCTCTAGCTGGTAGATTATAGATAGAGGGTGGAAAAATAGGATGTTTTGTTTGACAATAAGATGGGAAGAGTAGACAACCATTTCTTTCACCTTCAGGGATAGAACATTAAAATTGCTAAATCCTTTCTCTTTCTCTCTTATATTCGCACTTGATTGTGGTGTGATGTGGTGGGAGGGGATTCAAAAAGAAATGAAAGGCAAAAGCAGAAAAAATGAATCATTGAAATTTGCTTTTTGGGATTCAAAAAGAAATGAAAGGTCAAAAACAGAAATGAATCATTGAAATTTGCTTTTCCATTTCTCTACTGGTCTTGCCATCTAAATGGACACAGAGACGTGTAGGGGAATGAAATTCATTGAAGTATGATTGTTAAAAACATATATTGTTTTATTTCTTTAAATTGACAAAATGAGACTCTTGGACCTGTTTTGCTAGTCAATAGTCTTTACATCCATCAATTATTTATTTGGTAGTAGCTATTCTGAAACAACAGGAAAATCCTAACCTTTCCTGTGGTGCTAAATCAGGGGGTCAAAATGAGATATCCCCACTAACTTAAGCATTTGGATAAATGCTTAATTGCCCAAACAGAAATCCGGCGGGGTTATGATATGCTAGACTGTATGTAGAAATAGATGCTTTTGGATAAATGCTTAAACCTAACCTCTTGGGGTAAAAAACTGAAGCAATTTGGCTGCAGAGTAGACCAAGTGACACAATATATTGTTGTCCACACCTGCTGGTACTCAATTTAATAGAAGTTGGCTAGACTTAAATTGGTCTGAAGCTCATGTACCTGACCTCTAGATACGATTCTTTTTCCCGTTTTAGATTAGCATAAATCCTTTTCACTAGCTTAAAAGTTCGCCAGACTTCCAACTTGATAGACCATGAAGCTCATAAGTTCTGATCTTTTGAACCAGGACAGTTACTTTGTCAATGAAGCCGGAAAGATCTCTAAGAATTGAGTCATATATTACTTTCTTTAGAGATACATTTCTTCTCTGTCTTTGCAAGTTTTTCTGCTCGTGATAAATTGCAAGGTTGATATTAATGCATGGTTAATGATGAAGGGAGTGTTGTGAATCTCAAAGTACTTTGTATCATCAGGTGTGAAAATTCATAGCAAAATAAGATTGTTCTGTTATGAAGTAATTACTTTCTGGCTATATGAATCTTATGTGTAGGCAAGGTGTTTGCCATTTCTTTTGTGCTCGATATCATGTTTCAAGCATTTTCTATCAGAAAATTGGCATCAGCACTGGGGAGAATTGTTCGATGAAGTCACTTTTTGGTGTGAATGCTGTGCAGATTTACATGCTTATATTTTTTATTTTGACTCGCTTTCAGAATGATTTCTTGAAGCACCTGACACAGAAGATACAACTCAAGCATTTGGACTGTTAGGAAAAGACGTAACCTCTAAAGCATTGCCTATACTACGGAATTTAACTACTTCAGGAAGTATCCAATTTGTGTTCTTGGAACCTTGTGCTGCTATTCCACTAGTGCCATGATCTGATGAGGAAGCTGTTCTTCAAATATGTAAATACAGCTTGACTCTGATAATTGTACAAAAACTCTGATCATATGTGCATGTTCTCGGTGTATTTTTCTAATGTATTGCTGCAAATTGTATCTGATATTTTCATTGAAGAGAAATATTCTGGGAAACTATAGAAGTTCTTGTCCGGTATATTTGATTACTAAAGGAAAAGTAACGTTTAGAAAAATGTTCCCCAGTTTCTCGAAAGTGAGGCGTGCTACCACTGGGGCCATTGTAGATGATAGAAAGTGTTTTGTTTTGTGATACACATTTCTTCAAATTTATATATTGTAAAGGTCTTTGGAACCTCAGCTGAAAACATGTACGAAAAGACAAGGAGAGATGGAATGGCATTATTGCTCAGAGGGGCATCAGACTTTTTCACTTTTCATGTGTGCTTCCATGTGTAATTTCGGACCCTGATTTCACTTTCAGGAGGACGAACTTTAATTACTGCAAGTGACTATCGAACCTTACTGTATTTTCTTCTCCAGTAATGAGATTATTGTGGAAGGAGAACCGTTTTTAACAAATGTTTTCGTGTTAGTAGTCATTGTTTGGTGGCATATCCTGGTTTGTATTAGCTTAAATTCGAAGTAAAACTGAAGATTTTGCAGACCTTCGTACCCTGAATAGAAGTCTGCCATATTCAATGTGCGATGATATTGCATCAGAAGGAAGTGAGAAGTCTAAAATCTGTCTTATTCTTTTAACTTTGTCTTCACCCCAAAGATAAAAACCCAGAAATTGAGATAAAGATAGGTGGGAGGCCACTTTCACAAAAGCATTTCAACTGGGACATCAAATTGATAAAACTGAAGTACGATTATATATGTATACTTGTGTATCCTATCTTTTCACCAAGAATACCTCAACAAGAAGTTCCATTAAAACTGTATTTTCAGTATGAATTTCTCTCGTCAAGAAGAGCAACCAAATCCATCTAAGAGATGCAAATTTCTTGCTGCAACTATCAAGGATGCATTTTCCACCTGCCATTCTACTAATGAAGAGACACATGATCACTCTAAGAGATGCAAGTTTCTCACTTCAACTCTCAAGGATGCATTTGCCGACTGCCGGGCTTTTCGAGGCAGGCTTTCTTCTTCCAACCCAGAGGAAGAAAATCGCGTCAGTGAATTTGATGATGAACAGGAAGTACATATCCATGTCAAAGAGCTGATTTCACACTTTTTGACGTTCGGAGTATTCTGCTGATATCTAATGATATTCTTGTGTTTTCAGGTGTTTGTTTCCGCAGTCATAAGCAAGTACATGGAGTCCAAAGTGAAACGCAAGTCAAGCTTCGCTGGGGATAGTTTCTGCTGGGCATTCTCTCCAACAAGAGATCTTTCTGCGACTCCTAAAGCAATGCAAGAAAAGGGAAATGAGGATGAAGCAATAGAAGAAAACTTCTTGACACCTCGTAGTCGTCTCTCTCGCTCTACCAGTGTGTCGAGCATGGAGGCATTTGCATCTGCGAAGACGACATTCTCCCGCTGTTCAAGTATGAGCAGGATTAATTTTCCAGATTTTCAGAGACGACGCTTGATCATTCAGGAGTTGCGTCACTGTGAGGGGTGGCCATTTGGCCTCTGCAGAAAGGCCTTGTTGCTTCCACCTCTGCCAAAATCACCTTCTGATTCTTGGTCATGGCGTAAAAGTCACAGAGCGATCAAGGCAAACTGATGAAGTTGACGTTTACGGAACTTGTCCTCAGCTTCCCAATGCTAAATCTGCTGGAAATTAAATCCAGAAAGGAAGCCCTGAGCATTCCCTTTTGGACCAAGTACATGTCGGCTTGAAGTGTACCAGGAAAAGGGGGAACAGGAATAATTACTCTGTGGTTTGAACTTTGTTTGGAATGAAGTCACTAGCAACATTACAGCATTTTACTTCTTGCAACTTACCTTAAAGCATGACATTTTCGAAATCACATAACAAGTAAAGAAGCAGAACAGAGTAAACATAATACGAATTGAACAAATGGTTCAATCTCACTTTTCCAGATAAGCAATGACATATAAATGGGCACCAATTGAAACCGCAGAAAGGGAAAAAGAAATAATAATCTAAAGGATGCATAAACGCTTTAAGCAAGTTGGTACAATATTACTTCTGGATAGCTAGACAGAGTTGCTGGACATATTATTCTGCAAGAGTTGTAATCACGCTCTGTCAGACAAAATCAGCAGCATCAGTCACATGAAAACAACATTTGCCCTTGTAATGTTCTTCAAGGGAAGAAAACGTCAAAAGAACATGATACTCTGCAATCTGTTCTGTCAAAGCCACGCTCTTTGCTCAACACAAGGACCGACTAACCCAAATGTCCCAAGAACCCAGACCCGCAATTCAGAACTCTCCTGGATTTTCTTTGTTTTTCAATTCATATTTGAGATGCTTGTTTGATTTGGCTTTTATCCCTCAAACGTGAATCCAATCTAGTCATATTCAGAGGCTGTAAAATCTTCCTGTCCTTGTGTGCTTACTTATGGCAATAATTTGAAGGATCCGCGTAGCTATTTCTATTCAAATCTTATCATGATTGATGGGTCAAAATTCACCAGAAGAAAAGTAAATTAAGGCTGCTGATCCTCTCTTATAAATAAGAACACAAGGAGGAGCGAAGCTGAATCATTTCCTATTTTTTCTTCCCCCTTCTTCTTCCCATGGATTCAGAGCCTGTGGAACTAGACTATGAGTTCCTCCCGTTGGTCAGAGTATACAAAAATGGCCATGTTGAGAGACTTTTAGGGACCGACACCACTCCTGCAGGAACTGATCCTCAGACTGGGGTTTCATCTAAAGACATAGATAATATTATTCCCGAAACTGAAGTTTACGTCCGCATCTACCTCCCTAAACTAAAAACCAGCAACCAAAAGCTTCCTCTTCTGGTTTACTTTCATGGAGGCGGCTTTTGTCTCTCTACACCCTCCTCTCCAAACTACCACAACTACCTGAATGTACTTGTAGCTGAAGCCCAAATTGTTGCAGTTTCCGTTCACTACAGGAGGGCTCCGGAACACCCTCTCCCGATTGCATATGAAGATTCTTGGGCTGCACTTCACTGGGTTGTGTCTCATCGGAACGGTGACGGACCGGAGGCTTGGTTGAACAATCATGCAGATTTTGGACGCCTGTTCATGGGAGGGGAAAGCGCAGGTGCTAACATAGCTCATAACATGGCCATGGCTGTTGGGAAACCAGAGGGAGGCTTGGGTATGGGCGTTCTCGGTGTTGCATTGGTTCATCCACACTTTTGGGGATCGGTTCCAATTGGGTCGGAGTCAGTAGACCCGGAAAGGAAGGCAACAGTGGATAGATTGTGGCCATTTGTATGTCCAACCAGTCCAGACAACGATGATCCGTGGATCAACCCGGTTGCGGAGGGTGCACCAAGTCTAGAGGGGCTAGGGTGCAGGAGGGTACTTGTCTGTGTGGCTGAGAAAGACATCTTGAAGGATAGAGGATGGCTTTATTTTGAAGTATTGGGTCGGAGCGGATGGATGGGTGTGGTTGAGATCCACGAGACAGATGGGGAAGACCATGGCTTTCATCTGTATAATCTGCAAAATGAGAAGGCCCAAGATTTGATCCGACGGTTGGCTGCTTTCTTCAATAGGGATATGCCTCCTTTGACCCGTTAATTTCAAGTATATTTTTATTTTTGAAGTTATAACATGTTAATTTCAATACTTTTGCATTTCTCTTCATTTTATAAATGTTATACAAACACAAGGTGCCAGAAGTGCCCCTTCTATCCAATGCTCTAAGCATTGGCAAGGCATCATTGCAATCATGGGGACTCATTCAATTTAAATATTTTATTTTTAAAATTTAGATGAATATTTGATTATAGTATGTTATTATATTATAGAAAAAATATAGAAAGGAAAGTATTAAGATCTAGTGAGTTGGTGTTAGGATACAAATTATAAATATATATATATATATATATTAATTTTTTTTGAGAGACGAAAAGTAAAATTTAAGATGATTTAAAAAAAAATATTTTACTAAAAGAAAAAATAAAATTTTTAAAAATTTTGGAGGGAGGGTCAGGAAAGACAGCACCACCCTACTCGGGTTCTGTCTGTGTTTTACAGAAGGATGTTAGGTGTAAAAATTTTAAATAAATAAATATTTATTTATTTTTCTAAATATTTTAAAATAAAAATATACACGTATAATTACGAACATAGAAGAAAGCCATTTTATTCCTTGCAAAGTCTATAGGTCTCAAATACCTAACATTTTCTCTAATATTCCATCCGTTTTAAAATACTTGTTCATGAAAATTTTTTATTTTATTTCAAAATATTTATTCATGTACATATTTTTAGAACTAATGATTAGTTTCTTTCTATTTTACTATAATTTATTCTAAGTCAATTGTATAACTTTTTAAAATTCTTCTTTCTTCTTACTTCTTGAAAATTTTTACCAATCAATAACTATCATGTTTTTAATATGGGTAGAATAGAAATTTTATCTAAATTATGATATTGTTTTCAACATCTTTAATTTGTGTGTAAAAAATTTCATGAACAAATATTTTAAAACGGAAGAAGTAAAAAATATGATTCTTCCATGTCATTTTGATTTCAGTAATCTTCAAACTGTGCACCCAAATACCTGACATTCCGGTGGAAAATGCTGCCTTAAACAAATCGCCTTCATTCTCTCCTTGCTGTCCGCTCTCCCTAACCATTTTTCTCCCTAATTTGGTAGGATTTGTCTGCTAGTTAGTGGTCAAACTTTGGCTTAATTTTGTATAATTAAACTACAATTTCACTAGCTTGCAACTTAGTGGTCATAAGCACCTTGCATTCACATACGATACGTATAAATATTTGGTAGGGTTTGATTTTTAGCTTTTTTTTTATAAAAAAAATATGAATTATTATCTAAATGATAGATGTGATATATTTAAGATGTGACCGATTGATGAGCAAATGTAGCATTGAAATGAAGTTAATTTTCATTAAGAAAAGAAATGAAGTCACCCTTTTGTCATTTATAGCTTTTTTCTATTTTTAAATGGCAAAGTTAAGAACATGATGATATCTAAATGTTAAAATATTTTGTAAGAGTTTAAAGAAGATGAATCTAGCAATGAATTTGGAGTGTCAACTTACTTGTTTGGATTGAGAGAGAGAAAAAAAAAAGGGAGAAGAGAAGAGTAGAATAGAAAGAAAAGGAGAGGAGAGAGAGAAGATTAATAATTATTTATTTGTTATAAAATTAGGGTAGTGTTAGAATAAAATCTTCACACTACACACTAATAAAACTCTAACTATTTTGCATAGGAATTTCTCTCTTTCTTTTCTCTCACAATTTTCTCTAATCTTTCTTTCACAAAATAATGGTGTGTTACAAGTTTAGAGAATAGCTCTATTTATAGAGCTCTAATTAGTGGATTACATCATGGCATACATCATCTTCCACTAATCTTAATTAGTGGTGTCTCCACTAAATGGTGGACATCCATAAAAATCTTCTAATAATTCACATAAATCCATAATTAGTGGAGCCTCCACTAATTAATAAAGATTCCAATAATTCATAATACTCCCCCTTGGATGTCCATCCATTACATAAAGAATATGCCTCGTTAAAACCTTACTAGATAAAAACCCAGTGGGAAAAAAAATCTAGTGAAGGAAAAAGAGTACACTATTCTATATGTCCATTTATTACTCCCCCTGATGAGATGATTCATTTAAATCTTTAAACCGACGCATACCGATTTTATATCTCAACTTTTCAAATGTTGCAGTCGGTAAAGTCTTCGTGAAAATATCTGCGAGATTATCACATGACCGAATTTGTAGCACATCAATTTCACATTTCTTCTGGAGTTCATGAGTAAAGAAGAATTTTGGTGAAATATGTTTTGTCCGATCTCCTTTAATATATCCTCATCGTAATTGAGCTATGCAAGCTGCATTGTCTTCATAAAGAGGAGTTGGAATATCTTTGATTGATGATAATCCACAACTTTCTCGGATATAATGAATCATGGATCTTAGCCATACACATTCTCGACTTGCTTTATGAATGGCTATAATTTCAGCATGATTTGAAGAAGTAGCTGCTATAGATTGTTTCGTAGAATGCCATGATATAACAGTATTTCCACATGTAAATAGATAGCCCGTTTGAGAACGTGCTTTATGTGGATCAGATAAATAACCAGCATCTGCATAACCTATCAATGTTGGACTGGTTTTATTTGAATAAAATAATCCGAGATCAATTGTACCTTGGAGATATCGAATGACTTGTTTAATTCCATTCCAATGTCGTCGTGTTGGTGAAGAACTAAATCTTGCTAATAAATTGACAAAGAAAAGCAATATCGAGTCGTGTATTATTAGCAAGATACACCAATGCACCAATTGCACTGAGATATGGTACTTCAGGACCAATGAGTTCTTCATCATTTTCTTAAGGTCGGAAAGGATCTTTATCCACATTTAATGATCGCACGATCATTGGAATACTCAATGGATGTACTTTGTCCATGTAAAATCTTTTTAGCACTTTTGCTGTATATGTTGATTGATGAATAAATGTTCCACTCTCCAAATGTTCAATTTGTAAACCAAGGCAAAATTTGGTTTTACCAAAATCTTTGATTTCGAATTCTCTTTTTAAATAATCAATTGTTTCTTGGAGCTCTTTAGGAGTTCCAATAAGATTAATATCATCAACATATATAGCTAATATCACAAATTTAGAACCAGATTTCTTAATAAAAACGCATGGACATACCTGGTCATTTTTAAATCCCGTTTTCAATAAATATTCACTAAGACGTGTAAACCACATGCGCCCAGATTGCTTCAGGCCATATAATGATTTCTGCAACTTGATGGAGTAATTTTCACGAGGATAATGTTTATATGCTTCAGGCATATGAAATCCTTCGGGGATTTTCATGTAAATATCATTTTCTAAATTTCCATACCAATTAAGCAGTGACAATATCTAATAGGCGCATATCTATCTTTTCATGTACTGCCAAACTGATAAGATATCGGAGTGTAATAGCATCAACAACAGGAGAATAAGTTTCATCATAATCAATACCTGGTCTTGTGAAAAACCTTGGGCTACTAATCGCGCTTTATATCGAACGATTTCACTCTTTTCATTGCGCTTTCGCACAAATATCCATTTGTAGCCAACAGGTTTTATACCTTCGGTGTTCGGACTGCAGGTCCGAAGACTTCACGTTTTGTCGATGCATTTAACTCCGATTGAATCGCATCTTTCCATTGCAGCCAATCTTTTCTATGCCGACATTCATCAATTGATATTGGTTCGGGATCATCATTATCCTGTGTAACATCAAGAGATATATTGTATGCAAATATATTATCAATAACAGCTTTCTATCCGATTCCAACTTCTACCGGAAGTGGTATAATTGATAGAAATTTCAGTGTTACTTTCATCAACTTCACGGTTCTTTGTCATCGGTTCTCTCTTGGTCTTTATCATTCTTTTCTTCAATATGATCTTCTGGATCATTTAATCCTCTTTTCTTTTGAGGATTTTTATCTTTAGAACCAAGAGGTCGGCCACGCTTCGGCGTGTTTTTGACTCAATGACTATAGGTATAATATTTTGTTCTCGCTGGAACTTCAATTCGAATAGGAGCATTTATAGTTGGAATATGCGATTTTGTAACTCTTCCGGAGTCAACAAAAGCGTCCGGCATTTGATTTGCAATGCTTTGCAAATGAATTATCTTTTGAACTTCAAGTTCACATGCGCTTGTGCGCGGATCAAGATAATTTAATGATGTTATCCAAGCAAGATCCTTTTTATCCTGTTTTGGTTCTCCCCTAATTTAGGGAATAATGATTCATCAAAATGACAATCAACAAATCTTGTCGTGAATACATCTCCGTCAAGGGTTCAACATACCCGATAATAGAGGGAAAATCATATCCAACGTATATCCCCTTTCTTCTTTGAGGACCCATCTTTGTACGTTGGTTTGGTGCAATTGGAATATATACAGACACACCCAAAAATTCTTAAATGAGCAATATTTGGTTCGACCCAAAAGCCAATTGCAAAGGAGAGAATTTATGATAACTAGCTGGTCTTATACGTACAAGTGTTGCAGCATGTAGAATAGCATGTCTCCGAGCGAGATGTTGGGAGATTTGTTTTCATTAATAATGGTCTAGCAATTAATTGTAATCGTTTAATCAAAGATTCAAGCAAGACCATTACGTGTGTGAACATGAGCTACAGGATGTTCAACATTAATCCCAATTGACATGCAATATGCATCAAAAGCATGTGATGAAAATTCACCAGCATTATCCAAACGGATATTTTTAATGTGATGGTCCGGAAATTGTGCTCGTAATTTAATTATTTGAGCAAGTAATCTCTCAAATGCCAGGTTGCGAGTAGATAATAAACATACATGTGACCATCGGGATGATGCATCAATTAAGACCATAAAATATTTGAACGGTCCACATGGTGGATCAATAGGTCCACAAATATCTCCGTGAATCCGTTCGAGAAATGTAGGACTTTCAGCTCCTACTTTTACTGGTGATGGTTTAACAATTAATTTTCCTAGGGAACATGCAGTACATGCGAATTTTTCTGATGTTAATATCCTTTTATTTTTTAAAGGATGATCATGTGTATTCTTAATGATTCTTCTCATCATGGTAGATCCCGGATTACCCAACCGGTCATGCCAAATGCTAAAAGTAATAGGATCAGTAAACTTCTGGTTTACTAGATGATGAATTTCAATTGTACGTATTTTTACAAAATATAGACCAGTAGAAAAAGACGGCAGTTTTTCTAATACCGATTTCTTACCCAAATGCATTTGAGTAATAAAAAGATGCTCAATCTCATTTTCCTCATTTGTTTCAACATGATACCCATTTCTGCGGATATCTTTAAAACTCAATAAATTTCTTCTGGATTTTGAGGAAAATAGTGCCTTATCAATAATAATTGTTGTTCCTTTAGGCAACAATATAATAGCTCTTCCGGAGCCCTCAATTACATTTGCACTACCGTTTATCGTATAAATCTTTATTTCTCCCATTTTGAGATCAGAAAAATATTTCTCATTTTTTAGTATGGTGTGTGTAGTTCCACTATCAATAATGCATACATCATCATTAATAATGACCTATCCGAACACAAATATATATATATGTAAACGTAAATATTATTAGAATAGAATGAAAATGAAAATACAAAAATATCGTGGTGAGGCTTTAGTTCTTTTGGACCTCGCCATCACCAATTAAATGGTCTATCCTACCGTCTCGGGTGTTCAAAAAATCCGATACATCCATATGGGTAATATTGATATTAAGATCTTCGGGATCACTATCGTCATCCTTAGCATTATTTATTGGATATTGAGAAAAATTTGCTTCCACATTTTTATTTTTCAATGAAACTTGATACAATTCAACTAAATGCTTAGCCGCATCTGACGTTTCGTGACCAATGACCTTTCATGCCACATCTATAACATATATCCTCATGCTTTTCTTCAATTTCTTTTTCTTTTCCCTTTTGATCTTTTCTCGTTCCACTTCGGTGGCAGTATTTCTCACGACTTGATTATAATTGTGATAAGGGAAATATCGAGCGTGTCTACGACCATAACCACGACCACGGTCACGGTCACGGCCACGACCACGACTATAACGATGGCTTCTGCTGGAGCCAACAAGCATTCACTTCGAGAGTCTTGTAGAGCCGATTGGTCCGGCTTCATGATTTCTCAATAATAACTCATTATTTTTCTCTACAATGAGGAGGGCGATAATTAAATCAGTAAATTTTGTATACCCCTTTTCTCGATATTGTTGTCTGCAGGACAATATTCGAGGCATGAAAGGTGGAGAATGTCTTCTCCAACATATCTTCATCGATCACTTTTTCTCCGCATAATTTTAATTGAGATGTAATTTTATACATTGCGGAGCTATATTCATTCACGGTTTTAAAATCTTGCAACCTCAGGTGCAACCATTCATACCGTGCGAGTAGGTAGTACGACCATCTTCGGGTAGTCAAATCTTTCTTTTAAATTTACCCACGAGCCATATGGATCTTTTTCGGTAAGATATTCCATTTTCAAATTTTCATCGAGATGACGACGAATAAAAATCAAAGCTTTAGCCTTGTGTTGTGCGAGATGCACTATTATTTGCTTGAATAGTTTCACTAAGGCCTTCGACATTTAGATGCATTTCTGCATCGAGAACCCATGACATATAATTTTTTCCGTAAATATCAAGGGCTACAAATTCGAGTTTCGCGATGTTAGCCATAGAGATCAATAAATGCGTACTTGTCTTCCGGCTTTGGTAACGGCGAAACTCGTGCTTAGTCTTCTGCTTTTGTACTCAGTAGAGACTCGTGTCGATAACGTGTTATAAAATTAGGGTAGTGTTAGAATAAAATCTTCACACTACACACTAATAAAACTCTAACTATTTTGCACAGGAATTTCTCTCTTTCTTTTCTCTCACAATTTTCTCTAATCTTTCTTTCACTAATCTTTCTTTCACAAAATAATGGTGTGTTACAAGCTTAGAGAATAGCTCTATTTATAGAGCTCTAATTAGTGGATTACATCATGACATACATCATCTTCCACTAATCTTAATTAGTGGTGTCTCCACTAAATGGTGGACATCCATAAAAATCTTCTAATAATTCACATAAATCCATAATTAGTGGAGCCTCCACTAATTAATAAAAATTCCAATAATTCATAATATTATTATAATATTTGGTTAGATATAAAGGAAAAAAAATTGATATATATAACGTTTGGAGAAAGACAAAAAAAAAAAAATACTATTTAGATTTTATATTTTTATTTATTAATATAATATAATAATATTAAATATTTTTATTAAAGATATTTTAATATATTTATTAAAGATTCATTAAATAAGGTTCCTCCCTCTCCCCTCTCTGTCTCCACTTTTGGAGGAAAGGAAGTTAAAAATTTTATATTAAATCTAATCCCTCTATTCATCTCCCGTTCCATTGATTTTCTTTACAAAAAAAACTAATTCAAATATCTAAAATTCAAATCCTTCGTCTCATCTCCTCTCTTTTCCTTTCGATTCCCTCAATCCAAACAAACTCTAAAGATGAGGTTGTTAGACTTCTCTTATTATTGCGTGACATCCCAATGATACATGGTATTCTGATGAAAAATATAAATAGTAGTAGTATATAAGAAGTAAATGCTATTAATTTGAAATATTTAAATAAACCAGCAAAAACAATAATCAAATAATTAATTTTGAGCGCGAATGTGATAGTTTCCTAGCGGAGGGAAAAACAATCCTATCTCCATGGTTGACTAAGGCCTGAAATTTAATTTTGCAGAGACAATTATGTTAGCCTGGAGATAAACTAACTAGGAAATAAATAATAGCAATGTGGATCAGAGGTTTCATCGGGGTAGGTATATTGGTGGTGTCTCTGAATTCCCATAGTCTGACTTTTGGCTGCCATGAGATCCTTTCAAAAGTTCTAGAGACCATCATGCTAATACTATAAATTAATCTCTCAAATTAAATGATGTTTCTTTTGATCGAAGACATGGCTACATTAGGCTTCCCAGTTTTGACTCTGCTAATGAAAAGAAAATTTGAAGACACGACGACCAAACACCGTGTCTATATTAAGCCCCCCTGCTTTTCTTTCCTAGTTATTAGTGGACTACATTTTTCTTATTCTTTCTTTCCACCATTTTCACGTCTCTCTCTCTCTCTCTTTTTCTCAAATGGGTTCTTGCAGTCCAGAAATAGTTCATGATGTTCCACCCTACATAAGGGTATACAAAGATGGAACCGTAGAGAGACTCGTGGCTACTGAAGTGGCACCAGCAGGCTTTGATCCTGAGACGGGAGTGTCCTCAAAAGATGTTATAGTGAATCCAGAGACCGGTGTGACCGCAAGACTTTACCGTCCTAATCTCATCAACAAGACTGAAAGACTTCCTTTGGTGATCTACTATCACGGTGGAGCATTCTGCGTTGCAACTGCCTTTGAGCCTAAGTATCACAGCTTCGTCAACACACTGGCGGCCGAAGCTAAAGTCATCGCAGTTTCACTAGACTACAGAAGGGTTCCTGAGTATCCTCTCTCAGCTGTCTATGAAGATTCATGGGAGGTTCTTAAGTGGGTAGCTTCGCATAATTCAGGAGAAGGCTCCGAGGATTGGCTCAGGGAAGGTGTTGACTTTGGCAAGGTGTTCTTAGCTGGGGATAGTGCAGGTGCTAATATCTCCCACCACATGGCGATTCGGGGTGGGCAGTCCTATCAGGTAATAGGTCTTGAGTTTAAAGGCATACTCATGATACACCCATACTTCTGGGGAGAAAAACCAGTTGGACTGGAGATTAAGGATCCATTTCGAAAAGCTATGGTTGATAAATGGTGGCATTTTGTTTGCCCATCTGATAAAGGCTGTGATGATCCCTTAATCAACCCCTTTGTGAATGGCATATCTGGTCTTGTAGATTTGGCCTGTGATAGAATCCTCATCTTTGTTGCTGGAAATGATATCTTGAACGAGAGGGGAAAGCTCTATTACCACTCATTGCTCAACAGCCAATGGAAAGGAAAGGCAGAGATAGTGGAGACCCAAGGAGAGGACCATGTTTTCCACATCTTCAATCCCGGTTGTGAAAAAGCAAAGGATCTCCTTAAGCGCTCTGCCGCTTTTCTAAACCTAGTCTGAGCTTGTGGTGCACACATCTTGAATTATGTCGCTTTTCTTTGTTGATCTTCTCCGGCAAGTGTCTCAGCGTCTCAAATAATAGTGTATGAAAATCTAATATGTACTATATCACTATCAGTTGAATGTCAAGGTAAACATTTTGAACGCACTAATTTTTCACCAATTTGGGATAATCAGACATAAATGGCTGCATTTATGAAACATCATAAGGAAGTGGGATATTTTTTAAAATAAATCACAAACTAAATTTTTTTTTGGCAGTTGCGAGGTCTCAGAATATCGTTTGGTTAATTATGTAAGGAAAGGATATTCTTCTGTCATCATCGATCCAAACCCTTTAGAACAAGAACTCGGAGACAGAAACAACAAAGGGAAGTAAGGAAACTAATTTATGTAAAGGCCAAATGTAGACAATCCAATTCCAATTTGCATAAAGCCATTAATTCAGTGAACTTTATAGTGGCACCCCTTTCTCGTCCTGCGAGTTTAATAATGGGGGAAAGGATAAAAGGTTTTTCTACCTCCATATCATTGTTTGTTCATTTCCTTCACTCCACTCTTTTACGGCTGAAGGCAGAAAAGAGCATATCACATCCAATGGTTTTTCTTCCCCTTTTGCGGTGGGGGTAGGTGACGATGCCTCTGTTTTCTACAGAACAATAAGTGAATGTGCGGAGCGGTTCACAGAGCAAATTAAACAAATCAAGAACCAATTTCAGAAATTTAAATAAGGCATGAAGAAGAGAGGGACACAAGCAATTGACTTCGGATTAATATAATTTGTCCTAATGGAAGTACAGAATGTTGTACGAATGCAAAGAAGTTAAGGGAAAAGAATGTCTGGGAGCAGTCGCCTTCTCGCATCCTGCTTGAGAAATTAACATCAAACATCAGGTCTTACATATGCATTCCAAGATTGAACTCTAAAAGACAACTGTATCAAGCATTGTCCCTAGGGTCTGAATGATGTTTGATGACATGAGGTTAGAGACGTGCTCTTCTAGATGCTTCTTGGCATCCTGCCTTCCAACGTTTGCAATCGCCAACTTCTCTGGTGGCAACTCATCCTCTTCCTGAACTGCTTTATTATACTTGATGGCCAAGTTTAGCATTTCCTGCAGCAAATCCAAAATGTTCACTACCTTATCCAACTTTAACAGGAGATAGATTCACATCTTTAAAATCTTTTCCAGAACTATTAAATTCCACCTTGCAATAAATGAAACCAACACGCATTGTCAATATGGGAAAAGTAGTCAAATCTTTTTGCATCATATTGCAGCCTATCAGGGCGTTCCTACTTTAAAATAAGGAACAATTGAAAGGACTTCTAGTTCTAGGTTCAGACTTCAACCGAATAGCATGCTTTTTATGCTCCTTCTAAACAATAGTGCCATGCACTGGCTGGAAGCTACAGAATTTGGATTCAGATTAAAATTTTCTAGGAAGTTAATTCAAACAATCTGACATGCATTTCGGCCCAAACCTTAAGAGTGCAAAGCATCAATCTGACCTATCTTTGGAATCATTGAACAGTTAAACACCAAGACTGCAGGACAATTGCAACACAAGTTTCAGATGCAAACAGGATAAACTCTAAAACTAAAGCAACCTCAACTAACCTGAACAGTTTGCTCGTTGGTTTTAGAATGGGTGTCAAATCGCTGAAGAGTTAATCCATCTGTCCACTTTTTCTTGTGAAGATTTAATAGCATTTTCTCCTCAAGTTCATTCTTTCTGTAGTTGATGGCTATTGAATAATAATGCCTATTCAAACCGTGGATCAATGCCTGTGAAAGATTACCAATTATTAACTAGAAGTCAACATGCCATACTACATAAACAGAGCTTTACTTTACTTTATACCTGAATAGAGGGTTTATTGAGATGCCCAAGGTTGGATGTTGTTTGTCGTGGCTCTTGGCCAAGCATCATAGTTTGGGGATTAATCAAACGGAAGGCATCAATTACCACCTTTCCTTTAACACTCTGAATGGGGTCCACCACAACTGCCACGGCTCTTTGATTTAGAGCTTCAAAACTCTGCATGCACCACAGATATTGATTCTAATTGTTAGCCACCCAAAAAGAGCCATTTTAGCTGGAAAAATGACATAATAGCAAGCTTATATGAGAGTATATGGCAGTTTTGAAGCTAAGGTATTTCTTTGAAGATAGGATGCTCTGGAATCAAGAAGATAGACATTACATACTGTGCTCTATCTCCAATAAATAAACACATTCAAGAGCTTAAGACTGCCATGTGCTCCATGTGTGAATGAACATCCTTGCATGCTTGATCACAATTTAGATATTGAGAAATCTTTGCACATCCAACAAGTTTCCAAAATTTGCAAAGCCAAGTGCTGATAACAGCTTGTGTCTCCTAGCATAGCATCATAACAGTTCGTAGCATGTGTATCTCAACTCAATGACAATTAAGCCCAAGCACCTCATGGGCTACCTAGACATTAGTACCTTCTAAAGAAAGGAAGTAAAGTGCAGAGCTAAACGAGGTCCTACTGAGATGCCGTAGAAAAAGTATATATATATGTGTGTGTGAAACCTGCCAAGGGGAAACCACCATGACAATTTCATCAAAAGCAGATTAACTTTAGCCATGGAATTAGTCCTACAGATACTGATTTGAGTACACATAAAGCAACTTAAAGTATATGTTTTGGAAAATCATATTACTTGAATATCACCAAGGAAAGAGGTAAAAAAGGCAGAAGAAGAACCTGTTGGGTATTAATGTCCACACCAGAAAGCCAACAGCCAAATCCTGGATGGGAATGATACCAACCAACAACCATTTCTGGCCTAATAAAAGGGAAATGAAGAATGACAAATCCAGTTAAGGAGAAGACAGAAATAAAAAGCACGGTTATAATATTTGAAAAACTATAGAAAAGCAGCATGAGTTAGAACATGATATGGGAACTTGTGACTTGGCCAAATAATTTCACTATTATAGCAGAACTCCTTAACTAGTAGATAATGAAAATACAACCCTTAAGTTAAAAGCACCTATCAACAACACCTAGGAGAGATATGCCTATGATGATAACGTAAATCTGATTTGCCATACTATTTCATATAAATACATAAACACTACAAAATCAAAACTAACATATGCACTTGATTTATTATCACTTCTAACCATCTGTAGGTCAGACATCTTAACATTTTCATTAAAACAGAGTGTCAAATATGGGCTAGACTGATTCAAAGAAAATTCTTGTCGAAGAAGAATATACAAAAGAATTATATGGATGGCTAAAAGCAGCTTAGAGAGACAAAAATTATAGGTAATCAGCGCAGAAAATGCAATCACAAACTCTGCATGAACATCATCTAAGAAAAGAGGAAAATATTAACACAAAACTGTAAATTCTAGTATTGGAGTTTAAACCCCTATGTAGCTGGGACCCATTGCATTAAGGAAAGAAAAGATAATCCATTGATGACTTCATAATGTGCTGATAATGATGCATTAAGATGAATAAATTTCTACGCAAGCAAACGAAGAGATATATTGTTTGTGAAAAAGCACTATCCACAGCTAATATTCAAGGCAAAGAAAAAGTTCAGCCCTTCATTTCTGAGATCCCATAGCAGTAACCAATAGGTGCTAACCAAACTTGCACAACCACAAATCTTCTCCCTGCCCCCGGCCTCCAGATTTCACAAATAACTGAAACATGCAGTGCCTAATCTAGTGCTTGGAAGTAGCAGCTAGTGCTTCAGTTGAAGAAAATAGATGGCAATGCTGCATAATGAAAGCCACTGAAGTAGTTGTTAATTTACTTTCATAGAGATGCCTCATGCATCTTCTTGTATTTGTTCTTTTCAACTAAAGTAAAGATTATTCTTTATCTTAAAATAAAAAAAATGCAGCAGATTCAATAATTTTTCTTCAATAATTTCAAATTCACAAAAACGGTTGTTTCTCAACTCACTTAAGATCAAAACATGCAAAATGGCTAAGATATCCACCATAAAAGCCTTCAGGACATATGAGATCCGAGGGGGTGCCTGTCACCAACTAGTCCGAACCATAGCAACAGCTAAAATCCACTAACACTAACTTTTGTCTACCTAGTTATTCAAGCTTAATAATTAAATTAGATAATAAAAACTAAAATGCTGTATTACTTCTGCTTTTCAGTCTATAAATTTCAACTCCAAGCTTCCATCTTTCTACCCATAATGAACACAACCTACAGGACTTAGCTACAGCTCTGAAATTGAAAGAGCTCAATGCAGTCATTAATAGTCAAATCTTAACAGTTAACTCCAGGAGAAATTAGATAATTAAGATATCAGTCAATAAAAGAGACCAATACCTGCCAGTTTGCTTGAGCATATCAAGCATATTAGTTTGGAAGACGTGATCCACAGCTTCCACACTAACCCCCGTACCACTCTGAGGCATAGCAAACACATCGACCACACGGACCGTGTACTCATCCACAAAATCCCCCAGCATTAGTCCCATAACTTCCATTGGCACCCCAGCTCTTCCTATTTGTATATCAACCAGCCGATTAGAGCATATTCAAAAGCTAATTTTCTCAATAGCTACTACTAAACACATAAGCGGTATGAGAAACGGTAGAAAGAGATGGAGGACAAAAGCTAGATTACAGACCGTGTTTGAGCATCTTCAGCAGGGCCAAAGAAGAGATGTAGACTTGCTCAGATGAATCAAGAGTCGGAGAGTCCGGCGGAGGATGGCTCAAGGATCCGCCGGCACCGGCAAACATCCGCTGTAATCTCTCCATTCCTGACATTACGTTTTCTCTCTCTACGGCCAAATTAGGCGTTTTGGGCTTTAAGTTTCTTTGGGAAGAAGACTACTCTCGAGTCTCGACTTTTTCACATGATACATTGTATCTATTTGTTTTTGCATTTTGCCCCTTCAACTTTTCTACCTACTCTTTCTTGCCCTTCAACTTTGACCATCGTAAATGTCTCTCTCATCTCATGTTAAAGTTGTCAAGGAGTTTGGACCGGTACCAGCTTGGTTCGGTTTGCCTAATTTAGTTTTAGTCGAGTTTTACGTGAGTTCGAGTATGAAATTTAATTAAATCGTTTTGAAATTTATTCAAAACGTATTTGAATTTAAATGATTTAAACCTGTTATAAATTGGATTCGATACATATTTATAAATAAATATTAATTTTTTATAATTACTTATATTTTATAAATTATATTCTTTTAAAAAAGTTATAGTGTGTAAGTAGTATATGATATTCCACCTTTTCTTTTAATTCTAACCAAAACAATAAGTAATTAAATAAATTTCCTTTTATTAAGATACAGAAAATTAAAAATATATTGTTATTTTTAAAATTTATCACGAAATTATTGCCAAATCAATTTCTATCTTTACAAAATTTAATAAAATTTAATATTACAATATTAAATTAAACAATCTATTTACTTTATTAATCATTAATTATCAAAATATACACTTATTCAACTTTTTTTTAAATATACGAATTCTATATTTAATATCAAAATATATAACTTCATTATAAAACTAATCAAAATGTATAACCATTATTATGGTAATAATTAAAGTAAGAAAAACTCAGAAATTAAATACCAAAAAAATTAAAAATATAATTATTCATTCATTTTTATTATATATATATGTTATTATATATGAATTGAAAAAATTATACTTATATATTTTTTATATTTTTTCGTGTTGATTTGAACTTGCATTTTGTATCCGAGTTGAGTTTAGACTCAACATTAATGAGTTTGGATAGGCCAAAATTGAACCTAAAATTTTTATTTTGAAATCAGGCTAAATCCTGCTCACAAACTCAAATTAATAGTATTTAAATTCACAGTACATACTCTTATTTATTATTATTTTTTTAAAGTTTTTTCCCCTTCCGTTACATACCTAACTCCAGTGTGGGCCTTTTAAGCCGAAAAATTGAGGCTGAAGGCCCTAAAACAGTGCCGTGTCTTAGGCATGGGCTTTTTTCCGAACCACCTGGAAATCACCAACAAAGCTTTCTAACTAGGAATTTTGGTCCATACAATGTTAATCTTTGTAGTTTGACCAACAAAGCTTTCTAACTAGGCCCAAAATCCATAAACTTTTACTTTTTTTCGATTTATTATTATTATTTTTAATCTAGAATGTTTTCTTTCTTTAGTACTCTTTCCATCTCATAATATAAGTTGTTAGAAACTACTTTTACTATTCTATATTATAAGTCGTTGGGAGAATTTTCAAGAAGGTTTTAAAGCTATTTTTATATTTTTATCCTTATTTATTATTTTTTCTCATTCTTTTTATCTCTTCTCTTGTTTCGAAGACATTTAAATAGAGTTGTTTTAGGAAAAAAAATATAAAGTCACTTTACTTTTAAAAATCTTAATATGTGTGAAATTAAATCTAGTGACTTATATTATGAGACGAAAAGAGTAGTTAATTATTCATCCATCCTACAAATTTAACTTAGTTGTTATTTTAACATGGAGAGCATAATATATATTATCCAAGTATGAGGAGGATAAGTTTATCAGGTTTATCTTTTTAAGAAAATTGTTAGTAATCTTGCGGATTATAACTCAATTAATTGTGACCCTTCTAAATTTATCAAGTTTGTTAATATTGTGAAATCGATTTGCAAACTCTAAGAATAGTCAAACAAAACTCGTACATTTGAGTTATAAAAAAAATCGTTAGTAATACTTTTGCTTATTTGTAGTTTGACTGTACATGTGCTTGGTAGCCCCCATTTGTTATAAAAAAACAATTTGGACTAATTCCTTATGCCCTCATGAAAAATGTGTTCTTGCTAATTGGCATAAATTCTAAACTGAAGACATAGTGGTTTGGGAGTAGAGCTGTAAACGAATCGAACGTTCGCGAACAAAAGTTCGTTCGAGCTCGTTCGTGTTCGAATAAAGCTCGTTTGTTTAATAAACGAACGAACTCGAACACGAACTTGAGCTCGAATAATAAACGAACGAACTCGAATATATTCACGAACATATTTGAACGTTTGCGAACATATTATATATATTTTTAAATTAATTATATTTTATTAATTATTTTATTTATATTTTATAATATTAAGATTTACTAAGAATAAATCTTATATTATAATTATAATATTAATATTAATATTAATATTAATAATATTATTATATATTTATTTAATATTATAATATTCAATTATTTTTAATTAAATTTGAATTATTATTTTTATAAATTTTAAAATATAAAATATAAAATAAACGAACTCGAACAATTCGAACTCGAACGTTAATCGAGTTTTTCGAACTCGAACTTAAACGAACTCGAACATTATTAAACAATAATCGAACGAACTCGAACATGAACTCGAGCTCGAATAATAAACGAACGAACTCGAACAACGTTCGATTATATTCGAACTCGAACTCGAAAATATGATGCTTCGGTTCGTTCGTGTTCGAATGCAGCTCTATTTGGGAGGTATGGTATATTTAAATAGTAATTAAAAATTGTTTGAATTAAAAAATAAAAAATATGTAAAGTTAAAGAGAAAAATGATATTTTATAATTAGATGACGGTTATCAACAAACAATAATTACTTAGATTGAATTTTTTAAAATTAAATTAATATTTTTCGCTTGAGATGCATTTATATTCAAAGAATGGAAACGGGTTATCCATGATGCACTTCTTGAGGTTGCCAAGTAGAGTAGGTGGAACCGTGGAAATTGATAATCCATTTTATGCTGCTTTCCTCATAAATAAATTCAAACTTCCACGTCGGACCTATAGCGACAGTTCCCAAACTTTGGCTCTTTTCACCCAGTTTTCATGACTTTCAATCCCAACAAAATCTACTATTTCTTTCATTTCACAATATAAGTCATTTTGAATTTGAAATTTTTTTCACAATATAAATTGTTTTATAAAGTTTTATAAATATTTATTGTTTTTTTTTCAACTCTACCCATTTTTACAATCTCTCTCTTTCCACTAATTATGACTCAACTCTATCTAATTATTAAAGTAGATAAAAACTTAATTAGAAGTATTTTTGAAAGATTAATTTTGAAATTGTGTGAAATTTAAGACCCTTAATTTTTGTGCAAAAGTTTAAAACGACTTATATTGTAAAACTGAGATAGTAATAAATTTATATAAAAAGAAAATTTAAAAATAAAAGTAGCACACCTTTGAGTAACGTCCCATCACGAGCCCTTCACAATCTTTACTTTAGGGTCTTGTAAAAGATGTAAATCGCGGTATGTACGTCATAGAGTTAGAAATCGAACCCGTATCTTCACAAAAATACTACTATCTATAGGTTCGTTTTTTATCACAACGCGGCAAAAAATAAAACACCTTTCTTGGGCGTTTATAGTGTGTTTTTTTGTGCTAATAAAATATTTACATATTGCAAGAAGATGGACTGCTGGGTAGCTCACCGGAAATATTTAAAAGATTTACAATGTGTTTCTTAACAAAGCCTCCAGCTTTGCAAGAAGATCTACTGCTACGTAGTTCACGGAAATGTTTAAAAGATTTACAATGTGTTTCTCAACAAAGCCTCTAGCGTCCACACTACAACTCGTGCTTGGGGTGGAAAATTTTGAAATTTCTCGTTTACTGGCCGGTGTGAGCCGTTAATATAGCTTTGTCCCTTATGTATAATCGCCTACTATACTAATTAAATGTTCAAGAATTAATGGAGTCCAGTCAAAGTTTGATAAGTAAATTTTTCCTGCATTTCTTCGCGCTGATAATCTAATTTGAGCACTATAAATTCCCAAACACTCATCAACCAGCAGCACAACACGTTGTGAAGATCATCTACTTTTTCTCCATCTTTAGCTCTCCTGCCCTTTTGCCGGCTTGTGTTCATCTTATTTGACTCTTAGGCAATGGAGAAAGGCATGTCTGCTTTGAATTTGCAGCCTCCAACTTATGGAAACAGCGTCACCATTCTTAGCATTGATGGTGGAGGGGTAAAAGGAATTATTCCCGGCGTGATCCTTGGGTTCCTGGAGTCTGAGCTTCAGGTTCGAAAATGAATATACCTTGCTTCTTTCTACATGAAAACATTTTAGACGGGAACTGATTTATATTTCTTTCCATGAATAATATGGTCCTTCGTTTTGTTTTGCTATTGGTGCAGAAATTGGACGGTGAAGATGCACGACTTGCCGACTACTTTGACGTCATCTCTGGAACAAGTACCGGTGGCCTTGTGACTGCAATGCTAACAGCCCCGAATGAAAAGAACCGTCCCATGTATGCTGCCAAAGATATCAAGGACTTCTACCTTGAAAATTGCCCAAAAATCTTTCCCCAAGAACAAAGGTAATTAGCCTTACAAAATAGAACTGCTAGCATTCATCTTCTGAGATGCACACACATGTTGGATGCCTTACTATTGCTAACATATATTGATCCTTCAAAATCACCAGGAACTTGTTCACTGAAGCTGCAAAATTTGTTAAAGAAGCTATATTAGGACCAAAGTATGACGGGCAATATCTCCATAATTTACTCAAGGAAAAGCTAGGTGAAATAAGGCTCAACCAGGCACTGACGAACATTGTCATACCAACTTTTGACATCAAGCAACTGCAGCCAACCATCTTCTCCACCTATACGGTCCGTGTCAATTATACCATCCTCTGAACTTCTCGTCCAGTTTTCCCCTCAAAATGATCGACTTGTCACCTTCTACTTGAGAAATTAACAAATATGCTTGATATTTCAGGCGAAGAATCACCCCAGTTTAAATGCCTTATTAGCAGATGTGTGCATCGGGACTTCTGCTGCTCCCACGTACTTTCCCACTTATTATTTTGAAACAACAGATTTTGAAGGGAGTGTGAGAGAGTTCAACCTAACCGACGGTGGTGTTGCAGCTAACAACCCGGTACGGATTAGGGGTCATTCGGTTTCGATTTTTAAATTTGATTTTTATTTTTTAATCAAAATTACACCGAATCAAAATTTAAAAAAAATTAATAAAATTTAGGTTCGATTCTATTCTAAACTGAATTTGAATTCTTCCTTTAGCCGATCCATTATTTTAATATAAATTTAAACCCAAATAAGTAAAATTTAATATATTTTATAATTCAAATCTAATATAAAATGTAATATAAATTAAAGTTTAAATATTTTAAAGATTTGAGCTAAATATTTTAATAAAAAGTTATGATCACGGATGCAAATTACAAAGATGGAGATTTTAAACTTAATTACTAATAATTTTATTTTGGACAAAATCAAATTGAATCGAACCGAAATAATTAAAGTCGAACAGAAATTTTTAAAAAAATTATAATTTATAATAATTAATTAATTAATTAATTAAATTTTAATATTAATTATATATTTTAAAAATTAAAAATATAATTCAAATTTTTGATTTTTTATTTTAAAAAATTGAAAATGAACCGAATTTTTATATAAAATTTAAAATTAAATCGAACCAATTGAATTTTATTAAAATTGAATAAAAAACTGAAATTGAACCGATTCGATTTGATTTTTTGATTCAAATTGAATAATG
Organism: Voacanga thouarsii; assembly: GCA_026120185.1. Taxonomy (NCBI): domain Eukaryota; kingdom Viridiplantae; phylum Streptophyta; class Magnoliopsida; order Gentianales; family Apocynaceae; genus Voacanga; species Voacanga thouarsii. The sequence goes on along the minus strand of JANUWF010001635.1, from coordinate 974,125 downwards.
AACACTTAGGATATCCAAATCCTACAGCGCTCTTCTGACCATGGTTTATCTGCAAAATTCTGAAGTCCATAGTCAATCAATTTCAGGCTTTGGTTGCGATCAACCAAGTGACAGCGGAGGTAATGCGAGGAAATGCTGACTTCTTCCACATGAAGCCGAACCAATTCGATCGATTTATTGTTCTATCTTTGGGAACGGGTCAAGCAAAGACAGAAAAGAAGTATGATGCAAAGGACGCAGCTAAGTGGGGTATTTTGGGGTGGCTGCTAAATGGCGGTTCAAATCCAATAATTGATGTTTTCTCTCAAGCAAGTGCGGATATGGTCGACTTCCATCTTTGTACAATTTTTCAAACTCTTCAGTGTGACGAAAATTACCTCAGAATTCAGGTATCTATTCTTCTTTCTAATCCATTTGCTTTCCGAAATGTCACTTCCTAATATAGGTTTCTTAAATCATCTGCAGGATGACTCCTTAACTGGGGACCTGAATTCCGTGGATGTCTCTACCAAGGAAAATTTGGAGGGTCTTGTGAAAGTTGGTGAAAATTTGCTTAAGAAACCAGTATCAAGGGTGAACATGCGGACTGGTTATTATGAACCTCTGAATAAAGGAACAAATGAGGAAGCCCTCAAAAAGTATATATAAACCCTAAACTTTTTCCCCGCTTAAATTTTTGACAACTTTTCACTTCAAATTTTTCTTCTTATTTCTGCAAAAAGGTGAAGTATCTCTAACCATTGTTGTTTGCCTGATCTTTACGTAGGTTGGCTCAAACTCTGTCAAAGGAGAGGAGACTTCGTCTTGCTAGATCACCAACTGGACGCCAGGCAATGGCCAAGAATTAATCGTCCTCAAGAGCACCTGTCTCTTTTTTTACTCGGAATCTGTTTAAATTAATTGTGTCAAAAGGAAAAAAAAAATGATTCCATTATTGTTTTTGAATAAAAAAATAAATCCCAAAATCACAAAGAAATATCAATTGGAATTCTTTTAATCATTGAGATTGTATTTTACAAACAAATAAAATGGTTGATTCATTGGTCGCAATTTATTTATTCATTATATATATATATATATATATATATATATATATATGAATTGAATTGAAATGAAATGAGTATGTTTGAATATAATAAAAAATTATTAAATATGTAGAATTAAAAGGAAGCTCGGGTGGGATAAAAAAGAAAGAATATAATGCGTTGTAAATATGTGCTATTTATAAAAAAATAAAAATTATTTAAATTAAGATGATTTTGGATTGAGATGAAAATCTTTGTCCAAGTACACCATGTAATTCAAATTCAGATAAATGGTATATTTATTGTAACCTTTTCCTTTGTTAACACTAAGGGGAAGAATGCATTTAAAATATATAGTTTCCTTTATGACGAACTCAAATTTATTAATGATACAAAATCAAAATGCTATATTACAAGAATGGCGATATTGCCGGGGCAATTTCCCTCTTGCCAGTGCAATTTGTACTTAAATGGCATGTTTACCCTTTCTTTTTTCAACTCAAATATGTACGCAAGATTTTCATTCCCTCCAATATCCCACACCTCTTAATTTGTTCTCTTTCCTCTATCTTCTCTCCACCAAAATTTTGCCATATCTCTCCCTCTTTCTCACTACTCTCCCTTCTATATTCTCTCTCATATCCTTGGAAAGCCTCGACTCTCTTCTCTGAGAAAGCTTTTCCTCTCTTCTCTACTCTATTAACAAAACGATTTGGATGGAAATTACTACAAAACAACTATATAAAACCAAGCGGTAAGTTTTTTTTTGCTCACTAGCAGTAGTTCTTAAAGAGTATGAGTGTAAGAGAGGAGAGTTACAATACAGTTATCCCTAAATAGAGGTTACAAGGTGGCCATGGCGGCAATATTGCAGGGTTGTGACTTTAATGCGAGCAAAGAAAGACAAAAATTGAAGAGGGAAGGAATTCAAGGAACAATTTTCTTTGTCCAAAAAAAAAAAAAAAAGCTAAATTTTGTTCAAAATGAAAACTTTGGGAGTTAATATTTTTTAACTCATGATTAGTTAGCCTAAAACAATTAATGAGAATTGTTCATGGTGGGAATCCATAATTAAATGTTGTTAAAGTTGGGTGTTTAACCATTTGGGAACTCATGTTAGACATGAGTCCCACATGGGAAAAATAGAGGAGTGTAGAAGTCTTTATATACTAAAAGACTTTTCTATAAACTTAATAGAAAAGTCCAAGGTATGGAGGATGCCACACGCGCGCGCCGCCCGGCCGGCCCGGGCTCAGGCTATGTTTTAACGATCCTCTATTTTTGTTTGGCCCAATTAACTCTAACTTGAAAAATGATAGGAAATAAAAAAATCTGATAAGAAATTAGGGTTTTCCTAATTCGAATTGGGTTTTAATTTTTCCTAAGGCGAAATTAAAAGAGGGAACAGAGCCGCCATTAGGGAAAATCCGTTTTCGTGCTTTTTGCTTCCTGCGAGAAAATTTGCCTCTTCGATTCTCTCCACGATCTATAATTTTTGGCTTATCGGGACCGGTGAACTGAGGAGATTTTCGAGGTGATCACAGTTGGTGTGCGTCAACAGTGATCTGAGACCGTCTTATCCTGCAAGAAGAGTCGCTGTACCCATCGCACCAGAGTGGAGCGAATAACTTCTTGAAGGCAAACCAGTATTGGAGGGTGATTCGGTCAGCAGTACAGTACGTTGCGGCGCAGCTTGTCCAGAGGAGTGCCGGCGCCTAGTACGTTCTGGTAGAACCGCGAGCAAGTCTCTCAGGTATACTATTGACTTATTTATTAAGTTTGAATTCTGTCTAGGTACATTACGTTTGGACTGTGTGGCCTTGCCGACATTGTTGATATTTGATAATTGCAATTGTTAGAGCCCTGGTCGAGTATAGGCGGTGCTTGTTCAATTCAGTTGAGTTGCCTGTCTGTGCTCGTAGGTACCCTGTTTCTAATAGTCTTTAAGAAGTTATTCTGCAATTATCTGTGTGTGTGCAATGGCCAGTTCATCAGGTACTGCATCTGCTGCGTATAAGCATTTGGTTTACTTGAATGGTTTGCCAAACAAGTTTGGTCCAGGGCAGAATTTCAAGCGTTGGCAACAACGCATGAAAATTTGGTTGACCATGAGGGGCTTATTATTAGCAGTGCAGGTAGACAGGCCTATACCAACTGAAAGGCATTCTAGAGTAGCTGAGATTGTTGCGTGGGATGAACGGAACAATGTAGGCAGAGGGGCAATACTATCAGCATTGACAAATGTTCTCTTTGATGTCTACTGTTCTGAGTCATACACAGCAAAGATGCTATGGGATGAATTGGATAGGAAATATAATACCGAGGATCAAGGTCTGGAAATGTATTATGTATCCAAATTCCTGAAGTTTCAGATGGTTGAGGGTAAGTCTGTGACTGAACAGACTCAAGAGTTGCAATTGATTATTCATTCTCTTCATGAATCGGATATAGAACTTCCTGAGAAGTTTCAAGTGATGTCAGTGATAGGGAAATTTCCTAAGTCTTGGGAGGACTTTGGTATGTCCCTCAAACACAAGACGGAGAAGATTTCTTTAAACGATCTGATGAAATCAATATCCATTGAGGAGCAACATAGAAAGAATAGTCATATTGTACCTATGGAGTCTAATGTCTATGTGGTGACTACTGGGAATAAGAGCAATAATCAGAGGAATGTGGGGGTTAATTCAAACTTTAAAACCATAAACAAGACAAAAGGCAAGGCCAAGAAGAAACCGAAAGCGAACAAACCTTGCTGGAATTGTGGTCAGGTTGGACATTGGGCTAAGGACTGTCCGTCTAAAAAGCCCAAAGTCAAACAAGGATCAAATTCTGAAGCACAAGTTAATGTGGTGGTAGAGGATACTAGTCAAGCGGAAGCTGATTTGAGTGCTTACCTTGCTGAGGTTTGTACCATTGAGGCTGGGATTGGCATCACTACTTCCAATGATGATGAAAGGTATGTTTCTGTTAACCCAGAAGTCTTTTCTATTTATGAGCCACTTGAATGGCTGGTTGATACTGGAGCAAATGTGCACGTTTGTGCTGATAAATTGCTTTTTGTGTCTTACCAGCCTATTAAAGGAAAAACTGTGAAGATGGGGAACTCAACTGCAGCCAATGTGTTGGGGATTGGACGCGTGGACTTGAAGTTTCCTTCAGGGTGTATTCTTTCTCTTCATAGGGTGCAACATGTTCCGACAGTTCGTAGGAATATTCTTAGTGGTTCATATTTAGTTAGAGAGGGTTATGAATTGACTTTCAAATGTAATAAAGTAGTGATTATGTACTACAATTCTTTTGTTGGCAAAGGTTACTTGTCAGATGGTTTATTTAAATTAAGAGTTGAACCATATACTTCTAATTTGAATAAAGCTTCTTCTGTTGAGAATTCTGTTTATCCTATGGTGCACATGATTGAATCCACTAATATTTGGCATAGCAGACTTGGACATTTAAATTTAGATTCTGTTAAAAGAATGATGAATTTAGACTTGATCCCTAAACATTCAATTGATAAGAAGAATAAATGTCAAATGTGTGTGGAAGCTAAAACAACCAGGAAACCCTATCATTCAATTGAAAGGGATTCAGGAATACTTGATTTAGTTCACATAGACATTTGTGAATTCAATAGCTTGTTGACTAGGGATCATAAGAAATACTTCATTACTTTTATTGACGATTGCAGTAAATATTGCTATGTTTATTTACTTAAACATAAAGATGAAGCACTTGAAAAGTTTCTCATATTTAAAAATGAAGCTGAAACTCAAACTGGTAAGAAACTTAAAAGGTTAAGATCTAATAGAGGTGGAGAGTATGAGTCTAATCCATTTGTTGAATATTGCCAAAGCAATGGCATAATTCATGAGGAGACACCCCCTTATTCTTCCCAGTCTAATGGGATTGCTGAACGAAAAAATAGAACGTTTAAAGATATGATCAACAGTTTACTTTTGAATTCTGAATTGCCTAAGTATATGTGGGGTGAGGCTTTGAATACGGCTTGCCATATTCTAAATAGAGTCCCTCAGAAATATAAAGAGGTAACTCCATTTGAAATCTGGAAAGGTAGGAAACCTAACTTAAAATACTTCTGTGTGTGGGGTTGTCTTGCAAAAGTTCTAATCCCTGAACATAAAAGGAAGAAATTAGAACCAAAGACTGTTGATGCCATCTTTATTGGTTATGTGGAAACAAGCTATGCCATGAGGTTTTTGGTAATTAAGTCCGAAATACCTGGTATAGATTGTAACACTATAATTCAATACCATGATGCTACATTCTTTGAGGATGTGTTTCCCATGAAAACTGGTTTGTCTCAAGATATTTCTACTTTAGATTCAGCCTTAACATTTGATTCCATTCCTGATCATGTGGAAAGGATGAAAGATGTGGGGGCAAGTCCAAATAGTTTCAATACTCAAACTGAGGAATTGGAAGAACCTAGAAGGAGTAAGAGAGCTAAGGTAGTCAAGGACTTTGGAAGTGATTTTGTCACTTACAATGTTGAGGACGAACCTTTAACTTTTCAAGCAGCTATAGCTTCCTCAGAAGCAGGGCATTGGAAAGGAGCTGTCAAAAGTGAGATGGATTCCATTGTCTCCAATGGGACATGGGAATTGGTAGATCTCCCTCCTGGGTGCAACACAATTGGATGTAAATGGATATTTAAGAAGAAACTTAAACCAGATAGGACCATAGATAAGTATAAAGCCAGATTAGTTGCCAAAGGGTTTAGACAGAAAGATGGAATGGACTATTTTGATACATACTCTCCTGTTGCTCGTTTGACTGCAATCCGAGTGCTAGTTGCTTTGGCTTCTATATATGGTCTCACCATCTACCAAATGGATGTGAAGACAGCTTTTCTTTATGGTGATCTTGAAGAAGAGATATATATGGATCAGCCTGAGGGATTTGTAGCCAAAGGAAATGAACCGAAAGTTTGTAAACTTGTTAAATCCCTATATGGTCTAAAACAAGCACCCAAACAATGGCATGAAAAATTTGATAAAACGATTTTATCATTTGGCTTCAACATAAATGAGAATGACAAGTGTGTTTACTGTAAGGTTAAAGGTAATGCTTGTATTGTTCTATGCCTATATGTGGATGACATTTTACTATTTGAGTCCAATATTGAGATAATTAATGAGACAAAATCATTTTTGAAAAATAAGTTTGAAATGAAGGATATGGGAGTAGCAAATGTGATTCTTGGCCTAAAGTTGATTTGCTCAACTGAGGGGATAACCATTTCTCAAACTCACTATGTTGAGAGTGTTCTTGAGAAATATGGGTATCAAAATTGTAGAATTGCTAAAACTCCAAGTGACCCTTCTGTAGCTTTGTTTAAGAATGAAAGTGGAGTTCCTGTGTCTCAATTAAGATATTTTCAAATTATTGGTAGCTTACAATATCTTGCAAATGGCTCAAGACTAGATATTTCATTTTCTGTATCTAAGCTGGTAAGATATACAAGTTGTCCAAATCGGACTCATTGGGAGGCCTTGGATAGAGTACTACGGTACTTGAAGGGAACAGTTTCCCTTGGGCTGCATTATGGGAAATTCCCTGCTGTACTTGAAGGGTATAGTGATGCAAGTTGGATAGCCAAGAACTCTGGTAGCAATGGTTGCACTGGATATGTGTTTACATTAGGTGGCGGAGCAATCGCCTGGAAGTCTTGTAAACAGACTTTGATAACTCGGTCAACTTTTGAGGCTGAGTTATGTGACTTGGATACTACTGGAATGGAAGCTGAATGGCTGTATGGACTATTGTCCTCTTTACCAATGATCAGCGAGTCCGTTACTGCTATATCTGTGCATTGTGATAGTCAAACCACAATTGCAAAGATAAAGAGTACCAAGTATAATCAAAAGACTAAGAGACACATCCAAGTTAGACTTAAGTCTATAAGGGAGTTAGTGTCTGAAAGGGTGGTGTCTGTTGACTTTGTTGGATCCAAAGATAACATTGCAGACCCCCTAACTAAGGGACTGAAAGCATCATTATTCCTTAAATCCAGGTTGGGAATGGGACTGATAACCCAGAAATGATTCACCTACAGTGACAACCCAACTGACCAAGTGGAGATCCCACAAGACAGTGTGGTATAAATAAGCTGTTTGAGTGAATCTGGCACAAATTCTGATACCTTTGTATCTAGGTCCTTTCCCTGAAAGCCTGTGGTGCGTTTACTGCAATGAGTAAGAGTTTTGACTCTGAATGAGATCAAATCTTTTAGACAGGATGCTAGCAGTACATCCTTGGAGATCGCCAACTATGTGAGTGTTGTTGTGTGGCCGCAACTAAAGGGAATTGAGTTTTCTCTGAATACACTCATGAGACAAGATCAGGACACATGGCCATAACGTGTCAGCCCTAAAGATTATCTCCATAGCCGATAGTCTGTTGTTACCAATGGACGCCGTCACATTCAAGGTTCAGATTCAAGGCTTAAGTCCATCTGTTCCTGTGGGGGCATAAGTTGGATAACTTAGGTAGTGGTTCAAACCGGAAGGTACCATTATCAAAAGCAGATTATGTAAATCTTGAATAGTCTTTAACTATGGATTTGTGGGGGATTATTGAAAATAGCAACTTTAGGAGTTAATATTTTTTAACTCATGATTAGTTAGCCTAAAACAATTAATGGAAATTGTTCTTGACATGTTAGAGATTGTTTTGATTGTAGTAGAAGCCATTTTCATGGTGGGAATCCATAATTAAATGTTGTTAAAGTTTGGTGTTTAACCATTTGGGAACTCATGTTAGACATGAGTCCCACATGAAAAAAATAGAGGAGTGTGGAAGCCTTTATATACTAAAAGGCTTTTCTATAAACTTAATAGAAAAGTCCAAGGTATGGAGGATGCCACAAGCGCGCGCCGCCCGCCCGGCCATGTTTTAACGATCCTCTATTTTTGTTTGGCCCAATTAACTCTAACTTGAAAAAGGATAGGAAATAAAAAATCTGATAAGAAATTAGGGTTTTCCTAATCCGAATTGGGTTTTAATTTTTCATAAGGCGAAATTAAAAGAGGGAACAGAGCCGCCATTAGGGAAAATCCTTTTTCATGCTTTTTGCTTCATGCAAGAAAATTCGCCTCTTCGATTCTCTCCACGATCTATAATTTTTGACTTATCGGGACCGGTGAACTGAGGAGATTTTCGAGGTGATACAGTTGGTGTGCGTCAACAGTGATCTGAGACCGTCTTATCCTGCAAGAAGAGTCGCTGTACCCATTGCACCAGAGTGGGGCGAATAACTTCTTGAAGGCAAACCAGTATTGGAGGGTGATTCGATCAGCAGTACAGTACGTTGCGGCGCAGCTTGTCCAGAGGAGTGCCGGCGCCTAGTACGTTCTGGTAGAATCGCGAGCAAGTCTCTCAGGTATACTACTGACTTATTTATTAAGTTTGAATTATGTCTAGGTACATTACGTTTGGACTGTGTGGCCTTGCCGTCATTGTTGATATTTGATAATTGCAATTGTTAGAGCCCTGGTCGGGTATAAGCGGTGCTTGTTCAATTCAGCTGAGTTGCCTGTCTGTGCTCGTAGGTACCCTGTTTCTAACAAATTTTGTCTTAAAAAGTTGCAAGAAAATAAAATCCTGTAAAAACACATGAAATACAATGGGAACAAAACCCATGATACACACTGGAAATATAAATTTACAGTAGAAAGTAGAATAACCCACCACCAACGCCACTCTAAACATCATTAGTGTTTATATCCCTTTTGCTATGGATTTCTCTCAAATTTGAGGTTAGAGCTAGCCTCTAGGATTAGAAATTTCAGGGCTGTTCCCCCAGGTAGTAAAGAGCAAGAACTAGTGGAAGACACTGCAAATAGCTGGCAACAGTACTAGCATTTGCATCAACAAAGGCTACAACACCATGTATTTCTCAATGGATCCAAGTTGGAGAATCTAGTGGTAGTGATAATCTTGGTAATGGTTCATAATAAGGAGAGGGAAAATCCAAGAGGGGGGAGATCGAGACGTGATTAAGAGAGATGGGAAGATTTCCAAGGGGGAGAGGATAGAGAAGATAAGAGAGGGTGAATTCCCGTGGGTGAGGAGAGAGAAGTGATAAAATTAGGAAGATAAGATTTAGAGGAGAGAGAATATTTGATGAATATGTTTATATTAATCAAGAAGGATAAATATGTCATTTAAGTAAAAATTGCTCTGGCAAGAGGGAAATTAATCTGGCAATATCACCACCCTTTGAAGTCTACCATTTTTTTCTTTTTTGTTGTATTTTTTTCATTTTTCGATTTAAAGTTTGATCAAATATGAATTCAGTCTTTACAACATTTAAATTTTGTTCACATTAATTATCCCTCCAGCTTGCAATCAACATGTTACTAATGAAATTTAGGAGAAAGAAAGTTCGGAAATGTAATAATTACAATAATGTAAAAAAAAAAAAAAGTACTAGTAGTGTAAATGACTCAATTAAGTGCATCTTATGATAATTCTCAATTAGAAGGAGAATGTTACAAAATTTTGACAGTGTCAGAATAAAATCAACATACAAAAAATCTCTTATTATTATTTGTACAAGAATTTCTTCAAACTTCTCTCTTTCTTTTCTCTCATAATTTTCTTTAATAATTATCTCACAAAAATGGTATATCTCTCAAGTTTGGAGAAGAGCTCTATTTATAGAGCTCTATTAGTAGAATTAATCATCTTTTACTAAAATATGTATTAGTGATGTCTCTACTAAATCTTAATGGTGGACATCCATATATACTAATAGAATTAGTGGATTCTCCACTAATTTATAACACTCCCCCTTGGATATCCATTACATAAAAACTATGTCTTGTTAAAACCTTACTAGATAAAAATCTAGTGGGAAAAAAATATCTAGTGAAGGAAAAAGAATACACTATTATATATGTCTATTTATGACTCCCCTTGATGAGATGATCCCTTTAAATCTTTGAACCGACGCATATCGATTTTATATCTCAACTTCTCAAATGTCGCAGTTGGTAAAGTCTTCGTGAAAATATCTGTGAGGTTATCATATGACCGAATTTGTAACACATCAATTTCATCTTTCTTCTAGAGTTCATGAGTAAAGAAGAATTTTGGTGAAATATATTTTATCCGATCTCTTTTAATATATCCTCCTCGTAATTAAGTTATGTAAGTTGCATTGTCTTCATATAGAGGAGTTGAAATATCTCTTATAGATGATAATCCACAACTCTCTCGGATATAATGAATCGCTAATCTTAACCATACACATTGTCGACTTATTTCATGAATGGCTATAATTTCAGCATGATTTGAAGAAGTAGTTGCTATAGATTGTTTTGTAAAACGCCATAATATAGCAATATTTTCACATGTAAATAGATAGTCCATTTGAGAACGTGCTTTATGTGGATCAGATAAATAACCAACATCTATATAACTTATCAATGTTGGGCTGATTTTATTTGAATAAAATAATCCGAGATCAATTATACCTTGGAGATAGCAAATGACTTGTTTAATTCCATTCCAATATCGTTGTGTTAGTGAAGAACTAAATCTTGCTAATAAATTGACAGTAAATGCAATATCAGGTCGTGTATTGTTAGTAAGATACATCAAGGTATCAATTGCACTGAGATATAGTACTTCAAGACCAAGGAGTTCTTCATCATCTTCTTGAGGTCGGAAAGGATCTTTATTTACATCTAATGATCAAACGATCATTAGAATACTCAATGGATGTGCTTTGTCCATGTAAAATCTTTTTAGAACTTTTGCTGTATATATTGATTAATGAATAAATGTCATACTTTCCAGATGTTCAATTTGTAAACCAAAGAAAAATTTAGTTTTACCAAAATCATTGGTTTCAAATTCTCCTTTTAAATAATCAATTGTTTCTTGGAGTTCTTCTGGAGTTCTAATAAGATTAATATTATCAATATATATAGTTAATATCACAAATTTAGAACCAAATTTCTTAATAAAAATACATAGACATACCTAAACATTTTTAAATCTCGCTTTTAATAAATATTCACTAAGACGATTGAACCACATGCGCCCAGATTGCTTAATGCCATATAATAATTTCTGCAACTTGATGGAGTAATTTTCACGAGAAAAATGTTATATGCTTCGGGCATGCGAAATCCTTCGGGGATTTTCATGTAAACATTATTTTCTAAATTTTCATACAGGTAAGTAGTGACAACATGTAATATGCGCATATCTATATTTTCATATACAACCAAATTGATAAGATATCGGAGTGTAATAACATCAATAACAAGAGAATAAGTTTTATCATAATCAATACTTGATCTTTGTGAAAATTTTTGGACTACTAACCGTGCTTTATATTGTATGATTTCATTATTTTCATTATACTTTCGCACAAATATCCATTTGTAGCCAACAGGTTTTACACCTTCTAGTGTTTGGACTGCAGGTTCGAAGACTTCACTTTTTGTAAGTACATTTAATTCCGATTGAATCGCATCTTTTCATTGTAGTGAATCTTTTCTATGCCGACGTTCATTAACTGATATTGGTTCAGAATCATCATTATCCCGTGTAACATCAACAGATATATTGTATGCAAACATATTATCAATAACTATTTTTATCCGATTCTAACTTTTATCGGAAGTGGTATAATTGATAGAAATTTCAGTGTTACTTTCATCAACTTCTGGTTCTTTTCTTTTGTCATCAGTTCTCTCTTGATCATTATCATTCTTTTCTTCAATATGATCATCTGGATCATTTAATCATCTTTTCTTTCGAGGATTTTTATCTTTAGAACCAAGAGGTCGGCCATGCTTCTAGCGTGTTTTTGACTCATCAGTTATAGGGATAATCTTTTGTTCTATTGGAACTTCAATTCGAATATGAGTATTTATAACTAGAATATGCGATTTTGTTACTTTTCTAGAGTCAACAAAAGTGTCTAACATTTGATTTACAATATTAAAGAATTTTGAGTGCCCATCGATCGTTAGTGTAGCCACGACCATGGTCCGCCATTTTTCTAATTCAATTGTGAATCGAAATTCTGATCCACAGTCCAGTTAAGATTAAGAGTTTTCCCCCAACCATCAACCAATTGTTTCAATCACCGATTTTTTGCTTTTAAAATTTTTTTCTTGTCAAATGTCCACATGTGGCAGCCTTAAAAAAAAACCAAAAAATATAAAGGGCCAAGCATGGCCCATTATGATGGGCCATTGCAACACCTATATGCATGCCATTAGAAGTGTTTATTCGATTTTTCAGTTTGGTTTCAATTTTAAAATTCAGGTTTCAGTTTGGTTTTACAAAATTGAAACGAATCGAAATTTCTATAAAATCAAATAAAATTAAATTGAAATTTAACCAAACCAAATTGAAAGATTAAAAAAAATCATAATTTAGATATAAGTATAATTATTAATTTAAAAAATATATTTTGATTTTTGATTTTTTATATTGAAAAATCGAAAACTAAATCGAATTTTATATAAATTTCAATATCGAACCTAAAAAATTCGATTTGAAAATTCAATTTAAATCGAATAGTACACAATCCTACATCATATGCATTGGACTATTGTATGCAATGACCACAAATTTGGTCGTTGCAAAATGGCCATTTGATGCTGCCATCTAGGGATGGCAATGGGGCCGGCTGAGGAGTAGAAATCCCGATCCCACCCTTACATACGCCTCCATTTTTTCATCCCCAACCCGTCCCCACTACGGAAAAAGGCAGGGATCCCTGCCTCCGGCTCGCTAAGGACAAAATCATCCCTGGTCCCGGCCCAATCGGGAGGCAGGGAAGTTGGGTCCGTTTGGATCCGAAAACATTTATAAAGATTTTTTTTTTTAAAAAAAAATTCTCTAATATATTTTTATTCAAAAATTTTTAATTATTTAAAAACCTTTTGTGGTAGTTTTCAATGGTTCACGTATTTATCATATTACTAAATTAGTAAGAGTAAAATTGATAATCTATATAGTAGGTATATATATACAATGCATATATAATTCACCTCTATATGTATGTGTGTGTGTGTGTGTGTGTGTATATAATACATATAATATAAAATATATGTCAGGGTGGGGCGAGCCGAGCCAGGGCGGGGATCATGCAATCCCTGTCCCTGACCCGCCCCCAGTCCCGTCCCCGCTTAAATCGGGGAATCTTCGGCCCAATCAAATTGGACCCCCCGGTTTAAGCAGGGAAATTGCCATCTCTACAACCATCATTCTTTTGCTGTTGTTTATTTGTTTTTTCCCCCTAATTCCTACCTTTATAAATATTTCTCCCATTTTCCTCTAATTTTTCATACTTCTCTCAACACTACCAGAAAATTGTGAATATGTCACGGAATGTTTTCCATGGCAATCAGCGATGGATTTTGCCACAGAATAGAAAAATACAAACAACTTGCGAGGGAAAAAATATCCTAACAAATCTATGGCAATTTGCCACGGAATTGCGATGGAAATAGTAGTAAGTAGCGATGCAAACATATTCTGTTGCAAATCGGTAGCAAAAAAAGGCGCCAAAAAATTATGCCAAATATTAGCCATCGATTTGCGATGGAAACATTTTTGTGGCAAAATTATGCCAAACACTAGCTATGGATTTGCCACGAAATCACAAAGTAATGATAAAAAGAAATAGTTAAAATTTTATTATGTGTTTCGTGTTTGCCACGGAATCACAAAATTGACACTAATTTGTGGCATGCCACTGCATTTTTTCCTTTTTTTTGTTATAATTTATTAATTATATTAGTTTGTATTAATTTTTGTTCTATACATTTTAAATAATAACGACAAAATATTTTGTAAGTATCTTGATTTATTTATTTTCTAATGCGTTAATTCTTGAAATGGAATTGAAAACAAGATGTATTATTTTTTAGTATCGAAATATACGTTTGTATTAAAATTATAAATTTTTTAAAAAATGATATAATTTTATTTCATTTCGACTGTAAAAGCCATTAAAAATTGTTTTGAAGAATTATATTATTATTGAGAGAATACAAAAAAGTATGTTATGCAAAATAATGATAAAAAGAAATGACTAAATTTTTGTTGTGTGTTCCATGACAAATCCGTGGCTATTTGCCACGGATTTGTTATGGAATTACAAAATTGCCACTAATCCGTGGCAATTTCGTGGCAGATTGCCACGGAATTTTTTTCCTTTTTTCCCCCTAATTTATTAGTTATATTGATTTGTATTAATTTTTATTCCATACCTTTTAAATAACAATGATGAAATATTTTGTAAATATCTTGATTTATTTATTTTCTAATGGGTTCATTCTTGAAATGGAATTGAAAATAAGATGTATTATTTTTTTTGAGTATCGAAATATACGTTTGTATTAAAATTAAAAATTTTAAAGAAACGATATAATTTTATTTTATTTCTACTGTAAAAGTTATTGAAAATTGTTGTGAAAAACTATATAATAATTGAGAATATACAAAAGAGTATGTTAGCAAAGTAGTGATAAAAAGAAAGAGTTAAATTTTTGTTGTGTATTCCGTAGCAAATCCATAACCGTTTGATTTTTTTTCTTTACATAACTCATTGATGATGTATTTCCTTTTGCGAAGCTCAAGTGGTGAAGCAATTTGTAAGGAACACAAAGATGTTGGGAAGTTTGCATGTTTTACGAGGCTAATGAGTGTAGGTATAAGGGCTTGCAAATTAGTCAAGTAATTCTATAGGAAAAGTAGTTCTATAGGAAAAATAGTTCTATACAATTGTGAGTGTATGTTAGATATGTAGTCAATTGACTTCAATAATTGACTTCAAATGAGAAAATTATGTTTTATTATATTTGGTGTTGATTGAGTTAATTCTATTGTGTCCGGTAGGAAATTATACGTGTGCAGGGTCAAATACAAAAAAATAATAATAATTAAAAGAATAACATGTGCAGGGTTAAATTCAAAAGATTTTAATTTTTAATAATTAGTGACAAATTCGTGACAATTTACTATGAAAAAAATAACGTTTCCATTGTAAATTTGTTACAAATTGTCATGGAACAAATTTTTAAATGAAGTATTCGTGGCAAATTATCACGGATTTACCATGGGCAGTCTATATTCCATATTATTTCCATATTGCCATGTATTTGCCATGGACTCTATCTGCTTGAGAAATGTCCACGGCAAATCCGTGGCAATCTACCATAGATTTGCGACGGACATCCTATATTCCATATTGTTTTCGTGGCAAATCCGTAGCAGGCAAATCCATGATGGATTCATGGATTTGCCACAGACAGTACTTGCTTGAGAAACATCCATGGCAAATTCGTGGCAGATTACCACAAATTTGCCACGGATAGAATATGTTCCATATCGTTTCCATGGCAGATTATCACGGATTTGCCACGGTTTCCTCGCAATATTTCTCCCCCTAAAGGTGATACTAATTTGAACAATCCGTGGTAAATCCGTGACAAAAAAATATTTAGCGACAAAAGTATTTGCTATAGACCTTTTTCGTCGCAGATTCGTGACAACATCTGGTTTAGCCAAGAGCAGATTTCTTGTAGTGCAACTCTCTCTCAACTTTCTCAATTCTTATATTTTCATTTAAAATATTGTTATTATATATATATATATATTTATTTTTTAGTTTCTTAGGAAAAAAAATGTCTCATCCAACAAGCTCTAAGCAAAAGGGAAAAATGAATGCTTACTAAGATCCAAATTTTTAATTGGAGATATTTAGTATTTCATCCAGTAATCAACCAACCGACTCCAGTTTTAATTCAATTTTTTTTCTGACAACATTTTCAGCTCTGACAACCAATCAATTTGTGGAAGCTAGTGATAAAAAGTTGAAGACAAACAATAACAACATTATATAGATATTCAAGAAAATTTTCCATGTCTAAATGAAGCACAAATCGAGATTAAAGCCGAAGTTGAAATAAAGAAAGCGTGACAAAAAGAAGTTGATACGTTTGCAAGCATATTCTACAAACATGACTAAATTATAAACTGCACTAAAACGAAGTCAACAGCAGATATTTGAACACTTCAATTTATTCTCGACCTATAAAGGAATAATGATTTGCGTACAAATACAGTATTGTTTCCATCTAACCTAAGAGAACAACGAGTTAAAATTCTTTCAGGAAAAGAATTAAAGAAATACTGAACATTAAAACTGGGAAAAAGGAAAAGACAACAATACGACATAACAAATTAGGACAATACAAGTTAATCGAAAAAATCAAGGGTGCGTTGGAGACGTTGCAGATTCGTTGGTTAAAGGTGATTTTAGTTCCCGTAATCTTTTTTCTTCTGATAGTAATTTTGCGAACCTAGGAAACACGAAGAATCGAAAGTCAAAGTTAAAATTAACTGGACAACCTAGAAGAACAAATAAAGACTGAAAAATTCTTAAATATACTGATATAGTGGTGGTTTTGCTTTTACCTTTTCAGAGCCTCCTCATTTGTACCACCATTTTCTATTGTTACAAAGTGACCAGTCTGCAAATTGACCCTTGAAGCTGGTTTCTTTAGTAGATTTTTGCCAGTTTCAACCAGTTTGTCCAAATTCTCCTCTGTTGCAATATCAACTGAACATACATCCCCGGTTAACGTGTCATCCTGCCATTAAATTAGTAAATTAAGCTTAGCAAGAGAGAAGAGTCGGACTAGTGAAATTTCAAGAAAAAGTGCAGATAACAATCTTACTTGAATACGAAGGTAATTTTGTTCGGAGTGGAGAGCTTGGAAGACCTCTGAAATGTGAAAATCAACCATATCAGCACTGGCTTGAGTAAAAACATCGACCAAGGGAGCGGAACCACCGCTGATTAACCACCCGAAAACTCCCCATTTCGCTGCCTTTTTGGAGCTGTACTTTTGCTCTATCTTTGCCGAGCCCGTCCCTAGTGAGATCACCAAAAAGCGACCATAATCCATAGGCTTTATTGGGAAGAAATCTGGATGTCCATGGAAGATCTGTTTGGTAACTTCGCTTATAGCAACTAAAGCCTGGAACCATAATATAACACAATCACTTAAGGTTTGAAACTTAATTAGAAAGGTCATTAACGCAAGCTACCATGCATACCGGATTATTTGCAGCAACACCACCGTCAACGAGATGGAACTCCCGGAAATTTCCATCATTATCTTGGTTCTTGAAGTAATATGCGGGAAGATAAGTCGGAGCGGCAGAGGTGCTGATGCACACATCAGCGAGACGAGCATCCACAGTCGCTGTTGCTTTGGCCTGCATGGTTATGCAGAATGTAAAGTTACCGTACGTCTAGGCTTGCTTGGAAGCTCTTCCGAGCTCACCCAAAGGAAATTCTGACGTATGTGATAACTGACAACGAGAATATACCGCAAATCGCTTTACAAGTTGCTTTGATCCTTCATTAAAATATAGATTCGGTGAAAAGTCAAAAAACTTTGCAATTATTACCTTTTTTTTTTCAGAAACTGAACGACACCTGGACCAAGTCCAAGAAGATGGTGCTAAGTTCATTTTCTTAGAATTTTTTGACAAATTAATCTATTTATTCTTTCAAGTTTGAGTTTTGTAATATTTTAATTATAAATTTTTATTATTATTATAATTTCTAATGACATTATAATATGTCATGGTTTTTAACACTCTCTTTTAGTATAAATTTTAATATAAAAAATTATCTTCATTATACGTCATCAATTAATATATTTATTTTTAACGTAAAAGAAAAATTACATGCAATTAAAAATAACTTTTTTAGGTTAAAAAAATATTGAAAACTACTTGATAAATTATAATTTTATTAAAAATCATAATAATAAAAAAATTATTAAGTATTAAAACATTACAAATTCTAAATTTTAAAAATTATTGGATAACTAGTCTTTGTTTTTTTAGAGGGACTTCTGGGCTTCCCAAGATATATACAAGTATGCCATGCTGACTTTAAAGAGTAGTAGTATCGAATCGAGAGAACATTCATTGACTACCATACTTATTTATTTATTTATTTATTTTAGAAGAGTTTTTTTTTCAATTTAAAATCAAAATTTTAATTTAAAATACTATTAATTTAAATAATAATTTTATTTTTTAAAAATTATCATATGTTTTTAACATATCATATTCTTTCTTTTTTATTCAATTTGATCTCTACATTAACTCTACATATTTAATATTTTTATTATATTTAAATAAATTTATCTCAATTTAATTACTATCTAATTATATATACCCTTAGTCTTCTAGAGAGAGAGAGAGAGAGGTACCTCATAAGTTGAGAAAATTGTTGGATGCAGATTCCTGATGTCAAAAGTTGGAATGACAACATTGGTTAGTGTTTGATGCAACCGAGTCTCGCCTAGTTTTTCCCTTACAATTTTATGCAGATACTTCCCATCATACTTGGGTCCAAATAGAGCTCTAAATGAGTTTCTTAAAGATCTAAATCTGTCCCTGCATGTAGAAAGAAACCATGCTTGTTAAGTTCCATTTTATGATGAAACGTAGATCAATTCAAAAGCTCCTCACGTCCAAGGAAAATTGCAAGAGAAATTATTGCATATGAATTCATTTTCAAACTATAACTGAAAAACTTGAACATTCTTGTCATGTGAAGGTCGTTTACCACTTCTGAGGGAATATCTTTGGGGAATGCTCAAGATAAAAAGGCCTGATATCTTCAGCAGCATATAAAGGACGATTGTTCTCATCTGGAGCAGACAACATTGCAGTTACTAAGCCACCTGTGCTTGTTCCAGCAATCACATCAAAATAATCTGCCAATCTTGCATCCTTGCCATCCAGTTCCTGTTCAAGATTGCTCAATTTGTCAAATACGCTTCATCATATTGAACAACTGTCTTTGCATCATATGTAGTAGTAGTTATCACTTTTTCTGCCTTTTTTCAGTGTGGTTTTGGTGGAAGAGTTAGTTTAATTGAAAAATATTACAAGTGCTATGGATAGAGCATTAAAGTTTCAAGATAGATTTCACGGCTATACCTGGAGTTGAGATTCAAGAAATTCAAGGATAGTAGCAGGAATGATTCCCCTAATGCCACCTCCATCGATGGTAAGAATTGTGATGAGGTTTCCATAAGTGGGGGCCTGCATTGGGAGAAGGGATGATTGTATTCTCTTCATTTTCTTCAAATGTTTCTTTGGAGAGAGAGAGCTTTAAAAATGAAACAATGCTAACTTTGAGGAATAAGAAGACACAGATTCTAGCTGAGGTTTTTGTGCTTGGTTTTCCTGTATCGTGATACATATATAGCCCTTGAAACTGGAAGAAACTTCCTTGCTATATCAAGATTATCTTCCTGCACGGGCAATGCTGAGGTTGTTGAGATAAAGTTAACTTTGGAAATTGAATCGTTCATCATTCCCCAATCAGATTTCAGAAACCAAAAAGTTCTAGCGTGGACAATTCCACGGTCCAACAATCGTTCAAAATTAATTCTTTTGGCCAATGAATCTTTAGTACAAGAAAATATAATTCATTAAAGTATTTACTGTAGGAGAAACTTAAGTTTTTGAGGTTGTGACTCATAGAGGGCTGCAGTCATTTTCCCAGCAGTGAATTTAAAAATCAGTGAAAAGGAAATCCTAAGGAATAAATCATAGGTTTTGTGAACAGGAACTCAATAAGATGTGCTTTCAACTAAGAATTGAATGTCTCCCATTGTCCACGGTCCAACAATCCTTCAAAATTAATTAATTCTTTTGGCCAATGAATCTTTGGTACAAGAAAATATAATTCATTAAAGTATTTACAGTTGGAGAAACTTAAGTTTTTGAGGTTATGACTCATAGAGGGCTGCAGTCATTTTCCCAGCAGTCTTGAATTTAAAAATCAGTAAAAAGGCAATCCTATGGAATAAATCATAGGTTTTGTGAACAGGTACTCAAGAAGATGTGCTTTCAACTAAGAATTGAATGTCTCCCGAAGCAGTATGCTTAGTTTTTTATAGACAAAGGTTCAATTTGTATTGCTTATACATGAAAAGAAAAAAAAAACTAAATATACTTACTATCTATCAATAAAAATCATTAATCTTCTCAATTATTGGAGATTTGTAAACGTTAGTATATATTTGTCCATCTTTAATTCTGAAATGCTAATTTTTTTGTCACAAGCTGCACGTATCAAAGGGGACTGCTTGTTAACTTTTCAATCTACCAAGTCTTGATGTGAAGCTGGGGTACTTCTTTTACTAGTTCAAGTCTACCAAGTCATGCTCTCATGCTGTACAAAAGAAAGAAACTTTCAAGTTTGACTACAAAAAACTTGACATAATTGACACTGCATTTAAGGTTTTGTCCGTATTAAATGATGAATTATGGCATACCTAATTAATGTACCACATTTTGAATTTTTAAATTTTGAGTACTAGTGTTTTGAAATGTAAAATTTTCACAACTGATCTTGAAATTATTAAGTTTTAATTATATTTTAAAAAATTACTTCTTCCGTTCCATAATATAAGTCGCTTGACTTAATTTCACACATATTAAAATTTTTAAAAATAAAATGACATTATATTTTTTCTTTCTAAAACACCCATATTTAAATGTCTTGGAAACAATAGAAGAGAGGAGAGAGAAAGAGAGGGAAAAAAGAATAATAAATAAGGATAAAAATATAAAAATAGCTTTAAAACATTTTTGAAAAGTCCCTAATGACTTATAATTTGAGATAACAAAAGTAATCTCTAATAACTTATATTATGGGACGGAGAGAGTAGTAAACAATAATGTCAATATTTTTCATCTCTTTATTTCATAAAAAAAAGTATTGTTATTTATGAAAAAAAACAATAGTTGATCTGAATTACCCTTGTGGCATTGTATAATATAATGCTTTCTTTACTGTTTGTGACATACAATCAAAGTCTATAATGCTTGCTGTGGAGATAAAGCAATGGTTTTTGAGTCGTTTATTCTTGACCTTTTTTTTTTTTTTTAAATGCTCATAGCAGGCAACGTGATATCTACTGCATAGCTTAAGAAATCCATTACGCAATAAACTGAATATTGTATCGAGGATACAACGTTAGCCGTCGATTATTTCATACATTTATTCTTTTTGTTTTTTTAAAAAATCTTTTTTCATGTATTCTGTGGCAGAATACAATGAACACCTGAGATTCATGAGTCATGACGATAGCTTTGGCCATAGAATGTTTTATAATTTACAATAGCTAAGCTCAAATGGTAGGCACCGCAGATGGGAAGTAAAAGTTTTATCTAAATCTATGAATATTTTAAAAATTAATATATAAATAACATATGTTTGTGACCGTTAATTGAGAAGATACGGCTTTATAATTAGGGACGTAGACTAGTAACCAGTAAAACGGGAAAGAATTTTCAGTGCCCATCGGCCGTTAGTGTCTGCTTCTTTTTTGCTTTTGAAAACTTTTTAATGATGGAATGTTTGGCAGTTTAGCACATAATCTCATTTCTAATCACGTGATTACATTTGTGTTTTACAAAATTAAGTATGGATATTCAGCTGTCTCTTTTTGTGATTATACTGACTCCAATATTTTTCGATAAGGATTCTACAATATTTACATTAGTCGACCAAACAAAATATAGGACGCCTCTTCTGTTTTGAAAGTTTGATAATTAGGACATGATCATAATATTTACATTAATCAATTCTATGAACAAGACTGATAATGTTATTTCATCTCTAGTTCATATCTTGAGGTGTCAGCCCTAGGAAAAGATTAATGAAAACTTCGAGTTCTTTGAATTGAACTTTTCTGGATCAATTGATGACTTGTAGCATGATGCCTAAAGTGATCTTGATTTTATGATTTCTTTTTTTTTAGTAATCTAGAGAGTCCAACTAATCACGTTTATTATTGTAATCTTGATAATCAATGGGGATAGCAGATCGAATCTAACGTTATTCGAAGTAAATGGTGACAAATAGAAAAATATTAGTCCTTTTAGATGACGCTCTTTTACGACTATATCTATTGATTGATCTCTCAGGTTGAGACAAATTTCAATTTAAGCAAATTAAATAAATTGTGACTTTGACCTGTAAGAATAATTTAGTGAGATTCAATCTCACGACCATCTATTCATAGCACGACTATCAAGAAAGCCACGGGCTGCTGAGTTATGTTTCGGAAGGCAAAAGTATAAGATTTTTACATAACATATTATGTAATTATATTACTTGTTTTATATATTATATTTCTTACAATAAAGATTCTTTTCTCTTAAACACGTATAAAAATCTATTTTATTCGCCTTATTGTCAATTTTACTAATTATGGTTTAGATAGCACTATTGGATCGATCAATTATTTGATATAATTATTGACTCCAATAATTGTAATTAGACTAAGAGTGCAGTTACGTTCTTTCAGTGGAGTGGAACGTAATTAATAAATTATTTTTATGACAAAATAATTTATTGGAGCTTAGTCTAATTGTATCCGGTCAGGTCCCTTCATTGACTTCTAATTATGGGACAATAATAAATTATAATTTATTAATGAAAATTGTAAAAAACTAAAAATCATATTTGAGATGGAATATGATAAGTGGAAATAGTTGTACCCAACTATACTTTTCTTATTCTATCAGGATTCGTATTTTGAGATAGAGTCAATTATACATATTAGTTTATGACTCTATTTTCAATATACGTAAGAAAAAACATTGTTGTTCTCTGAGTTTTATTCTCTCAGTTTTTGCGTGAGTTTACCCTCAATAAAGAGAGAAACAAAATACGATTAGCAATTACCAGAAGGCTAAAGACTTCAAGAATCGTATTGGTGAAGACGATATCTACAAAGGTATTATCCGTTTTCACGTATTCTCAGGTTTAATATGGTTGACACATAAGTATGTCGATTTTATTAACCAACAATTGGTATCAGAGCCCGATTTTGACATGTGTTTATGTGTTAAAATTAAATCTTTTATGTATATGTTTAGTTTAGTGGTGTAGGAATAATGCATTTATGTTCATGGTGAATGATTTGATTAATTCTGTTCAAAATAATTTTATGGTCATAGTTTTTGATTCGGTGAATATGTATAAGTATTATTGAGTCTTATAACAAAAGATGTGAATTACGTCTCCATGTTTCCCTTTTTAAGTTTTCTTTTAATTTTATTTTTATGTTAGAAAAAAAAAAAGGAATTGTAATTGGGCATGGAGCTTAGCGAACGAAGAACAGATCCCAAACGAAGAACAACGATCAAATTGGAGAAATTCATTGACTTAGCTAATGTCTGTTGGAGATGGCTTATGGCTGGAACTGGGCTGGCCCAACAATGTGCCAGCAGATCCAGTTGCCACAGCCCAGAGCTCTGGGCTGAAGCCACAATCCAATGGCTTGGCTAGCTTGGGCTGGCCGTTGCTGAGGCCCAGGTTGGCGCTGCTTGGGCCCAGTGACTGGGCTGGCCAGCGCGGCCCAACTGCAAGTCTTATGCTCCCTTTAATCAAAAGAAAAAGGAAGGAAATGGCAGAGGTGGGATTTGACCCCAAGACCACCAATATGGAGGCATAGTTGTCCATTTAGCATTCCACAAGAAACCTTATGTTGTTAATTTGCTTCAGCAAATTAATATTGCAGAAGATTGAAGGTTGGCTATTTTGTTAGCCAATTAAATTTTCAATTCTAATTTTGTAATTTTATTTTTGAATCTAGGTTGGCTATAAAATTATTGTTATTTTATAGTTTTTACTATTTAATTTGGTTGAATTATGTATCATTCATATTAATTAACATGCTATATAGTTTGCATTAACACCGCTCTATGTACTATTTAGTTATGCATAAATAAATTAATGTTTTTTTATTAAATTAAAAAAAAAGTGTAAAATGGTTAATTTCAATTAACCTTAGGCCTCCCCTATTAGCCCATTAGTAAAATTGACGTTTGCTTCGTGCCATTTTAAATGGTCTCCCTATAGAAAAGCTACGTTTTATAATTGGTTATTAGATTAGGTATCAAAATTTTAATTATTATTATTATATATATTTTTTGAATATAGGGTTTACACTCTAATTAAAGACATTATAAGGACTTCCTATAGAATATCCAAATAATGTCTATGATGGCCAAAATATTGACAACACTAAAACTAATATTGCATTTAGATGCAAAATATATTAATTTTAGTGGGATGATCTAGGCCTAACTATAAGTTATATTGTTATCCCCTATAGAGATGTATATTATTTTGGGGTTTTAGGTTGTGGATCTTGACCTAACTATAAGTTACATTATTATATCCTATAGAGGTACATGTTACTGTAGAGTTTTAGGTTGTCATATCTTGATAGTAGTTTCTATTACTACTTAAAATATTATAATATTGATCACGCATTATACTATTTTATATTGATTATGCATCATGATATGATGAATGGCTCATATGTTTTATTTTATTTAATTTCAGAAAAATAACTTCCAACACTTTATCCCAAATTTTAACAAAGAACCAACTGGTTGGATAAAATTTTATTGATTGGAAACGAAACTTCATAATCGTATTCACTGCTAAGAAGCTCAAATACATGCTAATTGAACTATGTCCTGCTAAGCCTACTGAATAGTCCATGTGCGAACAAAAGGAAGCTTATGATAAGTGGTTGAATTATGATGAGATGGCTCGCTGCTACATTTTAGGATCTATTTCAAATGTATTGTAGCAGAAATATGAGAATATGACAATCGCTACAGACATCATGAGAAGCCTCCAGCAAATATTTGAGCACAAAGGACGTCAGACCCGTCAAACATCAATAAGGCGCATAATGAATATGCCCATGAAACTTGGAACGCCCATGAGGGATCATATGTTAGAATTGATCGCTCAGTTTAACGTGACAGAGGTCTTAGGGGCTGAAATTAAGCCTGAGACTCAGGTTGACATGGCTCGAGAAACTTTCCCAGAGATGTTCTCACAGTTCAAAGTAAATTATAACATGAACAAGATGGAGATGTCTCTTACAGAGTTAATGAAGGAACTTGAGAGTGCCGAGGCTACCCTAAAAGTGGGAAGAAGTGGCAATGCTCTTGTTCTAATTTATGTTGGATCTTTCTCTTCCAAGCCTAAGGGCAAAAGAGGAAATAAGAGGAAACAGAATAATAATAAACGGCCTAAGCAGCAGGTTAAGAAATCAAAAGTGGATGAAAAGCCTAAAGACAAATGTTTCCATTGCAAGCAAAAGGGACATTGGAAGACACAGTGCCCAGATTACTTAGCTAAACGCAAGTAAGGTACTGGTGAGTTATCCTACATTGAAACTTGTTTAGTGGTTGATTCTACAAATACTTGGATAGTAGATTATGGAACCACTAACCATGTTTGTAATTCATTGCAGGGGTTCCAAGTAATCAAATATCTCAATGAAAGAGAGCATATTCTAAGAGTTGGCACAGGATCAGTGATATCTGCAAGAGCTGTTGGAGATGTTTATCTTTATTTTGATAATAAACATTTGGTTTTGAAATATTGTTATTATGCTCCCGATAATTATCCAAATTTGATTTTGGTTTCTTTGTTATTCAAACAAAAATATTTTGTTATGTTTTATAAATTATCAGTAAAGATATTTTTTAATAACTCTTTGATATGTCGTGAATATTTAAATAATGATCTGTATGTTTTGAAATCTACCAACAGTTCATTATATCATATTGAAACAAACAAACAAATTAAGTTATCTCCTACTAATGAGACTCTCCTATGACATCTTAGATTTAGTCATATTAATCTAAAGATGATTCAAAGACTTGTAAAAGAAAGTCCTTTAAATGACTTAAAAGTGGAACCTTTTCAAATTTGCGAATCTTGTTTGGAAGGTAAAATGACCAAAAGATCATTTATTTCCAAAGGAATTAAAACAACGAAAGTCTTAGAATTAGTGCACTCTAACGTATGCGGATCAATTTGTGTCTAAGCTAGAGGTGGGTATGAGTATTTCATGACTTTTATAGATGATTACTCAAGATATGGATATGTTTACCTAATAACTCACACTGCAACAAAACAGGCTATTTCCTACCAAACGTTTCCTACTAAAGCTAAATGGTAGCAAATCAGCTACCCATTTCCGACCAATGAAGTAGTTGGTAGGAAGTTCCCAACCACACTAAATTTGGTAGGAAATGGGATTGGAAATTTCCATCCACCATTCTTGTTGGTAGAAAAATATAGGTACATTTCCCTCCAACATACATATTGGTAGGAAACTTTAGTTACATTTCTATCTAATTTCCAACAACATATATTTTGGTAGGCAAAATTAGTGACATTTTCGTCCAAAGTATATGTTGGTAGGAAAATATAGTTATAGTTTCCTTCCATCATACTTGTTGGTAGGAAACATACCTATATTTCCGTCCAAACATTTATTCGTAGGAATAGTAGTAGAACATTTCCTACCAAATTGAGATTTGGTAGGAACATAATAAATTATTTCCAACCAATGCTATTTTGGTAGGAAAATATAGCTATATTTCCATCCAACTTATATATTGGTAGGAAAATATAGCTACATTTCCATCCAAACATTTATGGGTAGGAATAGTTATAAAAACGTTCCTACCAAATTAAAATGTGGTAGGAAATTAATAAATTGTTTCCAACCAATGTTGTTTTGGTAGGAAAATATTGCTACATTTCCGTCCAACTTACATGTTGGTAGGAATACATAGCTACATTTCCATCCAAACGTTTATGGGTAGGAATAGTAGTAAAAATATTCCTACCAAATTGAGATTTGGTAGGAAACTAATAAATTGTTTCCAACCAATATTATTTTGGTAGGAAAATATAACTACATTTCTGTCCAACTTATATTTTGGTAGGAAAACATATCTACATTTCCGTCCACACATTTATGGGTAGGAATATTAATAAAAACTTTCCTACCGAATCTCAATGTGGTAGGAAAATGAGAAATTATTTCCTATCAATACAATTTTGGTAGGAAAATATAGCTACATTTACATCCAAAAGTTTATCGGTAAGAACAATAGTAAAAATGTTCCTACCAAATTGAGATGTGGTAGGAAAATAATAAATTATTTCCAACCAATGCTATTTTGGTAGGAAAGTAAAAATGCATTTCCGATTACATTGGTAGTAAATGAAAATTTTAAATTATTCATTTTGTTTCTTCAAAAAAATATTTGTTTCCAATCAAAATTAATATTGGCAAGAGTTTAAAATATATTTTCCAACCATTCAGAAATTTGGTAGGAAATATGAATTAGTTCTCTAAAAAATTATTTTATTCCTCAAAGGCGAAAATTAAATTTATGATTTAAAAATATTTTTGGTTTAAGAAAATGTAATTTCCAACAAAAAGTAATTTTGGTAGGAGTAAATTCCGTTTTTCAGCCATCTTGAAATTTGCTAGGAAATATGATTTAGTTCTCCAAAAAATTTATATTTTGTTTCTTAGAGATGAAAAGTAATTAAATTTATAATTTTAATTTTTTTTGTTGAAGAAAATGTAAATTCCAACCAAAATGTAATATTTGGTAGGAAATGGATAATTATTTTCTGACCACTTTAATTTGATGTTGGATATTTAATTAATTTTTAAATTATTGGTTGAAAATTTAATTTAATATTTATTTTACTTCAAGTATATGTTGTAACCAATTTGTATTTGGGAGGAAACTGAAAAAAAAAATAAATTCTGACAGCATTAGTATTGGTATGAAATAAATTTTTCAAAAATATTCATCCTAATTTTTAATTCAATTGAAAAAGACAGTTAAAAAATGAACATAGTAAATTAATTTTTGAAGAATTTTCCTAAGATATATTAACATGTTGCTAGAATGTAATTAGCATTATTAGATAAAGTAAATGTAATATTTTTGTCATTTTGGGTTATTTACATTTGGTTACAAAAAGAATTTCATCAAATGTTCTAATAAAAAAGTAGTTGATGTATCTCTAGACTTTTTACTTTTTAATAAATAAATAAAATATGAAAAGAAGTATCATTTTGGTTTTAAAAAATTGAAATAGGTACATCCTCTATTCCAGTTTGAATATTCACTTTTGACTTGATAAAAAAATTAGTCAATTATCCTTATTATAGTTGTGATTAATTAGTTGTGGGACCCAAAGCTTAGTTAGTGACATGCAATTCCTTTAAATTAAGAAGATTGTTAGTAGAAATTTGGTGGGAAAATATATTTATTATAAGGGAACATTCAATTGTAGACATCAATTAAAAATGTTGATATGCAATTTTGGATGGAGGGAGTATTACTTTTTCTTTTTGAGTTAAATGATTCACATATTGATTTAGTCATTCCGTCAAAATATTGAAGCAAGCCTAACATTGATCCATCTTTTAACATTAACCCATCTTATATTGAAGTAAGTCTAAAATTATATGATGCGATTAATGAATTCTAGTCACAAATGGTTATTTGATTTGACTATTAATTTATTTTAATAATCATTATTTTTAAAGTATATGTAATATCATACCTATTTATTTGGATAATCTTATGTCAAAGGCTCATATAATTATATATATATATATATATATATATATATATATATATAATAGGAACGTATTCACTTTTAACCATATCAATTTTGTTGTTATAAAAAATTAACATTTTAAATTTTATTACATTCAAAAAGAATGGAAAATTTATTAAGTTAAAATGATATCATTGTAGTAAAATAAAAATTATAGAATTTTATATGTTTTATAATTTTATTACATTATTAAAAAATTATTTGTATTTTCTATTTATAAATAGGTTGTGTAAATTATGGATATATATAAACAGTTATTTTTTAAAAATTTTTATATATCTATTTTTTTTAAATTTTGTATATACCTAAATTATCAAGTTTTAAAAAATCATTTTTTTTTGGAAATCATCCTCCATTCCCTCCTCGTTTTGGCGCTTTTTTCCCCCCCCTCTTCTTCCCGGTTCTGCTTCTTCCTCCCACGACTCCCACAGTTCACCGTCTCCGTCTGTGTCATCATTCCCGGCGATAGAGAATTTGGTAGTGGTAGGCCAAACATTAGGGGTTTATGCGGGCAGAACCGGGCTGTTCTTTGTTTATTCGGGCAAAACCGTCCCCGTCTCCGTCTGTGTTGTCGTTTTGCAAAGCAGGTGGGAAGATAGTTAACAGAGCGCGAAGAAGACGACAAGGGGATCGAAATACCTTGTTACTGTCAAGAGGATACAACGGGTAAGCTTTCTGTGTTTTCCCTTGTATTGTCTGAATCTTTATCTTGATATGGATATGTAATAGGATTTTGATTTGAATATACTGCAGAAAAAAGTGATTTATTTTGCAGAAATATTTGGGTTTTATTTATATTGTTGTTTGGGTTTAATGTTAATGGTTTCTATTTATGTTGTTTTGGTGTTGTTGATCGTATGGTTGAGTGTGGGGTGTGTTAGGAATTGGGTGGGGGAACGAGGTTTTGAGCAGTTTACATCTGAGTAAGCATATCTGGAATACAATGAATTGAACTATATCCAAGTTTTGTTGACTGCCAGACCTAGGAGTAATCTGATTCTATTTCTATTTCTGTTTCTATTTTGTTCAGTATTCTTCTGTTCTTGTTTCTGTTTTTGTTTTGTTGACTGCCTTCTTTTGTTTCTTCTGTTCTGTATTCTTCCTTTTTTCTGTTTATGTTTATGTTTTTATTTTGTTTATGTTTCTATTTAATCTTGCAGTAGTAAGTTGGAAAAACCAAAATGCAGATTGTATAAGGATTTACTGTGATCAAAGATGTAATGCATTAATTACTAGCAATGAACCAATCTAAAATGGAATAAGGATTCAATCAGGTATGGGAGTTCAATGTACCTTTCTTAGGGTAGAAACCTAGCAAAAAGAATATATGGGAGTTCAGTTTTTAACATTAACTTGGACTGTTGGACATGGTTCCCTTGATACGTTGATACATAGTTATTTTCTTGGAATGTTACATGTTAATTCTGTTTTGTTTCATCTGTCTTCATATTTAAAAAGAGGAGATCCTATATAACTTGTGGTTAATCATTACTGATGGACATACAAAGCAGCAAAATTCCACCACTGCTGTGGAAATTGCAATCCTTAAACTATTAAAACAAGAGGAAGCATGATAAATATTCTCAGAAATGCAAGTACGTACAAGCCTAGAGTCTCTGATAACCAACAAATTCCTGTTTAAAGTTATTAGTACCTTATAAAGTATAAGTACTTGCGACTTCAGAATCTGATAACCAAGATTCATTTCTTTAGCTTACAATCTATTAGTGAAGTTAACTAAAGAATAGACCGTCACTGTCCAGTAATAAATTAGCAAATACATCACCAGATAAAATCCAGTATATATGTCATACAAAATCTAAGGAAACATAAATAAACTGTAAATGCCTAAAAAAAACTTAGCATCAAAAGATATTATAGCAAGAAAATTTCAGCCAAACTTGTGTGCATTAGCACCACATGAATCCTACCAGCACTCCCATATCTCTTAACTACACCATGACCCTTCTCAATAGGGGAGGTGTAATCACATATGACATAAAAAAATTACTGTAAGTTGACATTCTCATTCTGTATATTCTGAAATATTCTCTAATATGAGACAAAGCTATAACATGGAATGAGCAAATTATGCATTGATGAATTTAACTTATAAAAAGTTTCACGAAGAAAGCGTTACCTATTTGCATAGAGAATATTAGTCAAGAAAATGAGACAATTTACGTGAAGAAATGTTAAAAAGTTTATTGGACAAGAATGTTGTACATAATAGTGTTACCTATTAGCATAGAGAATATTCCATAAGATTCTATTTTACCAAATTCTGGTCATCCCAAATAAAAATCTGAAGATAGCCTCCCTAATAACATCTTATCCCAACTCTCAAATTGTGAGTAGAAAACTGAAAAAGTGTGTGGCCATGAAAGAGCTATCCTTATTAGCAATTACATCACAAGTTGGAAAGAATAGACAGTTCAATTTCTACCTTTTCTCAATTTCTATCTGTTTTGTGTTTAAACTTTCATTCTAATTGTGCTATATATTCCTCAATGCATTTTTTTTTCAACTTCTCCATGTAAATAAACTATTAATTTTTATACACCACAATGAAAATGTTAGTGAACTCAATGGAGATAGTTTTCCTTTTTTTTTTTTCTAGATTATTAATTAAACATGAGAGAGGATCGTAGTTGGATGTATGACAGACTTAACTCAGGTCGTAAAGGTATAGTGCGAAGGTTTTGCGAGGGGCTACAAGCATTCCGTGCTTTTGCTTGCCAGCAAGACACATTCAAACGGGGGGGGGGGGACAATTAGATGTCCTTGTTGCAAATATAGAAATTTGCGATATGCCACAGCTGATGAAGTTGAACTTCATCTTCTTCAACGAGGTTTCGTGCCGGATTATTATATTTGGACATCACATGGTGAAACTTTAAACACACAGTCAGAAGGAGTAGGTGTAAATGATCCAATATTCATGGCAACTAATGACAGGGAACCAAGAAACCAATTTACAGAAATGGTGTGGGATGCTATTGGCCCTTCTATAATGCCACAATCTAAAGAATCACAGTCAACTGGAAGCACTGTGGAACCACCAAATCCTACAGCAAAACAGTTCTTTGATATGCTTGATGCTGTAGATAAGTCGTTGTGGCCTGGTTGTAGTAAACAATTAGTATTATTAGCGATGGGGAGATTGCTGAGCATTAAGGCTGACTATAATATGTTTGATGGATGCTTTGATGCAGTAGCTTATTTCATTAATGAATGCTTGCCCGAGGGAAATAATATGCCTATAGACTTCTATAGCAAGAAGAAGATGGTTAAAGGTTTGGGTTTGCCTGTGAAAGAATTTCATTGTTGTGTAAATGAATGTATGTTATATTGGAAAGAAGATGTGAATTTGATGCAATGTCGATTTTGTGGAAGTCCTAGATACAAACCAAAACATGCCAAAAAACGTTATGATGTTCCATATGCCAAGATGCATTATCTTCCTCTAACTCCAAGACTTCAAAGATTGTACGCATCTACAGAAACTGCGAAGCACATGAGGTGGCACAGTGAACATGTGCAATCAGAACCTGGGAAAATCATTCATCCATCTAATGGAGAAGCGTGGAGGCACTTCAACCAAGTTTATCCATTATTTGCTAATGAAGCAAGAAATGTAAGATTAGGTCTTTGTACTGATGCGTTTACACCTTATGGACAATCTGGAAAGCAATATTCAAGTTGGCCAGTTATTATCACTCCGTACAACTTACCCCCTTGGATGTGTATGAAGACCCAGTACATGTTCTTAACTTGTTTGATACCAGGTCCTTACAATCTTAAAAAGAAAATTGATGTTTATTTGCAACCATTGATAGAGGAATTGCAACATCTTTGGGAAATTGGTGTGCAGACTTATGATGTGTCAATGAAGCAGGATTTTACATTAAAGGCAGCTTTGATGTGGACCATTAATGATTTTCCAGCTTATGGTATGTTGTCAGGATGGAGCACAGCTGGAAAATTATCTTGCCCTTATTGTTTGGAGAAAACTAAGTCATTTACACTGAAGCATGGGAGGAAAACTTCTTTCTTTGACTGTCATTGCCAATTCCTTCCAAGTGATCATTTATTTAGGAGAAATAAAAATGCCTTCTTTAAAAATCAAGTTGAGAATTCACCTCCACCCCCACGGTTGACTGGCGAGGAAATATGGGAACGGGTTAAAGTAATGCCAAAAGTTGTGCCAACTGGGGGTACACAAACTGGAGAGGGTTTTGGGCATACAAAATGAGGCTTGCCCCCTTGTTGTAGAAGCTGCTATGGATGAGATTGTGCAAGAAAATAGTGATTCTCAAGTTGAATCTAAGGAGAATGGATTGCTTTTGGACAAAGATGATACCACTAATAGTAGTGCCTCATTTGAAGAGAGTTTATTTGAGTGTAGTGATGAAGATTAGCTACGAAAAAGATATAGACAAAGAAATTGCTTGCATTTTTTAAATTTGTAAATGAAATTGCATTTGAGAAGTATTTCATTTATGACTGGTTTTTTCCCTTTTTGGGTGGTTGCATATTTTTTGTAAATGAAATTGCTAGGGATTTTGATTGTAAGTTGTGTGCGCAAATCTGGGTGGTGAAAAGAATTCAATTCAATTTGCACAATTTCAAGTTGCTTTTGGATAACACTTTGATGCTTTTCAAGTTTATTTTTGACATACTGCTTATGAATCATGAAATCTGTTGTTATTTTGATGCATCTCCCTCTTAATGTTTAATCAAACAATTTGAATAGTATAGTGCCACTTTATTAAACTAGTGATGAGATTACGTCATATACAAAGAAAATGTTTGAGATAACTATTTTGTTGTTGCAACTTCAGAAAATGGTTAGAAATTGATGCTGCAGAATACATCTCCAAAATCTTCTTGAAAACAAGATCCATTTCTGTTTCAATCACATAGATTTGCCACATGAAGATTTCTATCTCTTCTAAACTTAAAGCAAGTTCCTTGCAGTATTATTTGAGCCGTCGCTACTAAATTTTAATATAGTGTCTCCCTCTTTAGCCATGTTAGAGTAGTCCTTGTTTTCATACTTTTGAAGAAAATCAAGGAATTGAATAAATTTGCCTAATAGTATCTTTCACGTATGAGTAGTTGGATTATACTATGTATGTCAGTTGTATCTGATTATTGTGTAATATGATATTTATTATTTTGGCTCATCTTTGTATATCATCCTTATTTAGTTTTTTCACACAGGTACCTTTTTCAATCTCAAGATTGATAGCTTCTGGAGTTGGAATATCTGTTCCAGCAGAGTAGTTATTCAGAATCCTTTTTCTCACGCTTTTAGTTCCTCTTATTTTAGGAAAGGTACGCCAATGGACTCCAAGGCATAACTATTTGCCTGAGCAGGATCTTTCTATTTAGTGTTGATTTAAGTGATTACGATTTAGGTTTTGTTATATTTTGTCTTATTGATTGGTATTCAATTTTGTTCTTGGGATAATTTGTGTCTATTGAAATTAGATACAGAATCTGGACAGTGTCATGAGTTAATTCCTTTTCAAGGAATAATTCCTTTTCTTTTCACAATCAACAGGTACTTCGAGAGTCCTTCAAAGGTAAGATTTTTTTATTCCTTCTTTGGTGCTTGAAATTTGGGAGAATGAGGAGAGAAGTTATCTGAAAATTGGATGACCTAGTAAACTCTAGCAAATCAGGGTTAGTTTTGATAAACATGTCATCTTGATATTGACCCTACTGGAATTTTATTGGCAAGATAATCTAATGATTTGTCCAAAGGCTTGAGAAATGACATACAGTTAAATACCTTAAATAAGGAATATAGATATGACTCAGTTAGATGAAGAATTTCCCCTCCTCCATCCTCCTCTTCCCCTCCCCTTTTGTGAGCTAAGCTTAGCCTTTATATGCCCTGGTAGTCAGAGATTGGCAGAATTTGCTGACCAGAATTGTAAACTTTTGGCCATGATGAGTGCAGTTTTTCTTAGTCTGGTAAGGCATGAACCATATCTTATTGCATATCGATCTTTTATAGGTTCCTTGTCCTAGATATCTATATGTGATCACCATTATGCTTTAATTCAGAATTTTTGCTTGTGATATCAAACTACCTGTGGAGTAAATTATGTTTGCGAGTGCATGTGCTCTTGTTGAAAGTGTTAACAGAGGATCTGCTTGTAAACAGTTAAATTTCTTGCATAAACAGTTAAAATTCGTGCATAATTCCATTATCCTGCTTTATTCTGGATATACTGGGTAAGTCTTTGTGTGCATCAATCCTCAATGAATCTGAATTTT
Source organism: Voacanga thouarsii (assembly GCA_026120185.1). Taxonomy (NCBI): domain Eukaryota; kingdom Viridiplantae; phylum Streptophyta; class Magnoliopsida; order Gentianales; family Apocynaceae; genus Voacanga; species Voacanga thouarsii. The sequence continues at coordinate 939,223 of JANUWF010001635.1, read as the reverse complement.
TAATTTTTAAATATACACTGAATTTTAATTCTGCAGTGAATCTGATTTTGCTGCACTGCATTTTGCACTAAATTCTGCAAGTGTTGCACTGAATTTTGCACAGAATTCTACACTGATTTCTAATTTTGCTACACTGAATGCTGCACTGAATTGTAATTCTGTACTGAATCTGATTTTAACTCTGCACTGAATTTTTAATTTTACATCCTCTGGTCCACAACAAGAGTAATCGGATGCAGTTTGGCTCAATTGTTTTAGGCTTTCCCAATCTCTACTGGTAGTTGGAAAGGCATTCAGTCCTCTTTGAACTGAATTCTTCTTAATTTGTTTTTTTAAGCTTGTCATGATGTGTAATATGCAGAAAGTCAAGCACTCATTGGACTTTACTTACTGTGCAAGTGTTCATTATTTTCAGAACCAAGTGAACAAAACTAATGAAAATCTGCAAATGTTGATAGGCCAAAATAACCACTAGTTGAACCATAGCAGTCCAGAATTGGAACAAATGGGATAAGGTTCACTAGTTGAATCTGATTTTGCTGCACTACATTTTGCTGCAGAATTCTGCAAGTACTGCACTAAATTTTGCACAGAATTCAGCACTGATTTCTAATTTTGCTGCACTAAATGCTGCACTAAATTGTAATTCTGCATTGAATCTGATTTCAACTATGCACTGAATTTTTAATTCTACATCCTCTGGTCCACAACAAGAGTAACCGGATAAAGTTTGGCTCAATTGTTTTAGGCTTTCCTAATCTCTATTGGTTGAACCATAGCAGTCCAGAATTGGAACAAATGGGATAAGGTTCAAGAAACAAAGACAGGAAATAGATAGCATAAGTTTTTTTTTTTTTAAGCATTACAACTATCACATAAACCTACCTCCATGCTTTGAACCAGCCTCATGTTTATGGTTTTCTTAATTTCATTAATTTATCTACTATTGCAGGATAAAGCAGTTCATTGTAGAGTATTCTATTGACTTACCAAGATTGAATTTTGCAGGTATCTTTTGTTAAAGCTGTCCCCCCCATCTCCATTAACTTAGGTTTGATCAAAAGCATTTTATGTTGGAGGAAATATATGTTGAATTTGGTAACCATAGAGTCTTTCATGTGTCATTGTACAGCTTGGTTTGATTTGAACAGGTTATACCTAAGTTTGCATTTTTGTTTTGGATGGTATTCAGGAATATACCTTAGGATCATTTGAAGTAATGGTTGGTGGTTAAAGTGATATATGTGTTTTGTGGTGTGGAAGGTGAATCTTTTGAACAATTGTGCTGAATTGGAACAATTGTGTACATCCTCTGCACTAAATCTGATTTTGCTGCACTGAAACTGAATTTTTAATTTTTTTTTTTTGCACAGAATTTTAATTCTGCACTGAATCTGATTTTGCTCAGTGCATTTTGCACTGAATTCTGCAACGAATTCTGATTTTGCTGCACATAATTTTGCACTGAAATCTGCACTGAATTTTGATTTTCCACACTGAATTTTGATTTTGCTACAGTCTGGTCACTGAATAAACTGAAAAAAATGGCCATTAATTCTAGACCCTAATGCAGTGGATTTTATAGATAAGTGTCATAGGAACATTTTAGGACAAATTTGACTTGATTTGGATGAGTAGAAATGCTGGAAATGATTTATGATTCCATGATTGTTAAAGCTGTCCCCCCATCTCCATTAACTTAGGTTTGATCAAAGGCATTTTATGTTGGAGGAAATATATGTTCAATTTGATAACCATAGAGTATTTCATGTGTCATTGTACAGCGAGAGCAAAATATTATGATTCACCCTAGTATAGAAGACATTACTTTCCTGACAATACTCCATCCTACTATTTCTGCATTCATATATTGGTATACTAGGTATACAAAAATGACCTTGATACTTTATTTTTTTCCTTTCATGTTATCTTACAGCACAACTGTATGCCTATTACTTCAAAGATTACCTTTGTAGAGGACAAAGTCAAAGCAGCTGATGTTGCATGACCAGAAAATACAGCCTTTATTGCATTAGATTCTGCTGCATCACCTAAATATTTGGTGATGTACAAATAAATATTCAACATCTCATATAACCAATTTCTAGAAGTTTACAGCATAGAGCTCTATAATAGATAGTTACCTAGAGGTGTAGATGTAGCATGAGCATTGATATAATCCACTTGATCAGGACGAAGGCCAGACTGTTATCCAAAAATAATCAAATGGATGAAGTCTATATTTACATCACAATATTAGCATGATAAAAATAATTTTCCCCAACCACTCCCCCTCCCCCCAACAACCAAAAACCAACCCCTAAAGAGACAACCAAAACAGAAACAAGAAACCCCAAAGAGGAAATCCAACCCACTCCGGCAAAGCAGAGAACGAAAATGCAAAAAATGATAGAGAAAAAGAAAAACAATGCAGGGGCCACAGAATATGGTTAGCAACTAAGTAGAGAATAACACTAAGGAAAGCCCTTTCAGATGCATAATGAGAATGCAGTAAAGGGAATTGGTTATAAAAGGACTATTTATATAGAATTTTGAAAGTTAGGAATCTGCATGAGAGTTCATTCCAATAAGAGAGGGATTAGTTCCATATCAACACCTTAGGCATTAGTTCATTCATCAATAACTCAGGGGAGGATTAATAGGTGTGGCTTATTTTGATTTCCCTAATTATCAAACACTTTTTCATCCCAAGCAAAAACAATTGCCTGTATCTTAGCAGCCATAACCTAAGAAGTACTACTAATTTGAAACTTCTTCAACCCCTCTGTTGACCTATTTGATACTCCAACCTAGCTATAAAAAATACAAGTGGGCATTCCAACCCCTATCAAACTCAAGTGTTACCTCTTTGTCAAAAGTGTGGAAGACATATGAGACATTATGTAATTGAAAATTGAATAGGATACCACTGTTTCATACGATCAACAAAAGCATGCCAAACACATACTCAACAACACCACCACTAAAATAAATAAATAAATAAAAACAGTAAATCAAATTTAGTTAAATTGGACAAGTATCAATCAAGATAGTAACATTTAACACTTAAAATAATGCCTATCAATTGTAACTTAGATATATAAGCTTCTATAAGCTAATCCTTGATGTTTTATATCCTACATTCAGAGAAGTGTTGTATCCACATGCCCATGACATGTTTTTAGTTGTGACTAGCATACATATCTCTGCTTTTCAAGTAAAGATCATGACAAAAATTAAAAAAATAACATCCATGTCAAAGAAAATTACCAAATATCATAGGAATTTGCAACTTTAGTCATGCTTCAAGAATGTGAGCAGTTGAACAAAACATAAAGAAACAAATAAAATTTGTGTACCATACTTAAGTGTACTAATTAACTCACCTCCAACACCGGACACCTGAACCTTCACCCATCCTGCATTATGAAAATGCATACAGCTGGTAGGAAGTGGAAAGGACTCAAGAACAAATGTTGTAAAATCAACCTGCAACGAATTCTGATTTGCTGCACTGAATTCTGCATTGAATTCTGATTTTTTGCACTGAATTCTAATTTTGCTGCAGTCTGGTCACTGAATAAACTGAAAAAAATGGCCATTAATTCTGCACCCTAATGCAGTGGACTTTATAGATAAGTGTCATAGGAACATTTTAGGACAAATTTGACTTGATTTGGATGAGTAGAAATGCTGGAAATGATTTATGATTCCATGATTGTTAAAGCTATCCCCCCATCTTTATTAACTTAGGTTTGATCAAAGGCATTGTATGTTGGAGGAAATATATGTTGAATTTGGTAACCATAGAGTCTTTTATGTGTCATTGTACAAATCTGATTTTGCACATTGCATTTTGCACTGAATTCTGCACTAAATCTGATTTTGCTGCACTGAAATGCTGTATGAAGCTTGCTTTATACAATGGCATGATGTACCTCAATCTCTTGTATACAAAATTGGAAGGGTTATATGCTTATAATATTCTTTAACTGCTAACCATTCAACAAAAATTAGCACTAACAACATGGCTAAAAAACAGTTTGGTTTCTTGAAATGGCATTGTAGAAAGGGAAAGTGAATAAAATATTCAGCCATATGGGGGGACAGCTTTAACAATCATGGACTTTGTTGCTATCATCAGGTAGGAATGACAGGAAGAAGGAAGAGAAGAGTAGAATGTTTCCAATCTGTGCCTCCATCACAACCTCCTCATGTTGTAGATAATGATGCATCATCACCTTTCGTAAATCATGATTCGAGCTCTATTCCAGACACAATTGCACCCTCTGTGGGATCTGAGCAACAGGAACAGTTGGAGTCTCGACTGAATAAAAAGTTACATGTCAATGTTTCTCCATCTTGGAAAGAGTGAGAATATTTTATTTAGATTAATACGGAGAATATATTATTATATAATTAAATATTTATAATTTCCATATTTATTGTATAATTTCTCACATAAAATCTTACTATATGCTTATCATATTTGTTTTGACAATTACAGATTTGATTGCATTGATAGTGATAAAGTGGTGCGGAAATTAGCTATTTGTTTCAAATGTAAGTTTGAAGATGCATATCCAACTAGGAAACAAGTGCCACAGAATGTGAGGGATTTGTGGTTTGAGGAGTTTAAGGTATTACTTGATGAGTTAAATATATTTATGGCAAAATTGTTATGAGTATATTTTAGTGACTTACATTAATGAAGTGCAGAAATATTATACTTGGGATCCTGAAATGGAGCCTTATGTGAAGTTGACATTTGAAAAAAAAAGGAAAAGGAGACTGACTGACACACTGTATGAGGCACGAACAACAGGGAGACCACCATGGATGTCAAAGGAAGTTTATAACAAGTATACACAGTATTGGGAATAAGAAGAATTTAAAAAAATCTAGACAAAAAACAAATCAAACAAGAATATGGATCAAGATGGACTTGGTCCTTCAAAGCATACAAGTGGCTCAATTTCATTTTCTTTGACAAAAAAGGGGCTGGTAGGAATTGATTTCCATGTAAACTATTTTACAAAATACACTATCAATTATGAACACTCATAATTTTTTTTCCCCAGGAGAATAAGCTAAACAGGGAAATCACTCCTTTGGAATTGCATGATTATGCTCATTCGTCGAAAAATTCTCGTATTGAACCAAGTGCTCCATCAGTTATTGGCGATGAAGGGGAGGAGAACATAACAGATAGGCCAAATATTACTGTTCGGACATTTGTGGATGAGAGGGCTCAAATTGTTTCTGTAAGTGCATTCATGTATAAATAATGGTGCTCGAATTGGTTACAAAAACATGAATTATCTTGTTGCTATGTGTACTTGAATTTAAGCATGTGTTTGAGAAATGATTAAAAACAAAAAAGAAAAATTTGGTCAAATTGTGGATAATCTTAAACTTCAAAATTGACCTCCTTTGTTGCCTAACTGATGTTAGTTTAATGTCTTGGGTATGTAAATCATTAGCGAAATGTCAAACCCTTTCAACCCTTCAAATTGAATTTAGAAATTGAGGTATATAAAGAATTCATATTTTAAGGAGCTTGGAGGTGCAAGGTGCACCTCTGTAGAGTCTAGCACTTTCTACAGCCAACACCTTGAACTTGGAGAAATAAAAAGATATTCCTTTTTCCATATATATAGTTGAGCTTTTTGAGGAGCTTGCATTTATGAGTCTTTATAAAAGTAGATCTCCCCATATGTTATCAACAACAAAAGGTCGTGTTTTGAGAATACTTTTCATCTACACTTAGTTATTATGTATTGTTCATTATGGAATTTGAGATCATAGACTGCTTTACAGTTTGTTATGTTCCTATTGAGCCTCATGACATGGTTAATTTTTTGTAGGAGAGAGGTCATGAGTTATATGATAAAGCTTATAATGAGACAGCGGCAAATATAGAAGACAGTGACTCGAGTAGGCCTCCCACAATTAATCATATAGCAATATGGTTAGAAACTATTAGTGGCATAAGACATGGACTTGTTTACAGCCTTGGTTCAGTTGGACATACACTCACCCAAGCATCTTCTTCACGAACATTTAGAGCATGGAGTGACAGTCAAAACCATTCCTCTCACTACATGGAGATGATTGAGCAGCTTAAAACTCAAGTTACAACCTTAATGGAGCAACTCCAAAAAGTAAGTCAGGATAAATAGGAGCTCATGACTGCATTTAGCAAATCCAACCAAGACAAGGAGGAGCTAATGAATGCATTCAACAGATCAAATCAAGATAAGGAAGAGTTAATAGCTGCATTTAACAAATCAAATCAGGAAAAAGAGGAGTTAATGGCTACAGTAAAGGAGTCTATGCAACTTAATTCAGGTAAACATGGGAGTTCTGGCTCTTCCTGTTCAAGATTTGGTTGACAATTACTTATACAGTTTAGAGTTGTTGAAAATTTAAGTTGACAATTTACAATTATGTTTTGTTGAGTATATTTTGGATTCACGATATATACTTTTTTAGAATATAATATTATTGGCATTTGTACGGTCCAAATTTTAAGCTTTACATTTTTTTTTTCTTTTTTGGACGGTGGGGTCGGGGGGATAGTTTGGTGGAATATATTAGTGATAATATACTATAATCAAGTTTTCATATTCATTGAATCTAGACGGGTTAAGAAGTTAAGGAGCTTTGCAACAATTTGATATGTATATTTTCTTATTTAATAAGAGAATCACGATGTTGCCAAATTAATTTTTATTCACATTATTTTGTTGGTACTTAGTTATAAAACTAATTTTAAAACTCTGTACAGGGATTTTGTTTTTGATCGAAATGTGGTAGCAAAAAAAAAAAAAAAAATCCACATAAAACTATTTCCAACCAAAACTATAAGGTAGGAATATGTTATTCCTACCAAATAGTTTTGGAAGAAATAATACCATTTAATAGGAAGATTAAATTTCCTACCAAACATTTTGGTAGGAAAAAAATTCCATTTCCTACAAAAATATTTGGTAGGAAATTTTTTTCAAAAACATTTCCTTCCAACTATTTTGGTTGGAAATTTTAAAAAAATAAACGTTTCTTCTAAATTTAATATTAATTCTAAAATAATTTCGAAATGATGTTTTCTACCAAATATTTTGGATGGAAATATATTTATTTTTTTAAAATAAAATTTCCTACCAAATAATTTGGTAGGAAATTTAATATATTTTTTGAAAATATTATATTTTAAAAATCATTTCCTACCAAATATTTTGGATGGAAAAATTATTTATTTTATGAAAATAATTTTGCCTACCAAATTATTTAGTGGGAAATTTAATATATTTTTCAAAAATATTATATTTTAAAAATTATTTCCTACCAAATATTTTGGATGGAAAATTTATTTATTTTATGAAAATAATTTTGCCTACCAAATTATTTGGTAGGAAATTTAATATATTTTTCGAAAATATTATATTTTAAAAATCATTTCCTACCAAATATTTTGGATGAAAAATTTATTTATTTTATGAAAAAATTGTCCTACCAAATCATTTGGAAGGAAATTTAATTTATTTATTTACAAATTATTTTTAATAAATAATTTTCTACCAAATCTTTTGGAAGGAAAGTGTTTACATTTTTTCCTACCAACCCAATTTGGTAGGAAAAAAATTCAGCTTTTTTATTCATAGATTTCCAACCACATACCAAACTTCCTACCATAATTTGGGTTCCAAAATTCCTACCATATACCACAAGTTAGATGGAAAATTTTTTCCGACGAGGGTTTTTCCGACCACTTAGATTTGGACGGAAAATGGTAGGAAAATGCAATTTCCTACCAAAACTGTTAATATTTGGTAAGAAATACTGGTAGGAAAAATAATGATTTCTTGTAGTGTCATAAGTCTGATGCCTTAGAAAAATTCAAAGAATTTAAGGCTGAGACTGAGAAGCAATTAAGAAAAAACATTAAGACACTTCGATCAGATCGAGGTGGAGAATATCTATCCCATGACTTTAGATCTTACTTGTCAGAAAATAGGATTTTATCCCAACTAAGTGCACCTGGCACTCCTCAACAAAATAGAGTGGCAAAAAGGAGAAACATGACTTTGTTAGACATGGTCAAAACAATGCTAGGCGTTTCTACACTCAGTATATCCTTTTGGGAATATGCTATACAAACTGCGACTTATATATTGAATATGGTTCTAACAAAGTCTATCCCTAAGACTCCATTGGAATTGTGGAATGGGCGAAAGCCTAATTTGACACATATCCGTATTTCGGGTTATCCTGCATATGTGCTAAAGGGAAAGATGGATAAAATGGAATCACGATAAAATTTATGTCTGTTTGTTGGGTATCCAAAAGGAACAAGGGGATACTACTTCTATAGTCCTCAAGATAAGAAAATATTTGTAAGCACAAAAAGAATTTTCTTAGAGAATAAGTACATAGAATAACGAGGATCTAAAAGTAGGGTTATTTTGGAAGAAACTAAGGGAGATAATCCCAAGCAAATGGTTACAGAAACCCATACTCAAGATTCATGTGGAGGATTCGTATCTATGCCACTTAACATGTCATATTCCAGTAGGAGAAAAATAGATATTACACCTTCTATACCCACTGGCTCTTCGGCACATAGAGTGGAAGAATCTCCTGCCCCTATTAAAAATTCAGTCGTTGAGGAATCAGCAAATCTAGTTCGAATCAATGAGGAGAAGGAAAGTCCAATCATCCAAGAACCTCCACAGTTTAGACGTAGTGGGAGAGTCATTCGACGTCGCTCTAGATACTTACTCTATGGAGAAGCTTTTTAAGCAATCTCTTTTGAGGAAGAAGAGAATCCTACGACGTATAAAGAAGTTGTAGAGGACATAGACACAGACTATTGGAAGAGTGCAATGGATTCAGAAATGAAATTTTTGTACACTAACTCTGTCTGGGAAGTTGTGGACCTGCCTAATGGGGTAAAACCTATTGGGTGTAAATGGGTCTACAAAAGAAAGAGAGGAGTAGACGAGAAAGTGAAAACTTTCAAAGTTAGATTAGTTGCTAAGGGTTATACCCAATGAGATGGTATTGACTATAAGGAAACCTTTTTGCCTGTAGCCATGCTAAAACCTATAAGAATCCTCCTATCCATTACAACTCACTTCGACTATGAAGTATGGCAAATGGATGTCAAGACAGTTTTTCTTAATGAAAATATTGATGAAAGTATCTACATGGTACAACCAAATAGTTTTATTCAAGAAGGTCAAGAACAAAAAGTTTGTAAGTTGAATAGGTCCATATATGGGTTTAAACAAGCGTCTAGATCTTGGAATATCAGGTTTGATCAAGCCATTAAATCTTATGATTTTAATCAGCATCCTGATGAACCTTGTGTCTATAAGAGAATTATAGATGGTACGGTGATTTTTCTTGTACTGTATGTTGATGACATCTTTCTTTTTGGAAATGATGTAAAAACATTAACATTGGTGAAAAGTTGGTTGAGTAAACAGTTTGATATGAAGGATTTGGGAGAAGCAAGAAATGTTTTGGGCATTCAGATCCTTCGGGATAGAAAGAATAGACAGATAGCTTTATCTCAAGCTTCATATATTGACAAAATACTGACGAGATTTTCAATGCAAAATTCCAAGAAAGGTCAATTGCCTTTCAGACCTGGAATTTAGTTATCTTAGAAATATAGTCTTAAAACTCCTAATGAAGTTGAGTACATGAAACGAGTTCCTTATGCATCAGTTGTCGGAAACCTCATGTATGCTATGCTTTGTACTCGTCCAGACATTTATCATGTTGTTGGGATGGTCAGTAGATATTAGTCAAACCCAGGACCGGAACACTGGACAGCAGTGAAGCATATATTCAAGTATCTTCGCAGAACTTGAGGATATATGCTAGTTTACTCAACTTTAGAATTAGTACCTATAGGCTACACTGATTCTGATTTTCAAGCTGATAGAGATCTTCGCAAGTCCATCTCAGGCTCTGTTTTCACCTTAGGTGGTGGTGCAATTGTGTGGAGAAGTATCAGATAATCTTATATTGCTGACTCTACAATGGAAGCTGAATAAGTGGCAGCTTGTGAAGCAGCTAAAGAGGCAGTATGGTTGAAGAAGTTCTTGTTAGAATTTGAAGTGGTTCCTTCTACATCTCAAGCCATTAGTTTATACCATGATAACAGTGGTGTAGTGGCAAATGCAAAAAAACCACGCAGCCTTCAGCGTGGTAAACACATTGAACGTAAATATCACCTACTTAAGGAGATCGTTCAATGTGGAGATGTAGAAGTGTGCAAGATTTCTTCTGCTAAAAATCTTGCTGATCCTTTTACTAAAAGTTTACTTGTAACTGTTTTTAGAAGACATATAGAAAGTATGAGTATTTCTGGCATATCCCATTTACTCTAGGACAAGTGGGGGAATTTTTGTTAAATATGCCCATCAAGTAAATACAATATTTGTATTTTGAAATTAAATAAAGTATGTCTTTATATATTTATATGTATGAATTATGTATGAGCCTATTTTGTCCACAAATTATTTAGATGTTATAAATCAAGTGTTTATTTGTTAAACACATAAAGACTTAATTTATAATTTAATTCGAAATAAATTATCCGCGATCTAAAATAAATTTGGGTAATTTTTTTGAAAGATCGTCTTAATTTTATTAAAGTCTATTTTTGACTTTGGTAATAAAATTAAGGATATATATTTGATATATTGGATGGATCATTAATATTTATTTGTGGAATACACCATACAAATAAAATATTAAAAGATTGACATACATAATACTTTAATCCTGAGCAAACAATCATTTATATTTACTAACTTGAAGTTCCTTCATTCCACATAGTTTGGTTCCGTTATCTTATTCTCTCGGAGAATAACGGCCAATGGACTAAAAGAACCTCCCACCATTTCTAAAAAATCAAAAATAAAAGAAAAAATTCAGTTTGTAAAAACAAAACAAATATATGCACTTTATCCTTATTATCAAAACTGATAATAATTAATTTGACTCTTAGAAAAACTGACATAGCTTTTTGGGAAGATTAACAGTTTCCTAAGCTAAGTATGTTAACCACCACAAATTAATTTCCCTTCTAGGTAATGATCTAGAAGATAACTCCATCGAGGGGATGCCCATTTCCTTTAATTATAGACATACCTCACACTATGACCTCCAACAAGGGGCTGACCGATCATAGTACATGCCCTGAGTTATTAATTACATCCCTCCATTAGATCTAGATCCTTGTGGTATCCTCATCCTATACGGGTTCACTCCCAGGGTGACGCGAGGGGACCTACGATCTCTAATGGGGATTGTGATGGAAGCCGTGGGGCCGTTGGAACCTCTCGCTTTTAGAATAAGGGTTTTCTAAAAAATATCATTTTGAAAATTTTTATTAAGTTTTCCCTTAACTCAAAATAAAATGTCTAAATCCATAAAATGTCAAGGCTTATATCTTTTGAGAACTTTTCACATGGACTAATTTTATTTAAGTTAAAACTTAATGATTTCAAAAATTTTTCAATTAAAACTTTCTAGAGACTTTGGTCTCAAGTTTATTTGACAAAACATTTTTCTTGTGCCAAAATTAAAACAAAATGGCTTTCTATTTTTAACTTACAAAAATATCTAAATCTAATATATTTTCTATGTTAAGGATTAAATCATTTGAGAAAATATCTAAGGATAAATTTTTGTTCAAGTTAAAATAACCACTTAATTTGTAGAAAAATGTTTTCCTTGTCAAAACATTCCCAAAGGCTTTGGTCTTTGAGAAAGCGTGCACATATGTACCAAAAATAAGTAGCATGCTATAAAATAGTAGACGTTTTCATGCTCTTCTATTTTTTAAATTTAAGTGCCCAGATAATAGAATTAAATATATTAATTAATTAATTAATGGTCTTGTTTAATCCTAAAATTCTTTACTAATATTTTTCATGCAAAAATATTCCATGAATATTAACTATTGCAAAAATATTAACTTCATCTGGTATAAACCCCAAAACCAAAAGAAAACGCAAGAAAAATTATAAGGAAAAATAAAAATAATTTCCTTTGTCCACTGCACCCGCTGCACTGGATCATACACCCATCTGCACTATGGTCTACTGCACCCGCCGCACAGAACCAGGACCCTCCATAAATCAGCGCATGGACTGGCCTTCTAGAGCCAAGCCGGAGCCAGTTCCGTCCTGGATGCCGGATCCCGCAGTTTTTTTTTCTGCGAATTTTTTCTGTTTTTCTGCACGACTTCTAGTACCATTGGTTCTTCGATTTCAAACCAAATACAATGAAATCAACCAAAATCAACAATCGCATATACCCATAAACATTGGGCTTACACGATTTACTAAGAAAAACAGTAAATTACAGATTCCTATAGCTTCACCCGCGAGGTTTAACAGGGAATCTATCCATACCATAAACAGCGAAGGATCACAATTTTAATTACATATATGTGTCTAGTTTTATTCATCTTGATGCATGCTTCCTATATTTTCACAAAAACCTTTATACTCTGATACCAATTGAAGGCGTGGAAAGCAGGAAAACATGGAGCACGCAGCGGAAGCGAACATAAAAACCTGCAAAAAAACAAAAACAGGGAGTCCAGGGCAGGGCCGGAGCCAACTCCGACAGACCTAGCCGGCGCTGGTTGCGCCCTGTCCCAATTCCGAGATTTTAAAAATTTTACCTCTTTTCCTCGTTCTAAGTGTTGGCTGTATCGGAACGTGTACTACCGGTTTAGGTGTGCTGGTAGAAGCCTTTGGTGCGATTCTTGCAAGCTTCCTACTCCGCTTTTGTATGTATGTGAACGCCAAACTCTCGATCTTCCAGTATATGGCCTGCCTAATGACCGTTTGGTAAACAACTAACGAGTTAGAAAATTTTCTGGAGAGAGAAAGAAAGAGAGACGTCTAGCTTCCACAGAGAAGAAGCCGTCGTTCTTATGTGTCAAAAACTACGATTATTATTCTCCTCCCCAATCCTCCTGTTTAACCTAAATAAAAATCCTAGGTTAAATTGGACTGGGCCATTGGACCTTTAGTTTAGCCTATTGGACTTAATTAATTATTTTAGTTAGAACCAACTTAATGGTCCAACAAATAATTAATTTTTCAACCCAAATAAAGTAGTCTAATTAAATGAACCTAACTCAGTTTAGTTCCAAGTTAATCCATAATTATTCAAATTGGGCCAAAACCCTGAATAATTAATTAGCCCACTAAACTAATTTAATTAATTCTCTCTCCATGGACCTTTATTTTATTCTAGCCTAGTAATTAAAGCAGACTACTTAAATAAATTAAATTCTATTTAATTTAAGATCAATTCCTTAATCCGTATTTAATTAGGACTCACATCTATATTGGGGATCAAAAGACACACCGCCTTGACTACTAAAATAACCAAAATACCTTTGCTATATAAATAGTTGTATTTTGCATTTTGAATATTTTCTAATATCACCATAAGAAAATATTGACTCCAAGGATAATGTTGCATTAGCAAAGTCTCCGACCTACAAGTGTAATGACTAAAATACACCTCTATATATCGCCGTATATTTAGAGAGGAAGAAGTGTACTAATACCTCTGTAAATGAAATTTACCATCCTTAGGCTTCTAGTACAATGATCCATGACCTCCTGGATTATTTTCGCTTTCCAAGGGAGCTACCCTAAAGCAAACATCCAAGTCATGTTTCCCAGAGCCCTAGATATTTAGATCATTCAGACAACCACAAGGAGTAATATAGTATAGAAACTATCTTGTACAAATTTGTCTTAACTAACTAATCACATATACCCAACATACAAGTATTTTGGCCCTACGATAGAATCTCAACTATAGCATATCAAAGTATATGCTTCCAGCTTCGTCAGACCACCAACTCAAACTCAAGTCATAGAGTACTAGTCCACGCTGTAGCGGTAATAGTTTAGGTTTCTACTATATGGTACTTTTAAGAAACCACTACTACAGGTCCTGTTCTACGTATTCGAAATACGCTTATGTCATGAAGTGAGTGGACTACTCACTGGGTAAAGGTAAGCCATTCCCAATTTAGAATTCACAATATAATAATCTAAACATGATGAGATTCTCATTCTCATCAATCGATTAAAAACAAAAGTTTATATGTTAAGCAACCCGTGATCCATACCTTATTGTGAAAGACCTCCATTCACATGGACCACTTACTTAAACACAATGACTATTTTTCAAACGTAATTGTGCACACATAAAATTGTAAAAAATAATTTCTGAGAATAAATTCTTTAATTAAAACATTCGATTTTTACATAAAAAATCTAGTCTAAGAGGGCATACATCCCAACACGGGGATCCCCGCCTTTTCCCGTGATGGGGACGGGCAAGGAATGGGAAAATAGGGGCGTATGTAGGAGTCCCCGGTCCGACCCTACCCCATTGCCATCTCTATTCACATATAGCTACTAAAGCTATAAATTTCTTTTACTAGTCATTCCAATTAGGGAGTAATTTTGCTACAATTGCCCCCACGCATAGTAAGTCAGAAATATTTACACCAAAATCTATAAGTTTGGAAATTAGAACATGAAGATCATGTACTTAATTAAGAAGAGAAGAACCATTACTAAAAGTAAAATTAAAATATATTTTAATTCGATACATGCACCTTGTTTTGAGTATTGTATTTTACTCAAAACCATCTCATATCTCTTTTACTGTCTTCAAGGATTTTAGACACCATATACTCAAGTTGAGAGTGTATCCAAGATATAACTATGACAAAATACCTCGTCTTCTTTCTCTTTTGAGACTTTTTTCTCGGAATCACTTTTTTTTTTCTTTTTGCACAGAAATGTTGAGCCTATCGAGCGCATGATCTCTTGAAGCCTCTATGGTTCTCAATAGTGAAATAACACCTTAAGATTGTAGTGTATAGGGACAGATGGATAGTTCAAGAGAATGTAAGATGCGTGTATAACACTTTCCTTAAGGTGTTATTTGACCCCATTACACAAAATATTTGCTAAGGGTAAAGGTAAATTACCTCTAGGATACAATAAGAATGTTTTTCTCCAAGAATGATTAATAAATAATATGTAAAACCATAACTTTTAGAGAAGAGACAAAATGGGATGCTATTTTTTAGAGAAGAGTAGAGTCAATCTATTTATAAGATAACACTACTCATACTTTTATGAGTCATAACTTTAAATCACTACTATTCACACAAGTCATAACTTTTTACAAAGGATCATTACACTTCTTATGATTATAACTTTTCACTACGAACAGTCATAATATCACAAGTCACAACTTTCAATTAAGGTCATCACTTTCCATTGATGATCACCCACAAGTCATAACTTTTTACTAATACTTAAACACCTTCGATGTCACAACAAAATGCAAAATATAAATATTATAGGAATATGACTTGATATATAACATACTATCTCTTTTAACCTTTCATTGACAAACTATCTCCAACATTAAATATCTATTTGGTTATTTGGCTCATTGCTACCAAAATCTAAAAAGGTTGGGTCATGTGTTATAGCAATTGGATATTGGTGTGTGTCAGCATGGTTAATTATAAATAGTGTTGGGGGACCAAACAGAGCAGGGGACACGCTCAAGCAATAGAACAAAAATAAAAGTTAAATTTAACAATAAAAGTAAACTAAACTTCAAAATAATCTTGCAAACCCCTACTCCTTGTCAACCCCACACTTCAATGAAAAATAAGTGCTCCAAGGAAAAATTAAATAGCAGCAATAATGGAAGCAAAAACACAACTAAAACACAAGAACAATGGACACCAGATTTTTACGTAGAAAACCTTTTTTAGTGTGAAGAGGAAAAATCACGGATCCATTGGGTCCATCACACAAGCTTCACTAATCAACTAATAAGAGTACAAGAGAAAGTTCCACAATATACAACTGAAAACTTAGACATAATAAAGCTAAATCTTTATCTAAATTAAACAACGAAATGAAAATTTGGAGAAAACGCACTAGGAATTTCGCTACTGTTGCAACGGCAATAACTTTGAATCCGAGCGTCAAAACTTGATCATCACCATTCAGAATGTAGATCTACCTCTTTTCTACAACATATCCAATTTTAAATCAAATCGGCGTACAAATGACCATCCAATCATCTTCTAAAAGAAGATTACTCAAACTATAATTTCTACAGCTTTTCTTTCTTTTTTCTTTCTTTCTCTTCTGATTGTCTCTCTCTTTCTCGTCTCTTGTGGCTAACCAAAAAACAGCTGACTCACCCACCTTTAAAGTAGCTTTTGTTTTTACCCACAAATGGACCAAAGCAAGCATTAAGCTTTTTTCCTTCATATGGGCTGGGAGCCCAACAAAACCCAGCAAATCTCCCCCTTTCCAATTATGCGGAGGAACTTGCCATCTCAGCAAGGGAGCAACAAACCTCAAACTTCCATTTTGGCAATGTCTTTGTTGTCATATCAGCCCCATTATCATCTGTATGAACACTTTCAAGTTCTACCAACTTGTCATCCATCATCCTATGTATCCAATGATATCTCACATCAATATGTTTATATTTGAAATGAAATGTTGGATATTTACCAAGATGAATAAAACATTGGCTATCACAATGCAGTACAAACCTCCCTTGAGAGTGACCAATGCAACTCTTTACAAGCCTCTGTAACTGCAATAAATTCAGTTTCTATAGTAGACAGTGCAATACATCTTTGCAACTGAGATTGCCATGACACATCTCCCCCTGCAAAGGTAATCAAGTAACCGGAAGTTAACTTTCTTAAATTAACATCGCCAACTATATCTAAATTTGTATAGCCATTAAGAATAGGTTTCTCACTACCAAAACAGAGTCTTAAACCAGAAGTACCATGGAGATATCTTAAAATCCACTTCATATCATCCCAATGTTCTCTTCCCGGAATGGAAAGAAAATGACTAACAATACCAACAACATGAGCTACATCAGGCCTTGTACATACCATAACATATATCAAATTACTAACTATTGAGGTATAGAGAACTTTCTGCATATCTTACTTTTCTTCTTGAGTAGAGGGGCATTGTTTCACATTTAGTTTGAAGTGACCAACAAGAAGAGTACTCATAGCTTTGGATTTATATAATCTCTCATAGTTTCAATTTGCGGAAAAATGTAACGTCAAAATTTCTCATAATCAAATTTTTGACTGGAAGAATTTCAACCTTTTGGGATTCTAATCCGAATTTTCTAAATCATGTATGCGCTTATGTGTACTAAACATAATTTAGCCATATCATATCCCTAGCTGCATGTGACAACCATTATTTCTTACTGTAGAGTCATATTGATTTTGTATATATTTGAAGAATAAATGGTATCAATGCAAATAAAAATTCGGAAGTTAAATCCCTACAAAGTCCACACCAGATATGACTTGACGATAATAAATTTTCTTTTCCAAACATCAAATCAACATCTAACTAAAGTTACTAAAGTAAACCGTGTATTTTTATCATGTAAATTATTATATTTATGCTAAGTTTGGTTCTAGTGAAAGTGGGAAGGAAAAAGGGAGGGGAAGTAGAATAAGAGATAAATGTACAATTTACCTCACTTGGTTGGAGTGATTAGAGGGTGAGAAGTATATGTGGAAGGGAATTGGATTCCCTTCCACATTAGCTTTTTCTTCCCTTCCGAATCGGACGGATTGGGATGTAAATTAGAGTTAAAAGACCTTCTTGTCTTAGAATTTTTCTATTATTACAATTTTATCCTCAAATAATATCTCTGAATCAGTATACCGCCACTTCAAACTTCACCATTGTTGGAGGTGGTCGACAGAGAAGATTGAAGCCATTTCACCTTCGCTTCACCACAGCTTCAAATCTAGTTTATAAATCACATTCTTCTTTATTTTTTTATTTTTTCTTTCTCTTCTCAGTCTTCTGGTTTGAATGTTGGCATCTCTTTGTTCTATGGTATTTCTTCAACTTCTTCTACCATCTTCTTTGTTTTTTAGTATTTCTTAGGTTCGTAGGATTATGTCTCTGTCTTAGGTTTTGACATAAGCCCAAACTTGTTGAGGCACGGAGTATAATACAAGAGTAGGTACTAGTTTGTGGCCGTGCGGAAGGGGGGTAGTTGGGGCATTAGGGGTTTAACATATCCCTTCTATTATCTTGCCTAAAGTGAGGGGGAGACTGATTCCTGGAAAAGAGAAGTTTCCATCTTTGAACCAGTTTTCTCAGTAAGGAGACATCAAGGGAATTTGCCTCTAAAAATGCAAAATCATGCTTTGAGCTTCAGTTGAGGGATATTTACTACATGTCACTTATATTTTCCTCAATTAGGTTATTTATGTAGTTGTGGATTCCTGAATCACTTGGGCTGTTAAATTAGGCTTGTGTTGCTTTTTGCTTAATTTCAAGAAGGTGGGAATTGTTTGGTATATTTCTAGCCATTATTTATTCAAGATTGGGCATGCTTCAATGTACATCATTTTTTGAATTTTCTGCTAAATTTGCTTCAAATTCTCGATAGCCAAGATCTAGTTATTGTGCTAAGAAGGCCTTCTAGATTTCTGTACTATGTATGGTTGTAAACTTGATAGTGGAAAATTGTTTGCCTTTTCTTTTTCTATATCATCACTTATTATCTTTACTATGCTATAGATTTCCTCTTTCTGTGTACTTGTGAGTTTGACTTGCTTTGGACTTTTGCATTGTGCTATTTTGACATTCTTTTTATTTCCTCACCCTATTTTGTTTCTGAACTTGTCTTTGAATTGTTAGGCTTCTTAGGGTTAATCTAAGTTTGAATCTTTGAATATCTCTAGTATCATTAGTTTATTTTACTTTTTGCTTTGATTAAGTTTCTCCTTTAACATCTGAAGGTTAGAAATGGAAAACCTATAAAGACTTTGTTGGAGTAGTTTTGAGTTTTTTACAAGTCAATATTTTGAAAAAGAATACCTGAGGGGATCAGTTGACACTTTCCCTATACTTGGAGATTGCACATTAGACTAATTTTTACTTTTACTCATCAGTTTACTTAAGTGTTGCTTCACATAATGTTTCTACCATGTTGTTAGTAAGCATTTGCATGCTTGTATTATAATGTCCATTTGTTTTTTTGTTTTCTAGGATCAGCAATAAACATTCTTCTTTGATGTAGTGTTTATCATGCATTTGCATGCTTGTACTAGAGTGTCCATTTTGATTAATTTTCTAGGATCAACATAAGCATTCTTATCATTCTGAGCTTTATCAACTAGAAATGGGACATTTTTTTAAGCTCTTAAGAGGATGATGGCCTTGGTTCCTCTAAAAGCAATAAGCATGTCTTTTTTTTTTAATTTTTATGTGGAAATTTGCTTTAAATGCTTATATGTGTGTTGTCCATGTATATTGTTTATTTTATGTATTTTATGTTGACTTTTTTTTTTCCTATTGGTAGAATTTCATTATTTATGGATTAGATGGATATGTTAAATAATGGGACCGGATTTGATGCTTTAATAGAGGATTATGATTGGCAAGATTAGGGGTGGCAATTGTGTCGTGTTCGGGTTAGCAGATCGTGTCAATTTAGGATAATTACAAACGATAGGTCAACCCGAACATAACTCGATTAATAAACGTGTCGTGTCGTGTCAACCCATTTATTTTCGTATCGTATTCGTGTTATAAAATAGGTTGACACGATTAAACATAAAAATTAAATAGATAATTATTAAACCCATCAACCCGAATACATATTAAACTCGCCTATCTGTCCACCCATTACATAAAAAAATTTTAAAAATCAAATCAAACCATATAAAATTAAAAAAAACTGATAAAATAGTCCATAAAGTCATAAACAACCAATAAAACAACAAACCATCTAACTAAGCATTTAGAGATCTCAATAAATTCATAAGATTTAATCTTAAAAATCTAAACAAATGTAATTTTGTAATAAAATTGGATTGTTCAAAAAATTATTTTCTCTATCTAAAAGTCATAGTAATAATAATATTATTATAGACACTAAATACTAATTAATTAAGAATGATTCATTTACCATATATCAAGCAAACAGCTATATTAATATCATTTATTTTCTTTAAGAGGTCTCATATAATTAAATAAAATAAACACACAAATAATTCAATTAATTCATATAATAAATTTAATTCAATTAATTTATGTAAAAAAATTAAATTATCTAATTTTCTATAGTGAAATTTGTAGGGTATTACAAAAAGTATGAAATATAAGTATTAAAAAAAAGTTAAACGGGTTCGCGGGTTGAACGGGTTAAACCCGATTATAACCTGAACACGTTTAAAATAAAACGGGTCGACCTGTTTCAACCCGAACCTGCGAAACTCCAATCCTAACCCGCTATAACCGTGTCGTTTTCATATCGTATTGGCGTGTCATGTTTAATATTGCCACCCCTAGGCAAGATGATGAGGATAATAATAGTGTGAACATTTTGAGTGATTGGGAACAAAGACGTTAAGTAGTTGTGGTTCAAATTCTATGCTTTGCTGTCCAAGCTATTCATTTGTTAGGAATAACAACTGAATTAATTTCTATAAAGCAAGGTCCCACTCTAGAATAACAAGAAGTGAGTATAAAAAGAGCAAGGATTCGCAATGAACGAATCGATATATGATCTCAACACCAGTAACTATGCAAATGATATAATTAGAATGAAGCCTCATGCTTTTCTAAGATTGTGTGAGATACTTCGAGGTACTGGGCGATTACATGATAACATGAATTCAATTGTGGAAGAACAAGTAGCTAAATTCTTGTGGATGCTGAACCATGCTACTGAGCAGAAAATATCTAGTTTTTCTTTCATTGATCTACTGAGACTATTAGTCGTTATTTTCATGCTGTCTTAAGGGTAATTGTTGCACTTGAAGATCATTTGTTTAGACAACCCACAAGGAGAGATGTGACACTTCATATACAAAATAGTGGTAAATTTTATCCATTTTTCGAGGTATAGAGAATATTATATGTATTAATCTACTGAAATTTTCATATACATTCTATAAAAATAGTATAAAAGTTTAATAATTCCTTTGAAATTTTGTTTAACTTGTAGAATTGCATAGGTACAATTGATGGGACTCAAATTCGTGTAAAAGTGTCTAAGTATGATGCACTAAGATATCGTGGGAGAAAGGAATGGCCAACTACTAATGTTTTGGCAGCTTGTGACTTTAATATGAATTTTACTTATGTTTTACCTGGGTGGGAGGGGACTGCATCCGATTCAAGGATTTTGAAGAATGCTTTAAATAGAGAATGTAGTCTTAAAATACCCTGAAGTAAATTCATATGAATCTTTAGTAGTTTATTATTAACAAAATAATTAGATGAGAAACTTATTAGGTGGCCTAACTTTTTCTATAAACTAAGGTTGTAGGAAAATTTTACTTAGTTGATGCTGGATTTATGTTAAGGAGTTGACGTATTACACCATACAAAGGAGTTCGATATCACTTGAAAGAATATTTTGCACATCCTCCAAAAAATGCAGAAGAGTTGTTTAACCTTCATTGTGCTTCACTTCGCAATGTTATTGAGAGAGCATTTGGAGTTCTTAAAAAATGTTTTCCAATCATTGGTGGTGGCCAAGCTGCTACTTATCATGTGGACACACTCACAGATATCATATTGGCATGTGCTATATTACATAACTTTTTATTAAGAATTGATCCTGATCCACAAATTTTGGATGAAGTGGATCGTGAATTAATGGAGCAAGAATTTGATATGGAGTATAATACTGAGGCTACTCAGGATGCTGACTATGAGCAAGGTGCAAAGTTAAGGAATGAAATTAAAAATAAGATGTTGGCAGATTATTTGGAGAATTGTTAATGCACTTTTTGTGTTCATTTCTAAGTTTTTGTTGTATTTCTAATTTATTGGACATTTCCTATTTGTTACCGTGACATTTTTATATTCTAAGTATATTTTCACTTTTCTTATTTATTCATTTCCATTTCTTTGTTGTATAATTGATGTTTTTCAAATACACCATATTGAATTGCTGACTAGATTGTATGTCTGAATGGGGAGGCCAAAAAAATAAAATGTTGAAGGAGAATGTTTATAAAATTAACTTGAAAGGATGAGATGGATTCCATTCTTCTTGATGCATTTATAGAGGAGCAAGAGAAAGGAAATATGGTTGATGGAACATGGACCACACATGCTTATGGTAACATAGTGAAGGCTTGTAGCGAAAAGTTTGGGTTTCCTATTGAAAATGAGCATGTTAAGAATCATCTAAGGGCCTTGAAATCCAATTTTAGAATTTGTCATGATCTCTTTCAGGAAAGTAGTGGATTTAGTTGGAATCCTGAAACCATATTATTTGAAACCAATGCACAAGTGTGGAAAGATAGAATTGAGGTAATTTTCTTATCTATTAATATTCGATTCAATTATTTACCAATTCTTTATTATAAATTCTTATCATGTTGATATGTACATGTTTAATATGTACAGGCAAACCCAGCAATTGAAAAATGGAGGTTTCATTCAATTTCTCATTATGATAAAATGGAGTTGCTTTTCTCCAAGGACCGTGCAACTAGAAAAGGAGCTAGAAGTGCTAAGGAGAGGCTTTGCCAATGGGAAAGAGAAGAAAATACCACTCAGAACGATAAGTCTATTGGTGGTAGTAAAATGTTAGTGTTTATGTTTTTAGGATTTCACTTTTTGTAAGCTTATAAGGCTCTTCTCTTATTTTGGACTTTTTTTATATCAACCTAGCATTCTGAGTTTGCTCATGTAAACTCACTGTTTTGTATGCTACTTAAACTTTAATTCTGTTATGACACTGGCTCCTAATTACATTTTGCATTGAGGATAATAATAGTTTGGTAGGCCTGTTACGATGGTACAACTTCATATGAATTGGTAGGTTTATTGAAGTTTTTGCAATTGACAATATCATAATTGGCAATTGACAAAGGTATTTTGTATATTATTTCAGATTTTATGGATAAAATAAGGCAAAAACATCGCTAAACAGAGTAGAGGCGGTGCCAGCCAGGACAGGAGAACCAGCGCCGGCCACGTGCTGCTCACACACATTTCAAAACGATGAAAAATTGGTGAAAACAAAGCAGAACAAAACTAAACCGGCGCTGGCTAGGAGGCTAGAGGCGGCGTCGGTTGTAGTCTGGAAGGGTTGGCATGAAAATCAAGAAAAATCGACGAACGAATAGAGAAACAGACCACAATCGGCGCCGGCTTTAGGTAGGACAGACGGTGCCGGCTATGCACTGGTATTGAGGCGATGCCTCAATTTTCATGCGTATTTTTTGACAATTTATAGAGTTTTAGTATTTTCTTACTTTTATTCGGCCAGAAACCCTAGAAGAACGAATTTAGAACTTCTAAAGCTTATAAATAGAGGAAAAAACACAAGTCATGGAGAAGAATTCATGGATCAAAACATCAAATCACTCAAAATTAATGAGGAATTCTTCAAATTAAGGAGGATTGTACAAGAGGGTCTACGAAGGAAGAAGAAGGGGGCTTGTCTATGAATGCTTTCTTTTAACTTTATTTTTTTTTTCTTAAACAATGATATATTAATTGTTTTATTGTAATTTAACATTGTTTTAGGTATTCATAATTTTTAGAGTTACTTTGATCTTTTGATTAATTTATTATTATTCTTGATATTTAATT
Source organism: Voacanga thouarsii (assembly GCA_026120185.1). Taxonomy (NCBI): domain Eukaryota; kingdom Viridiplantae; phylum Streptophyta; class Magnoliopsida; order Gentianales; family Apocynaceae; genus Voacanga; species Voacanga thouarsii. The sequence continues at coordinate 915,491 of JANUWF010001635.1, read as the reverse complement.
ACTTATATTAATTACGAGATTAATTTGTTGTTTCTTCTATTAACTTTCTTGGAAAAGGGGTTGATGGTGGTTTCAATTCATTAATTTCATATTTGTTGTCTATTAACTTGTTTAGAAAAAGGGTTAATTACTAAGAATTGGGTAATTAAAGGTTAATTGATGTCTGCCAGGATATGGATTCATTGGTTAATTTCATGTTTTAAATTTACCAGGATATGAAAATTTAATCAAGGATTGTGTTTAATGCATCTTTTGGGTGAATGACTTAAGACAGGATATGTAATGCTAATTTGTCTGGAAGATAGTAATCTCATGGATTGGAAAAGAAGTGAATCTATCTTAATCCTTCATGATGCCAAGGGAATAATTAGTTATGATAATGATTGGGTACTTTAAGGTCATGCGTGTCAAAATAATGGTTTGAGTTATATAATTCTCCATCCTTGACATATGTATATATTCTTTTATTTTATTTTATTTTACTTTTTATTATTTTTCACTTTATTGAGTCGGTTAAATAATGAAAGAAAAGTGATTAAGACATACTTGTTCCTTGAGGTTCGATACTCGTTTTAAACCCTATGCTATACTTAATGATGAGTACGCTTGCTCATATGTGTAATTTAAGATTAACGTTTTAATTTAAACTTGATTGGGAATGAGCTTATTTTTATATGATTTTTTATACCCAAATTCAAAAACATCAAGTTTTTTGCGCCGTTGCCAGGGAACAATATTATGAAAGCTTAGATTTCATTGATTTAACCATGTTGATATGTTCATATGTCTATATGTAAATATGTAAATATGTTTATACGTTCCTTGTATAAGTAAGGGCCTTATTTTGTTGTTTTTATAATTGTATTTTAATTTCACTATATGTTGTAAATATATAAATAGGTAGATACATGTTCGTAATAACTAACTTATCTTTGTATGTTTATATATAATATATATATATATATATATATATATATATTGTATATTTAAGTATTTAATTTTACTAACCTAATGTTAATGTGGAATATGTGTAATCTTTGTATTTTGAATTGAATGATTTTTACATTTATAATTTTTAGTTAATACTAACTCTTCTTATTTTCAGGTTTGGACTTTTGCTAACACGATATTTTAGACGGACTGAATTTATTTTATTATTTGTTTCTTTATTTGAAATTTTTTAATCTTAGTTTAATATTTAATTTATAAATTCGTGGTCATGCATTTAATTAGGATAGTTTTTAGTAACAAAAAAGAAAAAGAAAAAAGAGTATTAGTGTATTGGTAAAATTATAAGCTCCCAGTGATATTTTTAGTGAGACGTCATTAGAAGCATTAGTGAAATCTTTTGTTGCCAATACAAATTCATCTGTTCAGGGGCATGAAGAAGCTTCCCAATGATTGTGCGATCAAAGGAAACAATTATTTAAGATTGTTGAGGAGACTCATGAGTTCAGGCTAGCCCGTACAATTGACCATAGAAAAAAAAGAGGCTATGAGGAACAATTGCATGATGTGGCAAGAGAGGTATTTGATTCTAATTTATGTGCTCATAATTTTAATCTTTCTTTGTCACATGATTTCTTAGGTTCTTCTCACTTCTTGGAGAACAATGGTCCCAATGATGATGTATAGAGTTTAACATGTCTCAAGAAGTTGGATTTATCATTCATTCTAAGGAATCGTTTGAGGATGTTGATGAATTCTACCTTTCACCCCAATTTCAATGAGGCAACTTGGTATTTGTAGAAGCATTGAAAAGTAAGGATTTCCCAATCCCATCTTTAAGAACTCAAATACTAAGTTTAAAGGGGAATTTAATTGTAAAAATTATTTTGAAGGGTTAAGTGGTGATTTTAAAATTGATGCATCAGTTAGATACCATGTGCACTCATATGTTGAAAAAGATATTTATGTGTCTAAAGGAATGTTAGAGAATGAGGTTTATATGTTTTTCTTTGCTGAGACAAATCGTTTTCATGAACCCTCCATTTTTCAAAATCCTCTATTCTTTCTACATTCATTATGCCTATCTTCTACTTGGAGCTTTAATTTCTTTTTCAAATGTTTGATGAGGAAGCATGATGAGTGAAAATAATTTGTATCTTTATGTTGTGTTTGGTTTTGTTAAGTGTTTTGGTTTCGCTCCCCAACTAAGGAAAACATTTTTCATCTTAAGTGTGGGGGAGTGAGTCGTGTCTTTATTTGTTTTGCTAGAATTTTTTCTTTCGTACTATATGTTTTTCTTTTTTGTACTATTTTTTTTTTACTTTTTGCTTCTTTTTCTTTTCTAGTTTTTATGCTTTTGTGTGTTTCTTTTGTGTATTTTTCTTTCTAGGCACTTTGACAATGCTCCTTTCTGCTGGAATTCGACTCTTTTGTAGGAGAATACACAAAGAATGGAAGTATTTTCTTTCTTCGCTTTTCCCCTTTATTTTTGGTCCCGTGACAATATTTCCTTACTCTATGACAATATTTCCTTACTCTATTTGTTTGGCCACTGAGGACAATATCCAATTTAAGTGTGGGGGAGTGGTTAGAATGGGAATTCTTCTATACTTCATTCCTCTTGTTATACCTCATTCTTCTTGAAATTCTTTGAACCTTTTGAGCAGATTTTTCAAAATTTTTTCTGATTTTTTTAAAGTTTTCAAGATGTATTTTTAATTCATGTCTTTGTACTAGATCATAGAGTATATGTTCTATATCATTTGTGGCTTATGCATGACTTTTTGTACGTACTTGGACTAAGTAGTTCTTGATCAAATACTTTACATTGTTCTTAAACCTATATCTTCTGCTAAAATTCATTGAGTATTCTAGAACTTACTTGAATACCTCTCAAGGAGAAATAAGAAAGACATTCATAATTTAATTTAGGGATGATGGTAATAGGCCTTCTTTGGATAGTTTGAGTTTTTTAAGCTTACCTATTTAATATTATCCCTAGTGCCTATTTTGAGCCTAAATTGTTAATTTCTTTCTTAAACCCGTTATCATATTTTATCCCTTCATTCTTTTTGAGAGTTTGATTTATTTTCTAAATCTTTGATTGCTCTTGATGGATAAAAGTACAAGTAGAAGAATGATGGGGGAAAATGCTTGTGTAAATGTCATGACTTGTTACTTTCAGTCATGCATTATGTATTGAGTTAGAGTTGTAAAAGGAGAAATGAGGAAGGAAGAAAAATTGAGAAAAATAAAAAGCTGCTAGAAAATGTTGAAGGAAAAAAACTGAGAAACAAACAAAAGCAGCATTTGAAAAGAAGAGAAAAAGAAAGAAAAGCTGATAGAAAAAGAAAACAAGAGCACATGAAGAATGTGGTTGAGCTGGAATAAGAATTGTTGAAATTTTGATGATTTTGTGCAATATGATTGAGGAGTTGAGAATTATTGATGAAAAGAATGTAAGATTTGCTTGAACTATAATATGATTGCTATACAAGGTTATGGATTCTTGATTGGTTTTGGGATAGGAGAGCAAGAAAAGTTGGAATCTATTAGTACATTTTGTTTATCCTTTTCTTGCAAACTCTCAACTTCTTTGATATTTAATTTTCCTATATCCTTCGTTTAACGAGCTACATTACAAACCATTTAGCCTTACATTACAAACTTAAAAGTCCTACTTGACCTAAGTAGAATCATGATATGTCTTAGATTAGTGGAGAGAGTGTATGAAAAGTAAGTTTATGGAATGCATATTCTTTTGAACTAACTTCTTTCCAATGGTTTGAGAATGATGTTAAGTGTTGGGATGCTTCTACTAGTCATTCTTCACTTACACAAGTCTTGCATTTGTTATGAAAGGTATAGTAGCATAGGTTTTGTTATCTTGAATAAAGAAAGCATTGAAAATATTGTTTTGAAATTGATTAAGTAATTTTTTAAAAAAACTTGTGTTTTTCTAATTGTTTTTTATACTTTGCTTGAGGACAAGCAAAGAGCTAAGTGTGGAGGAATGTGATAGGGTCTAAATTAGTCATATATTTTCTAGTTATTTGATGCCATTTTGTGATACATTTTGTTCAATAACTGGTCATATTCCTTCATATTTGATATTTTACCATTGAAAAGATATTTTGTGTATTGTTTTAAATTTTAGAGGTAAAATAAGGCAAAAACGTCGCTAACCAGCGTAGAGGCGACGCCGACCAGGACAGGACAACCAGCGCCGGTCAAGTGTTGTTGGCACGCATTTTGAGGTGATAAAAAATTGATGAAAATAGAGTAGAACAGAACCGAACCGGCGCCGTCTAGGAGGCCAGAGGCGGTGCCGATTGCAATCTGGAAGGGTTGGCACAAAAATCAAGAAAAATTGACAAACGAATAGAGAAACAGACCACAACCGGTGCCGGCCCTAGGCAGGCAGGACATGCAGTGCCGACTGTGCACTGGTACTGAGGTGGTGCCTTGATTTTTGTGCGCATTTTTTGACAATTTGTAGAGTTTTAGTATTTTCTTACTTCTATTCGGCCAGAAACCCTAAAAGAACGAATTTAGGACTTCTAAAGCCTATAAATAGAGGGAAAAACACAAGTTATGGAGGAGAATTCACGGATCAAAACATGAAATCACTCAAAATTAAGGAGGAATTCTTCAAATCAAGGAGGATTGTACAAAAGGGTCTACGAAGGGAGAAGAAGGAGACTTGTCTATGAGTGCTTTCTTTTAACTTTATTTTCTTTTCTTGAACAATGATGTATTAATTGTTTTATTATAATTTAACATTGTTTTAGGTATTCATGATTTTTAGAGTTACTTTGATTTTTTGATTAATTGATTGTTATTTTTTATATTTAATTACTTATACTGATTACGAGATTAATTTGTTATTTCTTCTATTAATTTGCTTGAAAAATGGGTTAATTGCTAAGAATTGGATAATTAAAGATTAATTGATGTCTGTCAGGATATTGATTCATTGGTTAATTTCATGTTTTAAATTTGCTAGGATATGGAAATTTAATCAAATATTGTGTTTAATGCATCTTTTGGGTGAATAACTTAAGACAAGATATGTGATGCTAATTTGTTTAGAAGATAGTGATCTCATGGATTGAAAAAGAAGTGAATCTATCTTAATCCTTCATGATGCCAAGGGAATAATTAGTTATGATAATGATTGGGTATTTTAAGGTCATGTTTGTCAAAATAATAGTTTGAGTTACATAATTCTCCATCCTTGACATATGTATATATTCTTTTATTTTATTTTATTTATTCTTTTTCACTTTATTGAATCGGTTAAACAATGAAAGAAAAGTAATTAAGGCATATTTGTTCTTTGAGGATCAATACTCGTTTTAAACCTTATGCTATACTTAATGATGAGTACGCTTGCTCATATGTGTAATTTGGAGTTAATGTTTGATTGGGAATGAGCTTATTTTTATATGATTTTTTATACCCAAATTCAAACATATCAGTAAATCATATTTACTTCCCTTACATTCTAACCAAATAGGATGAAAGTAAATAGATTTACTTCCCCTAGTAGTGTTGGAATATATGCCCTCTTAGACAAGTTTTCTAGTGTAAATATCAAATATTTTAATAAAAGAATTTATTTGTCGGAATTCATTTGTGAATTTATTTTCTTTATTTGTGCACATTTACGTTTGGAATAGACCCATTGTGTTTAAATAAGTGATCCATGTGAATGGAGGTTTTTTCACAGAAATGTATGGATCATGGGTTATTTAAACACATAAACAATTGTTCTTAACTGATTGATGAGAATGAGAATCTCATCATGTTTAGGTTATTATGTTGTGAATTCTAAATGGGGAATGGCTTACCTTTAGCCAGTGAGTAGTCCACTCACTTCATGACATAAGCGTATTTCGAATACGTAGAACAGGACCTGTAGTAGTGGTTTCTTAAAAGTACTATATATGGTTGAAACCTAGATTACTACCGCTACAGCATGGACTAGTACTCTATGACTTGAGTATGAGTTGGTGGTCTGACGCAACTGGAAGCATATGCTTTGATATGCTATAGTTAAGGTTCTATCGGAGGGCCAATATACTTGCTTGTTGGGTATGTGTGACTAGTTAGTTAAGACAGACTTGTACAAGATAGTTTCTACACCATATCACCCCTTCTGGTTGTCTGAATGATCTAAATATCCAAGCCTGGGAAACATGACTTGGATGTTTGCTTTAGGGTAGCTTCTTTGGAAAGAGAAAACACTCCAGGAAGTCGTTGATTATTGGACTAGAGGCTTAAGGATGGTAGATGTCATTTAGAAGGGTGTTAGTACACTTCTTCCTCTCTAAATGTACGGTGATGTGTAGAGGGGTATTTTAGTCATTTCACCTGTAGGTCGAAGACTTTGCTAATGCAGCATTGTCCTTGGGGTCAATATTTCCTTATAGTGATATTAGGAAATATTTAAAATGCAAAAATACATCTATTTATATAGTAGGGGTATTTTGGTCATTTTAGTAGCCAAGGCGATGTGTCTTTTTGGTCCTCGGAATAACCCGTAAGTCCTAATTATTTTTGGAATGAGAAAGCGATCTCAATTGAGAGAGTTTTATTTTATTCGAAAAGTCTAATTTATTATTAGACTGGAATAAAATAAATGGAGAGAAATTTATTATCTGGTTTAATTGATTAATTAATTATTCAGGGCCTAGGTCCAGTTTGAATAATTAGAAAATTAACCAGGACTTAAATTAGAGAAAAAATAATTATTACTTAATTATTTATTGGGTTATTTATTTAATTAAATCCCAAATAATTAAAGTTTAAATTATTTTTTGGTTCATTTGGGTTAATTATTTATTTATTGGGTTATTTATTTAATCTCAATGAAAATAATTAATGTTTATTATTTTGAATTTTTTGGGTCCAAGAAAAATAATAAATATTATTTTGGCCCAATAGCCTGGACCGTAGGGTTTTTTTTAGACACAGTTCGGAAGAATTTAAAGTGAAACCAAAATTTATTTTGTAAATAATATTTGGGTATTAAATCCCGGGAATATTATTTTTATCAAAATAATTATTTTTGGTTTCATGACTTTTGACTTTCTGTGTGGAAAAATAAAATAAAAGAAAAAAATATGTAAATATTTTTCTTTTTCCGGTGACTCTTATTTCTCCCTCTCTCGTGATTTTTCCTCTTCTGGCTTTTGGTTTTGAAACCAAATGAAGCCAACCAAGAAGACATTTGTGTCTCTTGGTTTTCTGGCTTTTGGGTTTGGTTCATGAAGACTGCCTATAAATGCCAACCGAGAAGGAGATGTGAGAGCAATCTAAGTGGCTTTTCTCTAGTAATTTGTTGCTCACCAAACAGAGATTAGGTTGGGTATATTCTGTGAACTAAAAAGCTTGGCATTACACCGGAGGAGATATTTTTCTGTGCACTGGAAGCTTCACTGACGGGAGACAAGGAAGCTGTGATCTTCGCTTCAAGCCTTCTTCTTCATTCCTCTCATTTTAAAGGCTCCAAGAGGTACATTATTAAGCCTCTATGCTGCTGCCATGACATGTTTAATGTTAGTTCCTCCATTTTTGTTCACTGTCATGATCATCAAGTAGAAGTAAAATGTGCCACTCCTCCTCCCCTTTCCCCTTCCCCTCCCCTTCGCTAACCAAACTTAGCCTTAGTCTTTGAACTTTTTATTTTTTTCATGGTTGGTCCCAATTTTTTTAAGTCACCTATCTTTTTTGTTTGACATATTAGGTTTTTTCAACCAATTTTCAACAAGTCAATGATCGGTTAACTAGTCAACTCCGACGTTGACTAAATATAGAAGAGTAAAATTTTCATTTTATTGTACACCTAACTTAAAAAATAAGCAAATTATTAAATTTAGTACTTGAACTTTTTTTTCTAGCATGGTTGATCTCTCTATTTAAAAAAAAAAAAAAATCGATCCCCTATCTTTTTTCACATATATTACTTGATCCTTCCAACCATTTTCAAGCTAGTCAACTCCACCATTAACCATATAAAGAATGGTAAATTTGAAATTTCATTGAAAATTCTACTTTTTGGCTAAGTCAAGAAAAATAAAAATAATTTTTTTACAATAAATTGTCAAAAATGGAAAGGAAAATGGTCCAAGCTACAACCCACTGTTATCATTAGATCATGTCTGTCATGATCCAAAGGTTCAGATTTTGTACTGCTTTTCAACCTTAGGAGCCCGTATAACTTGCAGAACTCCTTGGCAACTGGAGTCTCCCTCCACGTTCCACACACATACTCTTCTGACATCGGAAATGGTGGCGGAGGTGAAGAAGATGTATTCTTGCTCGACATTCACCCAATCATCAATCAACACTATGAATAGATTAATGACTAACATGGATTATGCCGCCAAGGAGATTATTAGTCTCTATGTGGGTGAAAAAAGGTTCAGAACGAACTCTAACAACAACAAATGCCACGCTTCTCATGTACAGTGAAATTTCAAATTTATCCTTTTTTATATGATTAACGTCGAAGTTGATTAGTTGACTGAGTGTTGAATAACTTAAAAGTGGTCAAAAGGACTAAGCAGTACACGCAAAAAAAGATAAAAAATTTAAAAAAAATTAAAAAAAAAAGAAAATGGGCCAATCACGCCAAGAAAAAAAGTTTAAGGCCTAAATATCACAATTTGTCTATTTTTCAAGCTGGATGTAAAATAAAATGACAAATTTTCCTTTCTAAATTTGGTCAACACTCTGGTTGACTGATTGTTCACTTACTGAATATTGGTTGAAAGGACCTAATGTATTAAACGAAAAAAGATATAGGACATAAAAAATTAAAAAAAAGAAGAGGGATCAACTATAAAAAAATAAAAAATTTAGGAACTTAATATAACAATTTGTCTTTTTATCACCATTCTCGAGTCTTTTTACAATATAGTGTCCTAACGTTATTTTGATATTATTTTAATTCTTTTTTACATGGTAATAAAAATTTAAATTTATTTCAATAGATATTTTGACTTAAATTAAGAAAATACTTCCTAGCTTTGTTGCGGTGGCGCCAAACTTCTTCAAGAGCATTTTTTTTTTTTTTTAATTGCAAGTCATGAGCTTTTATAATATTTAATTTCTCATTTTTTTTCACGTAATAATATAAAAGAAAGTTGAAGGAACAATTGTGCTTTCCAATAGTGAATCTTTCATTTTTATATTCTTGATTGGGTTGGAAAATCTTTTAATTTGATGTTGCAAATCGTCTTGTGCATTCAAATTCCTATACCTAGCTTCCATCTTTTCTTAATCAATCGTATTTTTTTCTAATTCCTTATTGATTTTGACCTTTTCCTTTAATGGTATAAATTTCTAATTTAATAGTGGATTAAGAATTTTTAAAAAATAAAAAAAAGAAAAATCAAAGCATCAATTTTATATTTTATATTTTTATAAAAGATATTTTTTATGGAGGACGAGAACATCATTTCTTTTCCTAGTGGTAGGATTTTTTTTTTTTTTTGCGAAAAAAAAAAGATTAACTTTGATTGTCTGTCAAGGACATATACTAAAATTATAAACTGCACTAAAATGAAGTCAACAGCAGATATATATCTCGACCATTAAAAGAATAATGATTGGGGTACATTATTTGTTTCCATCTAACCAAAGAGAACGAGGAATAAAAATTCTTTCAGAAAAAGAATCGAAGTAACACAACTTTTCTGAACATTAATACTGGGAAAAAGGAAAAGAAAATACGACATAACATATTAGTACAATACAAATTAATCGACAAAGTCAAGGGTGATATGGAGCCTTTGCAGATTCTTTGGTTAAAAGTGCTCTCAGTTGCCGTAATTTTTTTTCTTCTGAAAGTAATTTTGCGAACCTAAAAAACATGAAAAAGAGAAAATCGTTAAAATCAATTGGATATCCTAGAAGAACATATAATGAATGAAAATGTCGAACAGAAATAGTGGAGTGTTTTGTGATTTTGCTTTTACCTTTTCAGAGCCTCCTCATTTGTACCACCGTTTTCTATTGTTTCAAAGTGACCAGTCTGCAGATTGACCCTTGAAGCTGGTTTCTTGAGTAGATTTTTGCCAGTTTCAACCAGTTTGTCCAAATTCTCCTTTGTTGCAATATCAACTGAACATACATCCCCGGTTAACGTGTCATCCTGCCATTAAATTAGTGAATTAAGCTTAGCAAGAGAGAAGAGTCGGACTAGTGAAATTTCAAGAAAAAGTGCAGATAACAATCTTACTTGAATACGAAGATAATTTTGTTCGGAGTGGAGAGCTTGAAAGACCTCTGAAATGTGTAAATCAACCATATCAGCACTGGCTTGAGTAAAAACATCGACCAAAGGAGTGGAACCTTCGCTGAGTAACCACCCAAAAACTCCCCATTTCGCTGCCTTTTTGGAGCTGTACTTTTGCTCTATCTTTGCCGAGCCCGTCCCTAGTGAGATCACCAAAAAGCGACCATAATCCATAGGCTTTATTGGGAAGAAATCTGGATTTTTATGGAAGATCTGTTTGGTAACTTCGCTTATAGCAACTAAAGCCTGGAACCATAATATAACACAATCACTTAAGGTTTGAAACTTAATTAGAAAGGCCATTAACGCAACAAAGCTACTTAGAAGCATACCGGATTATTTGCAGCAACACCACCGTCAACGAGATTGAACTCCCGGAAATTTCCATCATTATCATGGTTCTTGAAGTAATATGCGGGAAGATAAGTCGGAGCGGCAGAGGTGCTGATGCACACATCAGAGAGACGAGCATCCACAGTTGCTGTTGCTTTAGCCTGCATGGTTATGCATAAGGTAAAGTTAATGGAACTGCAGACATTATCCTTTTTTTGAAAATTCTGAAGTATGTGATACCCAACAACAAGAAATGTACAGCAAATCGCTTTACAAGTTGCTTTAATCCTTCATTAAGGTATAAATTTGGTGAAAAGTTAAAAAACTTTGCAATTATTACTTTTTTTTTTCAGAAACTGAATGACTCTCCGGGACCAAGTCCAAGAAGATGGTGCAAGTTCATTTTCTTAGAACTTTTTTGTCTAAAGTATCATTGGAAAACTAGTCTTTGCTTTTTTGTGGGGACTTTTAGCCCCACGGTCAAAAGATTTTGTTAAAAAAGTCACAGTGACTTTTAAGAGTAGCATCGAAGAAGGAGAACATCCAATGAGTATCATACTAAAATCTTTTTCCTCAGTCTTCTAAAGAGAGTGTCAGAGGGAGAAAGGAAGAGATAGAGAAAAAAAGGAACCTCATAAGTTGAGAAAATTGTTGGCTGCAGATTCCTGATATCAAAAGTTGGAATGACAACGTTGGTTAGGGTCTGATGCAACCGAGTCTCGCCTAGTTTTTCTCTTACAATTTTATGCAGATACTTCCCATCATACTTGGGTCCAAATAGAGCTTTAAGTGATTTTCTTAAAATTCCAAATCTGCCCCTGCATTGAGAAAGAAGCCATGCTTGTTAAGTTTCATTTCATGATGAAACCAAAATCAATGCAAAACTAATTCTCACATCCAAGGAAATTGCTCGAGAAATTATGGCATATGAATTCATTCTCCAACGAAATAAAACTGAAACATTAATGTTATGTCCAGATCATCACCATTTCTGTGGGAATATCTTTGGGGAGTGCTCCAGATAAAACGGCCCGATATCTTTAGCAGCATATAGAGGACGATTGTTCTCATCTGGAGCAGACAACATTGCAGTCACTAAGCCACCTGTGCTTGTTCCAGCAATCACATCAAAATAATCTGCCAATCTTGCATCCTTGCCATCCAGTTCCTGTTCAAGATTCCTCAATTTGTCAGACGACTTCGTCATATGGAAGAACTGTGCGTGCACTATATGTACGTAGTAATCACTTTTTATGCCTTTTTTCCATTATGGTACCGATTTTGGTGGAAGAGTGTCTTAAAAGTATTATAAAGCTTATGGATAGAGCATTATAGATAGCCAGACTATATATATCTATCTCAACATAGATTTCACATTTACCTGGAGGCGAGTTTCAAGAAATTCAAGGATAGTAGCAGGAATGACTCCCCTAATGCCACCTCCATCGATGCTAAGAATTGTGATGAGGTTTCCATAATTGGGGGGCTGCATTAGGAGAAAGGATGATTGTATTCTCTTCATTTTCTTCAAATGTTTCTTTGTTGAGAGCTAAGAAAACACAGATTCTAAGCTGAGGTTTTTGTGTTTGGTTTTACTGTATCTTGATGTATATATAGCCTTGAAACTGGAACAAACTTCCTTGCTATGACAAGATTATCATCATGTACGGGCTATGCTGAGGTTGAAGATAAAGTTAACTTTGGAAAAACTGAATCATCATTCCCAATCAGGTTTCAGAAACCTTAAAGTACTAGTCGGCGAGGACAATTCCGCGGTCCAACATTAACCGTTCAAAATTAATTTTTTTTGCCAACGAATCTTTAGTACAAGAAATATAATTCATTAAAGTATTTACACTAGGAGAAAAACTTAATTAGTTTTTTGTGGTTATGACTCATATATACAGTGCTGCAATCATCTTTCCAGCAGCCTTGAATTTAAAAATCAGTAAAATACGATCCAAAGGAATAAACCATAGGTTTTTGTGAACACGTACGGAAGAAAATGCTTTCATCTAAGAATTGAATCACTACAGGGAAAAATTGCATTTTGCGATCGAAAATTTGCGACGGTTGCATGACCGTAACTAATTGCGATGGCTATTGCAAAACCCTTGCTACTTATGACGGGTTTGCGACGGTTATCGCAAAAACATCACTAATTACGACAGATTTGTAACGGCTCAATATAACCATCGCAAAATCTTTGCAAATTAGCAATGGTTTTTGCGACGAAATTTTGTAATTATATATTAAAGATAAATAATTAAAAAAATCATCACAAAACTCTCGCAAATTGCGACGGATTTACGACGGCTCGATAATAAATTTAATTTTTTTAAAACTTTTAAAGAAACCGTCACAAAACCCTCGCTAATTGCGACGAAATTTTATAATTATAAATTAAAACTAGATAATTAAAAAAACCCTCACAAATTACGACGGATTAGCAACGGAATGTTGTAATTATATATTAAAACTAAATTCTTTTAAAAATCTTTAAAAAATTAAATTTATTATCGAGCTATTCACAAAATCCTCACAAACTAATGACGATTTTGCGATGGCTTGATAATAAATTTAAATTTTAAAATATTTTTAAAATAATGGTTGCAAAACTCTAGCAAATTAGTGACGATTTTGCAACAGTTTGATAATAAATTTATTTTTTTAAGATTTAAAAAAAATTGTCACAAAACCTTCGCTAATTGCGACGGACTTGTGACGGCTCGATAATAAATTTAATTTTTTAAAAATAACTGTAGCAAAGCCCTCGCAAATTAGGGACGATTTTGAGACGGCTCGATAATGAATTTATATTTTAAAGATTTTCAAAAAAAAAATCGTTGCAAAATCATCTCTAATTGCAATGGATTTGCGACATTATCCTTGTGGTATTAATTAAATGACCGTTGTTAAGCCGTCACTAAATTAATTATAACTTAATTTTAATGTTGTTAATTAAATAGCCGTTGCAAATCCGTTGTTAAAAAAATTCCGTAACAAAATCGTCGCAAAACCGTTTGAGACGGTTTTTGCCCGTCACAAAAAGTAATTTTTATTGTGGTGAATGTCTCCCTAGGCAGTAAACAATTAGTTTGATGTAGTTTTTATAGACAAAGGTTCAATTTGTATTGCTAACAAATGAAAAGGAAAAAAAACCTAAATATACATACTATCTATGAATAAAAATCATTAATTTTCTTAATTATTGGAAATTTGAAAACGTTATAAATTTTTCCTTCTTTCTGAAATGTTATTATCTTTTAACACGCTTAAAACAGATATCATAGGGGACTGCTTGTTAACTTTTCAGTCTACAAAGTCTTGATGTGGAGCTGGGGTCCTTCTTTTACTAGTTCAAGTCTACCAGTCATGATCTCATGCTGTACAAAAGAAAGAAACTTTCTAGTTTGACTAGAAAAAACTTGACATAATTGACACTGCATTTTAAGGTTTAGTTCGTATTAAATATGATGAATTATGGCATACGTAATTAATGTACCACGTTTTGAATTTTCTTATGCAAATTTATAAGCTTTTCTTGGCCAAGGCCTGTTTGTAAGGATATGTTGTTAGTTGAAACCCACGTTTGAGTTATAAATATTACTATTTAAGTTGCTTGGTAACTAGAAAATTTTGAGTGCTAGTGTTTTGAAAAGTAAAATTTGCACAACTAATCTTGAAATTATTAAGTTTTAATCATATTGTAAAAAATTAAAGCACAATAATGTCAATGTTTTACATCTCCTAATTACATAAAAAAAAATTGTAGTTATTTATTAAAAAAACCAATTGGTGGTCTGAATTATCCTTGTGGCATTGTATAATATAATGCCTTCTTTACTTTTCGTGACATACAATCAAAGTCTATACTGCTTGCTCTGAAGATAAAGCAATGGTTTTTAAGTCGTTTATTCTTGACTTTTTTTTTTTTTTAAGAATTCCAAGCAGCCAACGTGATATCTGTGCACAGCAAAAGAAATCCATACGCAATAAACTGAATTTTTGTATCGAGGATACAACGTTGGGCGTCGATTATTTCATATATTTCTTCTTTTAAAAAAAAAAAATCTTTTGCACGTATTCCGTGGCAGAATACAATGAACAGTTGAGATTCATGACGATAGCTTTGCCCATAGAATATTTTCTAATTTAAAATAATTAAGCTCAAATGGATTGGATCCGCAGATCGGAAGTAGAGGTTTTATCTAAATCTAAAAAATATTTTAATAAATGCATAAATAATATATATTTGTAAACGTTACTTAACTAAGAAGATAGGGTTTAGAGACGTGCACTAGTAATCCGGTAGAAGGTGAAATAATTTTCAGTCCCTATTGGCCGTTAGTGTCTGCTTCTTCTTTTTTTTGCTTTGGAAAACTTTTTAATGATGGAATGTTTGACAGTTTAGAACATAATCGCATTTGTGTTTTACAAAATTAAGTATGGATTTCCAGCTGTCACCTTTTGTGATTATATTGACTCCAATATTTTAGGATAAGGATTCTACAATATTTCTATTAGTCCAAAAAACAAAAATAGGACGCCTTTTCTGTTTTGACATTTTGATAATTAGGACATGATCATAATATTTACATTAATCAATTCTATGAACAAAGATTGATAATGTTATTTAATATCCAGTTCATATATATCTTGCGGTGTCAGCCCCAGAAAAAGATTAATGAAAACTTGAATTGAACTTTTACTGGTCAATTGATGACTTGTAGCATGATGTCTCAAGTGATCTTGATTTTATGACTTCTTTTTTTTAGTAATCTACAGAGTCCAATCAAGTTATTGTAGTCTTGATAAAGAATGAGGATGGCAAAAGAGAACAAGCAATTAAATTGGTGATAAGGTAGAAAAATATTAGTTTTTTAGATGATGCTCAATATTAGTTTTTTAGATGACACCTCTTTGGGAGCGAATCTGGTAATCGGTCCTTCAATTCAAACAAATCAAGTAAAATCACATGAGCGGATCTATCGAACGACGTAAAATATGGTTTCGACCGGTGAAGACAATCGATCATCCATTCACAACAGAAGTATTAGAAAGGTCTTGAACTATGTTGAATTTGAACAACAAAGAAAGAAATAAGATGAGGGACAAAGTATTTTATGGTGGATTTAACAACAAACAACCATCGATGGGAAAACCCTAGCAGAATATCCTCTCTGCTGGACTTTTCTTTTTTAGATTGGTCTCTCATGGAGGCGGAGCCACCTCAGCCACCTCTACCGTCCCTTTTGCCGGCAGATCCATGGAATCGTCGGTCGTTTGTTTCGCTTTTCTCCTATGATTCAACGCCTACTGCTCCTCTAAAGCCATTATCTCAATTCAAAGGTGAACCTGCCATCTTTTTCTCCTCTACTGAGATTGAGGAACTCTCGGAACCGTTCAAGTATGCTTTGGTAGGTAAGTTCTCGCAAGGGAAACCCTCCATGGACTCCATAAAGAGGAGTTTCAAACTATTGGTCTTAAAGGCAGCGTTCACATCGGTTGGCTTGATCTGAAGCATATCTTGATCCGGCCTGATTTGGAGGAAGACTTCATTTTATTATGGCTCAAAGGATTGTGGTATCTTCTTGGTTTTCCTATGAGAGTACTCAAATGGACCCCAAATTTCAGAGTTTTTGCAGATCCTGCAATTGTCCCGGTGTGGATTGCTTTGGAGCATCTTCCCATTCACATGTTTTCTAAACAGATTCTTTTCTAGTTAACATCTGCTGTGGGTAACCCCTTGAAGATAGACGATGCAACTGCCACGCTTTCTAGGCCTAGTGTTGCACGGGTGTGTGTCGAGGTGAATCTGCTTAAGGCTAACCCATCTCGAATCTGGATAGGTGTAGGTTCATCAGGGTTTTATCAATCCATATCATATGAGAATATGCCACAATACTGCCCAGTTTGCTGTAGAATTGGGCATGAGGTTGCAGGTTGCAGACAGATTTCGGCGCCTCACAGATTTCGGCGCCTCAGAAACCGGTGTCTTATCCTCACCCAAAACCCTCAGAACAATGGGTTCCCAAGAAGGCAATAGAAAGCGGCCATCCTATTGTGTCTCCTTCTGGAGAGGCGGCTAACCCTACCTTGAATGAAGGCATGTCTCATAATGCTGGGATCATTAGCCGAGAGACCCAGCTGGGTAACTCTCTCATTGCTGAACCAATCGCAGCTGAGGGTCAAGCCAATTTACATCCTGATGAACCGATCAGCCCCACAATGCCAAACAATACAGATTTGAAGATGCATTTGATGCATATTGCTCCAATAAGAGAGAAAGTCAGGGAGCAGCTTTCACCATTAATCAATAGGTCCAGCTCGGATCAAGCACTTTTGGCCAATACGGATGGAATCACTTTGGAAGTAGTTCTCCAAGGATTAGAAGGTTTAATCCCATCGGAGCCAACTTTGGTTACTGCAGACCTGAATATAAACTCAGTTCATCAGAAGAAAGAGATAGTGCATGGGTTAGCTTTTTCAAGACCTGCTGCAAGTCATATGCTAAGTGATCATGATGCCTCGGATGAGTCTGATGTTGAGCCAGGATATTTCTCTGATCAGGATGCCGTGAGCTTGCGTCCAGACTTCTTGAATCTACTCAATTAGGCAATCCTCCGGAAGTAGTTATGCCGCAGTCCAGACGTTGTGCAGCCCCATAGAAAACCTCTCAGACAAAGAAGCAACTACCAACCCATAAGGCTAAGTTGTCCTCAGCCTATTACCGTCCATCTAATTAATATGCATACTCTCATATGGAACATAAGGGGCGTGGCTAATAGATTTTCTAGCAGAAGATTGAAGAGGCTAATTAGTAAACATAAGATTGAATATTTTAACAATTTTGGAGCCAATGGTTAATGGAGATCAGATTCGCATATATGCACAAAAATTGGGTTTTCAACAATGTTTTTCAAATTGTACAGGTAAAGTGCGGCTATGTTAGAGGGACTTTATTGACTCTTCTTTTATTATTGATCATGATCAATTTGTATATCTTAGTCTTACAATGCCCACTAGAGTCATTTTTTATTCCACAATTGTTTATGCTTCTTGTACTTGAGTTGGACGTTTTCCTCTCTAGACAGCTCTAGTGGATATTTCTGCGACATTGCAAGGTCCTTGGCTGGTAGGAGGTGACTTTAATGTCATTACGGAAGTATCCGAAAATTCAGGTACCTCAACACCTAATTATGCGGCTATGAATGATTTTACTACATTTATAGATGCTTGTTCTCTTCAAAGTCCACCTTTTTCAAGTATTCGATTCACATGGGTGGTGAACGGCCTTGTTACGAACGGTTGGACAGAATCCTCCTAAATTCTTCATGGATTTTCTCGGTCTTCTCCACAAAGGTTGAGCATCTACACCGGTCTGGCTCTGATCATTCTCCCTTACTGATATCTCTTTCTTTTGTGGCTCTTGCTACTATTCCTTCTTCTTTCAAGTTTCAAAAAATGTGGCTTCTGATGGACAAAACGCAGCACAGGAAGCATGGACGGGAAAACAGAGATAAAAAAAAAATTAAACGCGGGCCATAAAGGCCATGCGGAAGCGTGAAAATCAGACATTTGCGCTCCTTAACCCTTCTAGGTTGAGTAAGAGCGGATTGAACGACTGAAATCGCCTCGCTTTGCACAGTTGAAGGAGTTTCCGGTTGAACACCTGCTAGCCTTCGACTGCGTCTTGTTTGCATTAACGCTTAGCTCTCCAGCTCTCGGGATATTCCTCAGCCTACCCTCTAGTCGGTGAACACTATGGTGAAGAGGAAGGGTCTCAATTCTCCTTGGTTCGTTCGCTATTGATTAGCAAAGAACAAGAGAAAAACAAGAAGAATGAGAGAGTTTTGTGAGAGAGAGAGAGACTCACGTGAGTCTTGCTTGGGAAGGGAAAAATTAGAGTTTTTTTTTCCTTTCAAAGAGTTGTTTATGTTTTTAGCCAAAATTAGGTCTCTCAATCTCTGATAAACATATCCCCGGATTTCAAAATATCCGGATGTTATCCCGAGAAACAGCTTTGGCCTAACCTTAAACTCCTCTTAACCGTATCTGGAAAAACCCTAAGGTCCAAGCTATTGGGCCAGATAAATATTTATTATTTTTCTTGGACCCAAAAGGCCCAAAATAATAAATATTAATTATTTATTTTCTGGGCTTACATAAGTAACCCAATAAATAATTAATGAGCCCAAATGAACCATAATAATTAACCTCTAATTATTTATTTCTTGGGCCTACATAAATAACCCAATAAATAATTAAACATTAATTATTTCCCCTAGTTTAAGCTCAGGTTAATTTCTTAATTATTCATACTGGACCTAGGCCCTGAATAATTAATTAACCAAATAAACTAGATAATTAATTTCTCTCAACTCCTATTTTATTTATTTATTTATTTATTTTATTCCAGTCCAATAATAAATTAGACTTCCCGAATAAAATAAAATAAAACAAAATAAAATAAAATCCTCTTCAACCGAGACCAATTCCTCATCCCAAAAATAGTTAGGACTTACGGCTATCCCGAGGACCAAAAAGACACATCGCCTTGGCTGCTAAAATGACCAAAATACCCCTGCTATAAAAATAGCTGTATTTTGCATTTTAAATATTTCCTAATATCACCATAAGGAAATATTGACCCCAAGGACAATGCTGCATTAGCAAAGTCTCCGACCTACAGGTGAAATGACTAAAATACCCCTCTACACATCGCCGTACATTTAGAGAGGAAGAAGTGTACTAACACCCCTCTAAATGACATCTACCATCCTTAGGCTTCTAGTCCAATGATCCACGACTTCCCGGAGTGTTTCCGCTTTCCAAGGGAGCTACCCTAAAGCAAACATCCAAGTCATGTTTCCCAGTGGCCCCGGATAATTTAGACCATTCTGACAACCACAAGGGGCGATATAGTGCGTAAACTATCTTGTATAAGTCCTGTCTTAACTAACTAGTCACACATACCCAACATGCAAGTATATTGGCCCTACTATAGAACCTCAACTATAGCAAATCAAAGTATATGCTTCCAGCCTTCGCTGGACCACCAACTCATACTCAAGTCGTAGAGTACTGGTCCACGCCGTAGCGGTAGTAGTCTAGGTTTCTACCATATAGTACTTTGAGAAACCACTACTACAGGTCCTGTTCTACGTATTCGAAATACGCTTATGTCATGAAGTGAGTGGACTACCCACTCGGCTAAAGGTAAGCCATTCCCCATTTGGAATTCATAACATAATAACCTAAACATGATGAGGTTCCCAGCCTCATCAATAGGTTAAGAACAAATGTTTATGTGTTAAATAACCCGTGATCCATACCTTACCGTGAAAGACCACCATTCACATGGATCACTTATTTAAACACAATGGGTCTGTTCCAAACGAAAATCGTGCACAAACAAAAAGTAAATTCACAAACAATTTCCGAAAATAAATTCTTTTATTAAACAATTCGATTTTACATCGTAAACCTAGTCTAAGAGGGCATACAATCCAACAATCTCCCACTTGCACTCTAAGACTAGGTAAGTCCATAGGTGCCCACCCCTATGGCGTCTAAGTGTCTCTTGAAGACTCTCTCACCCAAAGGCTTGGTGAATGGGTCTCGCTAGATTGTTTTCTCGAGGTAATATGCTCCACCACGACTTCCCGTCTCTCGGATGAAATCCCGGATCGGTGGTACTTCCTCTCGATGTGTTTCCCTTCTTGTGGTTCCGAGGCTCCTTAGATTGCGACACCGCTCCAGTGTTGTCGCAATACATCACAACCGGCCTGTCCATATGTGGTACGACTCCAAGTTCCGAAAGAAACTTCCGGAGCCGCATCGCTTCCTTGGACGCTTCCGAAGCCGCCACATACTCGCCTTCCATGGTTGAGTCAGCAATACAAGATTGCTTGATACTCCTCCATGAAATTGCTCCTCCGCACAAGGTGAACACATATCCACTAGTGGATTTTCTCTCATCCTTATCCGCCCGGAAGTCCGAGTCCGTGTATCCCGTAGGAACCAAATCATCACCCAGTAAACCAAAGATATAATCTCTCGTTCCCTTGAGGTACTTGAGAATATGCTTTACAACCTTGCCAATGAACCTCCCCTCGGGTTTGACCGATATCTCGCTAACTAAGCCCACGGCAAAGCGTATATCCGGCCTAGTACACAGCATGGCGTACATGAGACTTCCCACCGCCGAAGCGTAGGGAATCCTACTCATTCTGTCCTTTTCTTCTTGAGACTTAGGACAGTCCTTCGAAGAAAATGACAACCCATGTCTGCAAGGGATTAGAGCTCCCTTGCATGAGTCCATGCTGTACTTGGCCAGCATCTTGTCAATGTATGTCGCTTGGGATAATCCTAACATTCTCTGCTTCCTATTTCTAAGAAGCTTAATCCCGAGAATGTAGCTGGCTTCTCCCAAGTCCTTCATACTGAATTGACTAGACAGCCAAACTTTTGTAGATGACAATGTCCCTACATCATTTCCAATGAGTAGAATGTCATCCACATACAGGACAAGAAAAACCACATTGATGCCTTCAAGTTTCCTGTACACGCATGGTTCATCTTCGTTTTGAATAAAACCATAAGACTTTACAGTCTCATCAAAACGAATGTTCCATGCTCTTGATGCCTGCTTAAGTCCATAAATGGACTTCTTAAGCTTGCAAACCATGTGTTCCTGGCCTTCAGCAATGAAGCCTTCCGGTTGGGACATATAGATGTCTTCGCTAAGATGGCCATTTAAGAATGCCGTCTTGACATCCATTTGCCATATCTCGTAGTCATAGTGACAGGCGATGGCAAGGAGGATGCGAATGGATTTAAGCATGGCTACCGGGGAAAAGGTTTCCTCATAGTCGATACCCTCTTTCTGAGTATACCCTTTCGCCACAAGCCTAGCTTTGAAGGTTTCCACCTTCCCATCCGCTCTTCTCTTCCTCTTGTATACCCACTTGCACCCAATGGGTTTTATCCCTTCAGGTGAAGCTACAAGATCCCAAACCTGATTGAGGTACATAGACTCAATCTCGGCTTTCATTGCTTCATGCCACAGATTTGCATCGGCATCAGCAATAGCCTCCTCGTACCTAGCGGGGTCTTGTTCCTGATGGTCGGAAACCAGCTCAAAGGCTTCTCCAGTCCATCTATCCGGAACCCTAGACACTCTCCCACTACGACGAGGCTCCATTTGTACAGGTTCTTGAGGCCGTGCCTCTTCTTGTTCCAAAATCGGGTCGCAGAAGTTGATTCCATAGATAACTTCTCCTGCAGCTCCAACCTCGTTGAACCTTTAGTGGAGGTACTTTGATCATCTTCCAAGTATCTAGCATTGGTACCGACTAGTACCTTCTGCTCCTTAGGATGATAAAAGTAGCCTCCTTTTGTCCCTTTTGGATACCCAACAAAATAGCATAATTCTCGATCTTGGTTCCAACTTGTCTCCCTTAATCAAGCACATAAGTCGGACACCCCCAAATCCCGAGATGATTCGGACTTGGCTTATGCCCAGTCCACATCTCATAGGGAGTCCTAGGTACCGACTTGGAAGGCACCAAGTTCGTAATATATGCCGCCGTTTCCAGGGCATATCCCCAAAAGGACACTCGGAAGAGTAGCATGAGACATCATGCTTCGGACCATTTCCATCAACGTCCCGTTCCTTCTCTCAGCTACTCCGTTCTGCCGGGGGTTCCTGCGCAGCAGAGCTGGGATACTATCCCATGATGTACCATGTAGTCCTTGAATTCACCTAGGAGGTACTCTCCACCACGATCCGATCGTAAGGTTTTGATTAATTTACTCGTCCGACGCTCCACTTCACCCTTAAACTCTTTGAACTTGTCAAAAGAGTCGACTTGCGTCTCATCGGTAAATGTAACCATACCTCGTACAATCATCCGTGAACGTGATGAAGTACTCAAAACCTCCCCTGGCCGGTGTAGACAATGGACCGCACACATCGCTGTGAACAAGACTCAACACCTCCTCGGCTCTATCCGCCTTTGGTGTAAAAGACCTTTTGGTCATTTTTCCCATCGTGCAAGATTCACACCGAGGCCAACTTTCCAATCTCAATGAGCCCAAAGGCCCATCATGGATTAGCCTCCGAATCCCGGTCGAGTTAATATGACCCAACCTCGAGTGCCAAAGGTATGAATCATTGATATTGGTCTTTCTCTTCTTAGTTAAAGGTTCGGACAGAGCGTTATTTGATTGGTTGTTAATAGGGTTTAAAAAGAACAAATTTCCATACATGTGCCCAAGACATAAAATTTCTCCATCTCTACCGATAGAAATACCGTAATGGAAAGATACGTAATATCCTTGATTAATAAGTTTTGCAACCGAAATCAAATTCCGACGAAAACCAGGTACAAATAAAATGTCTTTTAAAACCACTATCTTATTACAATCAAAATTAAGATCCAGCTCTCCCACTGCAAGGGCCCAGACTTGTGCTCCATTACCCACTCGAAGCCCATGTTCGCCCTTCTTGAGTCTTCTTATCTTCCTAAACCCCCGCAAGGAGTTACGGATATGATCGATGGCTCCTGAATCAACAATCCAAGTGGAAGTTGATCCTACCATTGATATGGACTCTAGATAGTAAACATTACCTCGTGGGGTTTTTCTTGGCCTCGAAGATCCGGACACTCCTTTTTCCAGTTGTCCCTTCTTTCCACACTTGAAGCACTTGCCCTTTGGTTTGTCCTTGGGCTGGTTCTTGGCCGGGCTCGTCGCATTCCCCTTCTTCCTCTTGAACTTTCCGGGCTTAGGCCCGGCTTCTGAAGAAGAAGCCTTAGCAATCATGGCCTTAGACTCGCGGCTTCATGACCTTCTCCGCCATCCGGAGCTCCTTCATCGCCTCAGCCAAACTCATGTTCAACTTGTTCATGTTATAGTTTAACTTGAACCGAGTGAAAGAGCCCTGTAGAGATTCGAGAACCATGTCCACTTGGCTCTCGGGTCAATGACAGCTCCCTAAGATTTCTGCCTCCTCGAAAGCAAGCAATCATCTTGAGCATATGCTCTCGGACCGATGCTCCCTCAGCCATCTTAGTGTTTACAATTGTTCGAAGAGCCTCCCGCCTTGCGGGCCGGCTCTTGTCCGCGAACATAGTTGCCAACGATTGACTAATGTCATATGCGTAAGCCATGTGCTCGTGTTTTGACTGGAGCACATTAGACATGGAAGCTAACATATAGCAACGTGCCATTTCGTCGCCTTTCTTCCATGCCTTTTCAGCCTCTCGCTCTTCAGCGGTGGAACCTTCCCCGATAACAGAAGGTGTTTCATAAAGGACATACTTATACTCCTACTGTGAGTATTATGTCCAGGTTCCTTTTCCAGTCCACATAGTTTGGACCCGTTAACTTATTCTCCCCGAGAATAACGGCCAATGGACTAAAAGAACCTCCCACCATTTCCGAAAATCGAAAATAAAAGAAAGAAATTAGTTTGTGAAAACAAAATGAAATTTGTGCACCGAAAATAATTTGGCTCTTAGGAAAACCGACATAGCTTCTTGGGAAGATTAACAGCTTCCTAAGCTAAGTGTATTAACCACCACAAATTAATTTCCCTTCTAGGTAATGGTCTAGAGAATAACTCCATCGTGGGATGGCCGTTTCCTCTCATTTCCTATGGACATACCTCGCACTATAACCTCCAACGTGGGCCGGCCGATCATAGTACGTGCCCCGGTTATTAATTACATCCTTCCATTAGATCTAGATCCTTGTGGTATCCCCATCCTATACGGGTTCACTCCCAGGGTGACGCGAGGGGATCCACGATCTCTAATGAGGACCGTGATGGAAGCCGTGGGGCCGTTGGAACCCCTCTCCCACTTAGTCTTTTAAAATAAAGGTTTTCTGGAAAATATCCTTTTGAAATTTCCATTAAGTTTTTCTTAACTCAAAAATATCTAAGTCCAATAAAATCTCTATGTCAAGGCTTATATCCTTTGAGAGATTTCCTCCATGGACTAATTTTATATAAGTTAAAACTTAATGATTTCAAAAATTTCCAACTAGAACTTTCTAGAGACTTTGGTCTCAAGTTTATTTGACAAAATCATTTTTCTAGTCCAAAACAAAACAAAATGGCTCTCCATTTTAATTTACAAAAATATCTAAATCCAATATATTTTCTATGTCAAGGATTAAATCCTTTGAGAAAATATTCAAGGATTAATTTTTGTACCAATTAAAATAACCATTTAGTTTTTAAAGAAAAATATTTTTCCTTGCCAAAACAAAAGGTTCCCAAAGACTTTGGTCTTTGAGGAAAAGCACACATAGGTACATAAAAAAATAGCATGCTAGAAAACAATAAACGTTTTCATGCTTTTCTATTTTTTAAACCTAAGTGCCCAAATAATAGAATTAAACACATTAATTAATTAATGATCTTGTTTAATCCTAAAATCCCTTACTAATATTTTTCATGCAAATATATTCCAAGAATATAAATATTGCAAAAATATTAACTTCACTCGGTATGGGACCCAAAACGAAAAAGGAAAAAAATATAAAATGAATTGCAAAAATCGCCGGCGGTCCATCGAACCCACCGCACCGGATCCGCGCCCGCATGGCTCGCGGCCCACCGCGCCCCGGTGCACCAGCCGCACTCGGATCGGAAGCTGCTCAACCCGTTAGCCGCGACCCGCCCGCGCCCGGTTCTCCTCTCGTCGCCGACCCGCGTGCGACTCGCGTACTCGCCCGATACCGCCGCTCGACCCGCGCAAATTGAAGTTGCAATTGAGCAACAAAATCGGCTCAATTTTCCTCCAAATCGGCTCAGCTCCAAGGCGTGAACAGCGCGGCTTCACTCACAATGTCGGCAGTGGCTCGGCTGCGGCTCGGCTCGGCTCACACGGCTTAGGAACAGTTTTCTTCTTCGTTTTTCTTTCTCTCGCGCGCGAAAATTGCAGAACCTTTGTTCTTCATATTTTGCTCAAAATTTTGGCTTCTTTGGACATTTTTACTTACAAAAAACATCCAGAACCAAACCACAATCGCCTATACCCATTAAAATTGGGTTTACACGATTAAAACACCAAAGCCAGAAAATTTACAGAGGGTCCTATGCTTCCACTGTGAAGCTTACAAAACCATCTATCCCATACCAAAACAGCGAAGGATCACAGGTATAATCATCTTCTCCATTTTATTAACTACCATGCTCCCTATATTGATCAAAACATGTGGCTCTGATACCACTTTGATGGACAAAACGCAGCACAGGAAGCCATGGACGGGAAAACAGAGACCAAAAAAAAATTAAACGCGGGCCATAAAGGCCATGCGGAAGCGTGAAGATCATACATTTGCGCTCCTTAACCCTTCTAGGTTGAGTAAGAGCGGATTGAACGACTGGAATCGCCTCGCTTTGCACAGTTGAAGGAGTTTCCGGTTGAACACCCGCTAGCCTTCGACTGCGTCTTGTTTGCATTAACGCTTAGCTCTCCAGCTCTCGGGATATTCCTCAGCCTACCCTCTAGTCGGTGAACACTATGGTGAAGAGGAAGGGTCTCAATTCTCCTTGGTTCGTTCGCTATTGATTAGCAAAGAACAAGAGAAAAACAAGAAGAATGAGAGAGTTTTGTGAGAGAGAGAGAGACTCACGTGAGTCTTGCTTGGGAAGGGAAAAATTAGAGTTTTTTTTTCCTTTCAAAGAGTTGTTTATGTTTTAGCCAAAATTAGGTCTCTCAATCTCTGATAAACATATCCCCAGGATTTCAAAATATCCGGATGTTATCCTGAGAAACAGTTTGGCCTAACCTTAAACTCCTCTTAACCGTATCTGGAAAAACCCTAAGGTCCAAGCTATTGGGCCAGATAAATATTTATTATTTTTCTTGGACCCAAAAGGCCCAAAATAATAAATATTAATTATTTATTTTCTGGGCTTACATAAGTAACCCAATAAATAATTAATGAGCCCAAATGAACCATAATAATTAACCTCTAATTATTTATTTCTTGGGCCTACATAAATAACCCAATAAATAATTAAACATTAATTATTTCCCCTAGTTTAAGCTCAGGTTAATTTCTTAATTATTCATACTCGGACCTAGGCCCCGAATAATTAATTAACCAAATAAACTAGATAATTAATTTCTCTCAACTCCTATTTTATTTATTTATTTATTTATTTTATTCCAATCCAATAATAAATTAGACTTCCCGAATAAAATAAAATAAAACAAAATAAAATAAAATCCTCTTCAACCGAGACCAATTCCTCATCCCAAAAATAGTTAGGACTTACGGGCTATCCCGAGGACCAAAAAGACACATCGCCTTGGTCGCTAAAATGACCAAAATACCCCTGCTATAAAAATAGCCGTATTTTGCATTTTAAATATTTCCTAATATCACCATAAGGAAATATTGACCCCAAGGACAATGCTGCGTTAGCAAAGTCTCCGACCTACAGGTGAAATGACTAAAATACCCCTCTACACATCGCCGTACATTTAGAGAGGAAGAAGTGTACTAACACCCCTCTAAATGACATCTACCATCCTTAGGCTTCTAGTCCAATGATCCACGACTTCCTGGAGTGTTTCCGCTTTCCAAGGGAGCTACCCTAAAGCAAACATCCAAGTCATGTTTCCCAGGGCCCTGGATAATTTAGACCATTCTGACAACCACAAGGGGCGATATAGTGCGTAAACTATCTTGTATAAGTCCTGTCTTAACTAACTAGTCACACATACCCAACATGCAAGTATATTGGCCCTACTATAGAACCTCAACTATAGCAAATCAAAGTATATGCTTCCAGCCTTCGCTGCACCACCAACTCATACTCAAGTCGTAGAGTACTCGGTCCACGCTGTAGCGGTAGTAGTCTAGGTTTCTACCATATAGTACTTTGAGAAACCACTACTACAGGTCCTGTTCTACGTATTCGAAATACGCTTATGTCATGAAGTGAGTGGACTACCCACTGGCTAAAGGTAAGCCATTCCCCATTTGGAATTCATAACATAATAACCTAAACATGATGAGGTTCCCAGTCTCATCAATAGGTTAAGAACAAATATTTATGTGTTAAATAACCCGTGATTCATACCTTACTGTGAAAGACCACCATTCACATGGATCACTTATTTAAACACAATGGGTCTGTTCCAAACGAAAATCGTGCACAAACAAAAAGTAAATTCACAAACAATTTCTGAAAATAAATTCTTTTATTAAACAATTCGATTTTACATCAGAAACCTAGTCTAAGAGGGCATACAATCCAACAGCTTCATCACTCATCATTTCATTCAATAGTTGAGCAGGAATGGAGGAAGCCTTTGGAAGGGAATGTTATGCAAGTCCTTCTTGGAAAACTTAAGCTAGTCAAATTAGCTCTTCGTTCTTGGAACAAGGACGTCTTTGGCAATGTCTTCTCCCATGTCCAAAAGGCAGAGGATGAGGTTATTCAGGCAGAATCCCGGTTTGATCTATTTAACTCGTCTCAGCATAAAGAGCAGTTACAAGAAGTCAAGGCTCGTCTGGCCTTTCATTTAAAAGTAGAAGAGAACTTCTGGAGGGATAAATCACGACTTCGTTGGATGAAAGAAGGTGATTCTAACACAGCTTTTTTTCACTCATACTTTCAACATCGGAGATCCAATCTTATTATTGCTTCCATTGCTAATCCAGATGGTGTGAGGCTGACTCAGCAATCAGATATTAGTGCAGAGGCAGTGAGATTTTTTCAGAGCTGTTATCATGTTCTAATGCATCTCCTTTGGCATCTCCACTTCTAGATAACATTCCTCAATTGATTTCTGACCAGGACAACATAATGCTCTCCAAAATTCCCAGTAAGGAAGAGATTAAGCAAGCAGTATTTAGTCTCAGTATTGATAGTTCCCCAGGTCCTGATGGCTTTTCGAGTCATTTCTTCACTGCATGTTGGGACTTGATTGCTTCAGATGTGGTTAATGCTATTAGTGATTTCTTTGCTGGTGTTCCCTTCCCCAAAGGCTTTACTAGCACGCTCATTGTTTTGATCCCTAAAAGAAGTCCCCCTTATTCTTTTGGAGATTTTCGGCCCATCAGTTTGTGCAACAACTATAACAAGATTGTGACTAAAGTTTTGGCTTCAAGGTTGGCTCAAGTGTTACCTAAAATCATTTCTCCTAATCAGTCTGGTTTTGTGCAAGGACGAGACATTGTGGACAATATTCTTTTAGCTCAAGAGTTGGTTCATTCCTTAGATAAAAAATCTAGAGGTGGAAATGTCATCCTCAAATTGGATATGCAGAAGGCTTTTGATCGCATTTCATGGACTGCCTTTTTCCAAGTTATGTCTAAGTTTGGTTTTAATTAGCATATTCTTCTTCTGATAAATCACTGCATTTCCAATTGCTGGTTTTCTATCCTTGTTAATGGTCATCTGCATGGAGGCCTTCAACAAGGAGATCCCTTTTCTCCAACTCTATTTATCATTGCGCAAGAACTTTTTTCTAGAGGTTTGAATCATCTTATGGAGGGGGGCGCGTTTTATAATGTTCCCCGTTCTTGCCCTAATATTTCCTATTTAAGTTTTGCAGATGACACAATTATATTCTCTAACGACTCTAATGCAGCTCTCATGGCAATCTCAAATGTTCTTCAGGATTATCAGGTTTTCTCTGGCCAATTTATCAACATTGACAAAAGTTCCTTTATTATGTCAGAAAAAGCTCCACAGGCTGTTGTTGCTCGTCTTCACCAAGTTCTGGGTTTCTCACGAAAGCATCTTCCTTTTACTTATTTGGGTTGCCCGGTGTTCAAAGGAAGGAATAAAAGGATCCACTTCCAATCGGTTCTGGACAAACTGCTTAAACATGCTCAAGGGTGGAAATTCAAATTTTTATCTGATGTGGGTCATTTGCAACTCATTCGTTCAGTGCTATATTCTATGCCTCTGCTCATTTTTCACACAATGGAGCCTCCGCAAGTAATTCTAAAAGTGATGGAGAAGGCTTTCGCTGATTTCTTTTGGGGCTACTCTCTTTGTGGGAAGAAACAACATTGGAAATCCTGAAAATCTTGATGTCTTCCTTGGAGTGAGAATGGATTAGGGGTTAGGTCGTTATTTGATGTGAGTGTGTCGTTTGGACTAGGTTTATGGTGGAAGTTTAGGTAGGGTGGTTCTCTTTGGTCCCAATTCATGTATGCTAAATACAATCCTAGAGGGTTTCATCCTATATTTTTATCTGCCAACTATTCTTCTTCTCTGGTCTGGAGAAGGATGCTCAAAATTAGGGCGATTGTAGAGGACAATATCGGATTCAGTCTTAGTAATGGCACATCTTCATTTTAGTTTGATGATTGGACGGGTTTTGGGAAACTTTGTAATTTGAACTCGGTGGTTGTCCAACCAGACCTGAGAGTTTCTCAATGGTTATCCAGTGATTTTTGGATTGTTAATCTGATCAAGCATTTTTTGGATCCGGGTTGGGCGTATAAAATTATTACCTTGTTGCCGCCTTTACTAAACTCAGGTGTTGATGACATTATGATTTGGAAACTCTCTGAGAATGGGGGCTTTTCTTTCTCCTCAGCTTGGCAAATAGTTTGTCACAAAGGCAAGGCTCATCAGGTAGCATTAGACGTTGGGGATCTCAAAACCCAGCCCTCCATTAAAGTGTTCTTGTGGAAATTGTTCAATGGTATCCTTGCGCTAGATTCACATCTTAAATGATTGGGGTTTGAGCTCCCATCGTGCTGTAATCTATGCTAAGCAGAGGAATCTGCTACTCATTTATTTTTTAAGTGGTCTGCGATGAAGGAATTTTGGGATCTTGCTACTATTCATCTCCCCAGATGATGAACTCCGGGTCGTTGGCGCTCCTTTGTCGACTTCTTTAATTATTAGTGGAGGGGGACATCTTCTAGGATAGTAATCCGCCGGCGTTTCTTTGCTATTTCATTATAGGAGATCTAGAAGTACAAGAACAAATGCAGGCATGATAATCTCCATTTTCAATGTCAAAAACTTTGTTTTGCAGTGGCTAATACTTTTGCAACTAACATGCAAGCTTTTCCTGTTAGCTTCTGTGCAAGATTTGCGGACTTTTCTCTATTTTTCCTTATTGTATGGAAGGCTTCAAAGATGAGACAGATAGAGGCAGTCGTTTGGTTGAAGGGAGGATACAATGAGGTCATTCTGAATGTAGATGGAGCATGCAAAGGGAATACCGGTTTATCCAGTGTCGGAGGCATTCTGAGATATAGAGACAGCAAATTCATACGGGCTTTTGCTAAAACTATTGATCAATAGGATAGCTTCACTACTGAGCTATCTACATTGGTCAAAGGACTTCGGTGGTGTCTCAGGCTGGGTCACTTAGATATTCTAGTACAGTCCGACTGTCAATTGCTAGTACGACAAATTTCTGATGGAGCTCGATCTAACTGGAAGGGCCTCCAGCTTAGACGTTTACTCGAGCTGCTTCGGGGGAAATTCAAACGCTTTACTGTTACTCATGTTTATAAGAAAGGGAATCAGGTTGCAGATCAATTAGCAAACTACGCATTGACTCAAAATGGGCGATTATCTTTTTCTAATTCTTCAGAGTTACCTAGGCATATTTATGGATTATACCTTATAGACAAGATGCAAGTACCTTCCATTAGATCTTGTTTACAAATAATTTGGAGGTTAGGCTAAAGCCCCTCTCCTTGTATTTCCCTTTACTCTCTCAATAAAATTTCCCACCCATCGGGTGGTTAACCAAAAAAAAAAAAAAAGTCTTGAACTATTGAGTTATGTCTAGAGTCAAAAGTATAACACATTTACATAGCATGTTATGTAATTGTATTACAGCTGTTAAATATTATATTTCTTAGAATAAATAATTTTTTCTTGATCGCATCTAAAAATATGTTTAGTTCACCTTATTGTCAATTTTACTATTGTTTAGATAGCACAAATTAATCCAAATAAAAATTAAGGTCTTTCAATAAATCATCACCCTCAAACTCCATATCCTGGTTACAAAACAAAGTAATTAAACAAAGAAAAATGATACTACAGATCTAATATATAATTAAGGATAGCAAGAAATCACTATCTTATTTACTAAGTCTGATCCATTAATATTTATCAAACAGAACAATATATTACGTCTGGTTTGAGTCTTTCTTGGTGAGTAGGGATTTCGTTTCTCTAAGTCTTCTCTCGCTCGACAGCAGCCTTGCAAACCTATGAAGAAGACGATTCGTCCAACGTCAGTGTTTCGTCGGAGAATCAAAGAATTTGCATAATTACAGGAGGGAATGACTTATTTACCTTTTGAGAGCATCCTCGTTTATACCACCATTTTCAACTGGTTCAGTCACACCCGTCTCCAACTTTACCCGTGAAACTGGTTTCTTCAACAAATTTTCCCCGATTTTCACTAGTTTTTCCAGATTTTCAGGTGTGGCAACGTCTACTGAGGATTCTATCCCAGTTAATGTATCATCCTGAATCAACAAAATAAGAATAAGGCAACAACATGGTTTAGTTTAACCTCAGGCATGATATGGCGTTTACTTGGATTCGTAGGTAATTTTCCTCGGAATGAAGAGCTTGAAAAACAACAGAATTGTGAAAATCAACCATGTCTGCACTGGCCTGAGTGTACACGTCTACCAAGGGTGACGAACCTCCATAGCGCAACCATTTTAAGATGCCCCATTCGGCAGCCATGGCACAGTTGTACTTGTTTTCCATCCTTGCTGTGCCAGTTCCGATTGAAATTACTAGAAAACGACCAAAATCCGTAGGCTTGATCGGAAAGAAGTCTGGGTTGTTATCAAATATCTGTTTGGTTATTTGGCTTATTGCTACCAGAGTCTGTAAAGCACTGGTCATGTGTTATAGCAGTTGAATATAGGCGTGTGTCAGCATGGTTAATTATAAACAGTCATGTCATGTGTGAAGAAGACAGACTTAACCCTACCGGATTGTTTGCTGCTACACCGCCATCAATAAGATTGTACTCTCGAACATTGCCTTCTCCATCTTCAGTCTTGAAGTAATGCGCAGGTAAATAGGTAGGAGCAGCAGAAGTGCTAATGCAAATGTCAGACAATTGAGCATCTGACCTTGATGATTGTTTGGCCTGCATGCACGAGATAACGATCACTCTTCAAGTTCCAGTTGCTAACAGCACTAGTATATGCTTGATCAATCTTCATATGTGGTCAACAGCCACTGTATTCGCCGGAGGCAACTCAATTGCGTAATCCATAAAAATATACTGGTACAAAAAGGACTTGAGAGAGAGGGGACCTCATATGTGGAGAAAATCGTTGGCTGCAAAAGTTTGATATCAAAGGTTGGAATAACAACATTGGTGACGGTTTTGCTCAGACGAGTGTTCTTTAACTTCTTTCGCACAAGCCTATGGAGGTACTTCCCGTCATACTTAGGTCCTGCTAAAGATTTGAAGAGTTTTGCCATTGCAGAAAACATGCCCCTGCCACTGAAATGAAATATAGTTATTGTTAATTACTAGTGAAGGCACGGAGAGAGGCTAAAACACGTGCTTATGATTTTATATTATAAGCTTCCTAGCTAAGTACAAATGGATATATATTCCATGGTAACTGTTCTGAAGGTTAAGGAAATCAAGATACCGCTTTTGAGAGAAAATTTTAGGACCGTGCAGGAGATAGAAAGGCACGATATCTTTGGCAGCAAATAGAGGACGATTGTTCTCATTAGGAGCAGTTAACATGGCAGTGACGATGCCTCCGGTGCTTGTTCCTGCAATTACATCAAAGTAGTCTGCAAGTCTTGCATCCTCTCCATCAAGCTCCTGCATGTATGCCGTGAAGGTTTCAAAACTTAAAAGAGTTAATTCTTCATGCTTGAATGCACACTACAACAAAGGCAATATAGATTTGTACCTGAAGTTTAGATTCCAAAAAGGTCAGAAGTGTAGCCGGAATAATCCCTCTAATACCTCCGCCATCAATGCTCAGAACAGTAATTAAGTTCCCATAACTTGGAGGCAGGATTTGAAGCAGTGATGATTTTCTCTCCATGTGGAATTACCCTTAATCAGACACTTTGTGTGTCTTGGTATTGAATAGCAGCTGTAGAATCAATGCATAACAAGTTTAATCAATTTGGAAAACAATTTATACCTCAAATTATCAGATGGTCAGTCTATATATAGCCCCAAAAACTATTGGTGAAGTTTCTTGAGATCATGTGAATCCAGTACCTTTAAAAGTGTTCTTTCAAGTTCTGAACTGAAAGATGCGGAAACGGCTAGCAGCCAAAGATCCCAGAAAAAGACTGGAAGCGTGGACTCAACAGTTTGGCTTTGATCTGGGTGTCAACTGTCTGAGAAGACCTTTAATATTTTATCTTTAAGATTTCTTGTCTGAGTTGTCAATAGTTTTCTTTTAACGTCGGATGATGAAGATATTAGGCTTAGTTAGGCATCCAATACGTAATCTGTGTGTTAAGATGGACAAGTATGGGCGAAGAGAATGTTGATTTGTGCTCTTCAATGCTAACATTCCCCTAAAAATCATTCATTTTCATGCTGCCATTCCTCAACTGATCAAGAAATCGTTCATTTTTTCTACAAGTAGTAAAATCATTGCGTACTTGTTGCATAAATAGATTCTTTCCCATACCTAACAATTTAACTTTTCAATGTTTGTGTTCTTTTTGGATCTTTGAATGTCTCTATATTAATATGAAATTAGTATGACGGTTATACAACAAGTATTTGATAAGTCTATTATTTTTTATGCGTCATATATTTTGTGAAAATATTCTTTATCAAATTAAGAGATCTGAATTTGATATTTATTGTACATATATACATTTATCTTGTAATTTTTTCCTTTCCATATACATGTTATAACGTTTTTTAAAATAAATATTACATTATTACGAGAAGGACAGGATGACAAGCATATCAAAAGTACCAAAATATGAAATCCAGTGAGTTTTTTCTTTTAAATCATAGCATATATAGCTAGGTTCGGCATGGAAATAGATTGTGTCGTGTTTGTAGCTTTCCCCCGAACAGTCAACTAAGATAAATAGACCCCTTTCTAAAGGGGAAGGGAAATATTAAAAGAAAAAAAAAGAAAGAAAATCAATGACAAATAAAATTAATGTAATTCGAAAAGATAAGTCCATGTATTAGCGTACATCATTGAACGGAAAATTGGGGCCGTTAGCTCCAATAAACCTATTTTTCTCTTTTCTTTTTCAGTAATAATGCATCTTAAATTCTTGGTTCTGGAGACTGGAGATTCCGCCTGATGCTTTCTAGCCATCTTTGTGCAAGGCCTTGGATTGCCGGAGTTTCTTTTCTTCTGACAGTAATTTTGCGAACCTGTAAATAGAGCAATTAGTCTAATCATAATATGTTATCTTGTACTGAAATGACAAAACAGT
Source organism: Voacanga thouarsii (assembly GCA_026120185.1). Classification (NCBI taxonomy): domain Eukaryota; kingdom Viridiplantae; phylum Streptophyta; class Magnoliopsida; order Gentianales; family Apocynaceae; genus Voacanga; species Voacanga thouarsii. The sequence continues at coordinate 880,461 of JANUWF010001635.1, read as the reverse complement.
TGTCTTGAAATATGTTGTAGCACTATGTTAAAACTGTCTAGCTAGACTCCATACTTTTTCAAAGCTTCCTGATTTGTGACACCATCTTTGCAAGGCTCGGACAGACCTGTCTGCAAGTTCACTCTTGCAACCGGCTTCTCTAATAAACCTTCCCCAACTTTTGCAAGTCTGTCAAGATTCTTCTTCGTGGCACAATCAAGTGATTGCTCCTTCCCCGTTAGTGTATCATCCTGCTTTGCACTAATGCTTGCTTAATTAACATGGTAAAATTTTCAGCTGGCTTGGTTTGTGATCAAGTGATTAGTATACCTGAATTCGAAGGTAGTTTTCTTCAGAATGAAGAGCTCCAAAATATGATGCGAGATGGAAATCGACCATGCTAGTACTTGCTTGAAGAAATGCATCTACAATTGGTCTTGAAGCTCCACGAAAAACCCAGCCAAAAACACCCCACTTGGTTGCCATTTTTGAATCATATTTCTTTTCCAACTTTCCTGAACAAGTGCCAACAGAGATAACTAGGAAGCGACAATACTGCCTTGGATCAATGGGAAGGAAATCTGGATTGTTGCCAAAAGCGTGGTCTGTCAGTCGGCTTGTGGCAATTAGAGCCTGCAACCATGTTGCAGAAAACATGTCAAATCAAGTCTTTTGCGTGCGCTACTTTTGGGTTACAAGATCGTGAATTCATAACACATTCTATAGACACTAGCTGAGAATCATACCGGATTGCTTGCAGCAACACAACCATCAATAAGATTGAATTCTCGAACACTTCCTGTTTTTTCTTCATTCGTGAAATAGTGGGCAGGAAGATACGTAGGAGTTGCGCAGGCGCCTATACATATGTCGGCTAACCGAGCATTCAACCATGGGGAGTTTCGCACCTGTAAGGGTTTATGATTTTTTAGATTATAATCAACAGACGCAGAGTCACACAAACATTTACAACATTTAGACGCATCGGGCAATAAACAGGTCCAGCCAAACCCCATCATCACACTGATGGTTTAAAAAAAAAAAAAAAAGCACGGGGAAAGACCTCATCACAGGAGAAAATTGTTGGCTGCAAGTGCTTGATATCAAAGGTTGGAATAACAACTTTCGCCAATGAGTCAAGCAACCGTTTCTCCCCAAGTGTGCTTCTTATAAGCCTGCGAAAGTGCTTGCCATCATATTTTGGTCCTGCTAGTAATTTTATTGTGTTTCTGATGGATCCCCAGATTCCCCTGCAATAAACATCTAATCATTTTCAGTCTTGATAAATATGAAGTACTCATTCTGCTCGAAAGCAATTCTTCACCAGTGTCTTTTTGTCCACAATTTGATTCATACTACATGGGATTTATGTTAAATGAGTGTGTGAAACGAGAAAGAACGGAACCTTTTCTGTGGAAAAATCTTAGGCCAGTGCGCCTTATAATAGCGCTTGATATCTTTAGCTGTGTAGAGAGGGCGATTACTTTCATCTGGAGCTGTTAATAGGACAGTGGTGAGACCACCTGTACCCGTTCCAGCAATCACGTCGAAATAATCTGCGAGTTTTGCATCCTCACCATCCAGTTCCTAACAAATGTGTCCACAGACAACAATTTCTAAGAACTTTGAGCTACAAGTCGTGTCTAACATTTTCCATTTTCATTATAAACAAAGGTAGTGATTGATCAAAGAGGAAAGTTAATTACCCGGAGTTGGGATTCAAGAAAGGCAAGCAATGTTGCAGGAATGATCCCTCGAACACCACCCCCATCAATGCTGAGAATGGTTACGAGGCTTCCATAGGTCGGGGTTTCGATTTCAAGACAAGAAGATTTTGTCTTCTCCATTCAACTGTGAAAAGCATATAGAATAGTGACCATATTTGTAGTCTGTAAAACCGGCACTACTTATATTAGCAAGCCCTGAAACTAGGAGAAATTTTCATTCATGTCACACTATCCCCTCAATTTCAAAACGCCGCCTCTCCAACACCACCTACAACCCCCCCCCCCAAAAAAAAAAGAAAAAACAAAAAAAACGTTAACAATATCAAAACGGATCTTGATTGCGTTAAGGAAAGAATTCAACTATTGACCGTAAACGTTTAAAAATAGAAACTAATCACTCCAGCCATGGCGGCCGTAAAAACTGTAGATAATCTCTGCCTCAATAGATAAGTAATTATTTTCATCTCGTTGTCATATCCTTATCTTATTATAATGCATTCAAATGTGAAATTTCCAAATGGGACGCAAATCATTCTCTCAGATGCATAAATTCGTAACGGTATACGTCTGTTTGTATAGTATCGCCAAGTTGAAGCCATTAGGAAATGCATATATTTATATTACTAACATATTTTGGCAATCTTCATTCATCACGTGATTGTTTTTGAATCCAAAGGCTATATATAAAATAATACAGATAATATAAATTGACTAATTATTATAGACGAAAATTTGTTATTTAATAAAGTATAATTTAGGTAGCAATTGTCTTTCCTTACTGAGTTATTGATGCTAAGCTTGAGTCATAGAGTAACAATATATTTGGTTGAGACAAGAAGAGGAAAGAAAAGGGATGTAAATTTAGAGATAAATAAGTTATTTATTTTATTTGATTAGAAATGAAATATGAAAATAAGGTAAATTAGGAAGGACCTTCTATATAAAAAAAATAGTATTTGATTAAAATGTGAATAAAAATAATATTTATTATTTATTTCTCTTCTATGTCGACCAAATGATATAGAAAAAAATTACATTTACTTCTTCCAGTGAAATTGAAGTATTCATTTTCCTTCTCTTTTCCCCTTCCCCCTCACAACAGGAAAAATCGCTATTTATGACGGCCAAAAACCCTCGCAAAACCGTTGCTGACCGTTTTTGCGACGGTTTTGCGATGGTTTTAGCCGTCGCAAAAAATGACGTCGCAATTTGAGACGGCCATGGGAAACCGTCGCAATTTGCGAGGGCAAAAAAAATTCGTTGCTATTTGCGACGGTTTTGCGACGAATATTTTTTGGTCAAACTTCACCAAAGGAGCAAATTTGCGACGGAAAATATTGACCCTCGCAAAATCCTCGCAAACTGCGACGGTTTTGCGAGGGTCGACTTTGTACCCTCGCAAAACCGTCGCAAATTTGCGAGGGTTTTGCGAGGGCTACGGTTTGGACCCTCGCAAAACCCTCGCAAAACCCTCGTAAATTGCGACGGTTTTGCGATGGGAGAATTAACCCCCAAGTCATGACCCTCGCAAAACCGTCGCAAATTGCGAGGGTTTTGCGACCAAGCCGTGGCCCTCGCAAAACCTTCGCAAATTTGCGACGGTTTTTTGAGGGCACAAGCAAACCCAAGTAATGGCCCTCGCAAAATCCTCTTAAATTGCGACGGTTTTGCGAGAGTCGACTTTGTGCCCTCGCAAAACCGTCGCAAATTTGCAAGGGCTACGGTTTGGACCCTCGCAAAACCGTCGCAAATTGCGAGGGTTTTGCGAGGGGAGAATTAACCCCCAAGTCATGACCCTCGCAAAACCCTCGCAAATTGCAACGGTTTTGCGAGGGCCCAAGCAAACCCAAGTAGTGGCCCTCGCAAAACCCTCGCAAATTGCGACGGTTTTGCGAGAATTTTGCAATAATTTTTTATTTTTTTATTATTATATTTATTTTAAATTATTAATTCCCTGTAAATCAACCCTGAAACACTATACAAATAAATGCCAAAACTATGTTCATAATCCAAAAAAATACTATAAAAAATTAAAAATAAGCCCAAATAAATATAATTAAAATACTAAAATATAATATAATATAAAATACATAATAAGTATCTAAAAAAGTAAAATAATTCACAAAAATTAGTAATAGTGTATAAAGAGTATAAAAATAAATATAACAAGTCTATGTAAGTAATGAAGGAGCAGCTGCAGAAGGGGGTGGAGGAGGGGAACGAGAGCCCCTACGTGGGCCCGGTGCTCATCAGCTGGATCAAATCCATCGTCAGCATTTGGATCTTCATCTTCAGCATTAGCAGCCGCAATGCGCGCTTCTATCTCCTCTATGGATGGCATAGATGGTGCAGGAATACCCATCTTGTCCGACATAGCTGCCATCCAACCACCAAATGTAGACTGTGGTTGCCTCATGAAATCACGTACATCTTGTATGTGATGAAATTTAAAATAAAAAATATTAAAAGATTTTGAAATGTAAAACAAATAATAATAAGGATTGAAATTATGTAATAAAAAAAATTTAAAATTTGACATGAGATAATAATGATGTAATAGATTTAAGGAATCTCTCACCATTAACTATATAAATTGTGAGGGGGTCACATAAGAAAAATTGCAGCAATTACAGCCATTTCTATGAGTAAATTCATTTTCCAACATTCAACACAAAATTCTACTTTTACTCTAAAACAGGGGTTAAAATCATTTACTTAATTAATTAAGGAAACCATTTTATTTTAAAACATAAACCTCCAGTTCAAAACCTACATATGTTAGGTGATGCCACTCATGTCAAAAGTACACATAAGAAAAAAGGATAAAGTCTAGCCTCTGTTAGGATTGCGAGGAATGAACTCGGCATACAATCACCATCAAACCAATATCTCGAGAACAGGAGAATGGACAAGTTATATACAAGTTAAACCGGTCTCACGTATTTCTTTGAAATAGACAAAATGAAGTTATCTAATGCATGCAAATTACACCGACATAAATTTTTCGCAGTCTAATTAATCAAAGAGTAGTAGCAACGAATCAATCTGAACAATATAAATTTTCAATAGTCTTTGAGATATTTGTCTTTAAGGTTAATCTGAACAATTCATATAGTTCAAATGTGGAAGAAGCTGACTTGGAGTTTGCTTTTAGGTCTTTATTGATTAACCTTGGTGTATCGTAACCCCTAACTAAGGTTCTTCCCAAGGGTAAGTGTTCTATTTTGCAGATTCTGATATAGTATTTTGCAAATGAATGAAGGTAAGCACGGAAAAGATGAAAACAAACTTTCAAGTGCCTAATATAAGACTCGATAAAGCTTTTGCATGGTTTTGGATGAAATTAATAGTAGAACTGCTCTTAGTACTTTGTGCATTCTCCTTTAAACTCCACCAAAAGATATATTTGTAGTTATAGTCATTCTTATCAGTATTTTTGCATGCTCATGTGTAAATTTCAGCCACCAAAAATTAGCCTAAAATAGTAACACAAAAGATGAAGAAGGAGGAGGCAAAGAAAGAGAGAAAATGCTCATTATCTTTGTCCTTAAGCATACTTAGATAGAAGATATATTGTACTTTAAAATCCTTGTTTCCAGCCTATAGGAAAAACAAACTAACCATGAAGCATCAAACAATTCCAATTACACCAACAACTCGCCAAAACTATGCATCTTCAAATAATTCAACTCAACAAAAAGCCATAAATACATATAAAAATGATCTTTGTCTTGCACTCGCATTGAACAATAAGTTAGCTAATAAGAAGAAAACTAATAGCTTCTTTTTTCCTTTATCCATCCAATTACAAGGGAGAAAAATATCCTTTGAGAAATTATACAAAATATCACCTTGTGAGAAACAAAACTCATATGGATGCCAACAAGCCTCCGACAAAATCTCAAGTAATAGTTTAGAAGAAAAGAAGAGAGCCGTAACAATATTCAATAACCCTTACCAACCTATACTCAACATAAACCGCATATGAGCCAGTCTAGAACCAAAACTCAGCATGGTAAGAAGAACAAAGAAACACGCTTAACTTGGAGGGATGGACACGGCGATGGCAGAGGGTAATCAACTTATTTGGAGTATCAAGATGCCAAAAAAAAAAAAAAAAATCGGCATAGTTTCCCCTGTATACTGGACGTTTCTAGGCACAAAGCCACCACAAAATCAACAACATTTGAAAAAAAAAACATTAACTGTCACAACAATAAAAGGGTAATCACCCATTACCCATGGGGAATGATCACCCATCACTCACGAGGAATGATAACCCATCACTCACGGGGATCCATTCTTATAAGTTAAAAAAAGAGAAAAAAAGATGATAACAGAAATGCAAAAAATACAACAAAACAGAACAAATTTAGTGGCTCCAGCATCAACAAGCAGCAACCACATGTTCAAGCATGCAGAATTTGTTTCACTTGTATTCATGTTATACAATGAGTAAAAGAAAAGAAAAGAATGAGAAATGTACCACAAAGCTATCATTAGTGAATAGGTGATTAGCCAAAACAAAAGTCTTTGAGAAGGTCATTGAGAAGTACATCTTTTAGGTTTATATTCTAATCATATTATCTCGGCTCCATAATGCATCTAAACAAAATTGCAACTCAAAGGATTAACTTTTTGAATCCTTTTGCGTCCAGAGTTTTCCCTTTTCTCATCAGTTCAAAGCCTTCCTTCAAGGAAAACCATTAAACAAATTTAGATAAAATGAAAAAAATAATGACAACAGTTCAGATTTGTAGTATGATGATAAAGATTTTAGTTCATACCATCGAAGATTTTAGATAGAAGAATGCTTAAAGTTAAGTATACTTACAAATTTGCAAACATCCTACCACGTAGAAGGTGCCAGTATCCACGAGACAAGCAAAAATGTTGTGTTTATATTGCACAAAATGAGGAAATATCTAATGGCTTTGAAGACAATCGGATAGACAATGAAAACCAAAACTCTATTAGTAGACTAGCCTTGCAAATCACACCAAATGCTAAGTACACATTAAAACTGAGCTACTTAAGAATTACAGACCTTCAATTTAGATATTCATCCACTTTTAGGTAATAGGAAGCCATGCAACCACAACCCTACCAACACCAAACCCCACCCCCACCCCACCACCTCCCAAACCAAACCCACAAGGAAAAAAATGAAAAATAATGGAGTATCCCAACTTGAGGGTAACACGTGAAGGCAGCATGGAATAACAAATCGCAACTGTGAAGCTATCACTAGCATCATTATGTAGCAATTTTTCCTCTTCCTTACTTCTCTTTTCCCTTCTAACTTCCAGTTATGATCTTTAATCATGACAGTCCAAAAATGGATAATCATCATTACTGTCAAAATTGTTATTTCCCACTCCACATTATGCAAGTAAAAAATCACTCTTTACAAATTCTATTAAAAATCACTCTTTAATGTTTTTAGAATATAAACCTAAAAAAATACTGTAAATTCAATATTTGTACTTACCAATAATAGCATATGAACAAAATCAAAAGTCTTCCAACAAAACTTCGTTTTGGGGGCCGGCGGGAGCTATAGGGGGGCAGGCGAAGGGGCTGCGGGGGTGGGGGGTTACGGGGAGACGACCTGGGAGGGAAGGGGAGGGGGTGGTTGCGGGGGAGACAGGTGAAGGGGGTGGTCGCGCGGGGGGGTCGCGAGGGGGCTGCGGGGGTGGGGGTTGCGGGGGAGAAGGGGAAGGGGAGGGGGGCGGCGGGAGTCGAACGGGGGGAGATCGGGGGGTGGGGGGGGACCGGCGGGAACTACGGGGGTGGGGGAAGGGGCTGCGGGGGTGGGGGTTGCGGGGGAGAAGGGAGAAGGGGAGGGGGGTCGCGAGGGGCTGCGGGGTGGGGGTTGCGGGGAGAAGGGGAAGGGGAGGGGGCGGCGGGAGTCGAACTGGGGGGAGATCGGGGGTGGGGGGGGACCGGCGGGAGCTACAGGGGTGGGGGAAGGGGCTGCGGGGGTGGGGGGTTGCGGGGAGAAGGGAGAAGGGGAGGGGGTCGCGAGGGGCGCGGGGGTGGGGTTGCGGGGAGAAGGGGAAGGGGAGGGGGCGGCGGGAGTCGAACGGGGGAAGATCGGGGGGTGGGGGGACCGACGGGAGCTACGGGGGTGGGGGAAGGGGCTGCAGGGGTGGGGGTTGTGGGGGAGAAGGGAGAAGGGGATGGGGAGGGGGGCGGCGGGAGTCGGACGGGGGGAGATCGGGGGGGGGCGCGGACCTGGAGCTACGAGGGTGGGGAAGGGGCTGCGGGGGTGGGGGTTGTGGGGAGAAGGGAGAAGGGGACAGGGAGGGGGCGGCGGGAGTCGGACGGGGGGAGATCGGGGGGAGGGGAGGGGCGGCGGGAGCTACGGGGGTGGGGGAAGGGGGCTGCGGGGGTGGGGGGTTGCAGGGGAGAGGGAGAAGGGGACGGGGATGGGGGCGGCGGAAGTCGGATGGGGGGGATATCGGGGGGGGGGGGACCGGCGGGAGCTATAGGAGTGGGGGAAGGGGCGCGGGGGTAATGGGTAGTAGTAGTAGAAGAAGAAGAGTGTGAGGAAGAAGGAGGGAAAAATAAAAAGGAGGGAGTGAAAATTTTTAAGAAATTTTAAATTTTTTTTAAAATTTTTAGTTATTTCGTCACAATTTGTGACGAAAAAATTAAATTTCGTTAATTTCTTATAAATTGATAAGAATAATATTTATAAATCAATCTCTATATTATAATTTTTATTTTTTTTTAGTAATCTCAATAATAATAATAGTATTTAAATTATTTTTCTTTATATATACATACATGTTATAATATATATATTAAATCAAAGAGATATTTATATATATTGTATACTATATAAGCATATCCATATACTTATATATTCATCAATTTTTTAGTGACTTAAACAATAATAACAGTATTTGAATTATTTTTCTTTATATATTTTACTTTATACATCACTTAATCAAAGTGATATATAAAAAAATTAGACATATATATATACATACATACATGTTATATATATATATATATATATATATATATATATATATATTAAACCAGAGAGATACTTATATATATTGTATACTACATAAGCATATACATATACTTATATATTAGAGTAAGTATATAATATAATAGAATTAACTATATATATTACAAACTAATCTCTACATTATAATTATTACTATTTTTTTACTGATCTCAACAATAATAATAGTATTTGAATTATTTTTCTTTATATATTTTACTTTATACACCACTTAACCAAATAGATAGATAAAAAAATTAGACATATGTATATACATAGCTATATAGTATAATATATATTAACATGTAGGGGATGAAGAACATTACAAACTGATCTCTACATTATAAATTTCACCATTTTTTTAGTGATATTAACAATAATAACAGTATTTGAATTATTTTTCTTTATATATTTTACTTTATACCCTACTTAATCAAAGTAATAGATCAAAAAATTAGATACATGTATATACATAACTACATGTTATAATATATATATATTAAACTAAATAGATACTTATATACATTGTATACATATACTTATATATTAGAGTAAGTATATAACATAACATAATTAACTATATATATTTACTTATGTAATACATTAGGTGTATAACATAACATAATTACATATACAAAATTATAATAAAATGCACTAATTGAGACATGTTATTAAAAATATTTTAGTAAATTTGTCAAAATACACTACCACACAAATACATAAAGAAAAATTTTAAAATTTTAAAAAATATTGATTAAAACCCTATTTTGTCGCAAAACCCTCGCAAATTCGTCGTAATTAGTGACGAATTTGCGATGAATTTGCGACAAATTAGGGTTTTGAGTTTTTCAAATTTTTTTATTTATATATTTTTTAATTAAAAATAATCAACCGTCGCAAAACTCTCGCAAATTGCGAGGGTTTTGCGATGAACATTCAAAAATTTTTGTAAAAATATTGTTTTTAAAAATGAATGGCCGTCGCAAAACCCTCGCAATTTGTGAGGGCTAAAGGCCGTCGCAAAACCCTCGCAATTTGTGAGGGCTAAAGGCCAACCCTCGCAAATTGCGAGAACTTAGCGATGGACGTTCAAAAATTTTAAAAATATTTTTTAAAAAAACAATCAGTCGTCGAAAAACCCTCGCAAATTGCGAGGGTTATTTGCCGTCGCAAAATCCTCTCAATTTGCGAGGGTTTTGCGATGGACGTTCAAAAATTTTTTTAAAAAAAATATTTTTTAAAAAATAAATTACCGTCGCAAAACCCTCGCAAATTGCGTGGACGGTCAAAAATTTTAAAAATATTTTTTTAAAAAATAATTTGTCGTCGCAAAACCCTCGCAAATTGCGTGGACGGTCAAAAATTTTAAAAATATTTTTTTAAAAAATAATTTGTCGTTGCGAGGGTTTTGCGATGGACGTTCAAAAATTTTTTTTAAAAAAATTTTAAAAAAATAAATTACCGTCGTAAAACCCTCGCAAATTGCGAGGACTTTGCGATGGACGTTCAAAAATTTTAAAAATATTTTTTTAAAAAATAATTTGTCGTCGCAAAACCCTCGCAATTTGCGAGGGTTTTGCGATGGACGTTCAAAAAATTTTTTAAAAAATATTTTTTTAAAAAATAAATCGCAGTCGCAAAACCCTCGCAAATTGCGAGGGTTTTGCGACTGCGATTTATTTTTAAAAAAACTTTAAAAAAAATTTTCGAACGCCCATCGCAAAACCCTCGCAAATAGCGATGATTTTGCTACGAATTGCGACGAGTATTTTGGCTGTCGCAAAACCGTCTCAAAACCGTCGCAAATTACGATGGTTTTGGTACGGTTTTGGTCAACTCGCGACTTGTTTGAAAATCGTCGCAAATTGGTCGCTATTAGCGACGGTATTGAAGTCGTCGCAAAAAATTCGTCGCAAATCGCGATTTTTCCTGTAGTGGCTCTCTTCTCTTTTGTGAACCAAACATAGAGTAAGTAAGAAATAAGAAGGTGCTGCTTGAGTAGCTAGCGGTCTTTGTAAATATCCAACCCAATTGATTTTAGGTCTTGTATTTTAACCGACCCATAAAGTGATTTTATTAAGGCCCATAAGATAGCCCACAAGGTTTTAGGGGTCATGAGGGATTTAATTAAATTGAGGGATGCGTTTGTTATTTAATATTTTTAAAAGTTAAACCTACGCCTTAACCTAAGCGACATTCTTTGGTTTTATCATCAGTTGGACAAAGCGATCATTCAAGAGTTCCAAACTCTGGGGAGGAAAGCTCTGACTTGCTTCAATCCTGAAGGTGAGTTCTATTGGCTTCGATTATTAATTTAGTTAGAGGTTGATGAGTAAATATTAGGAGGTTCTCCTTGTTTCTGGAATTCTAGATAGTAAGGTTAATTGATTCATTTGATTTTAGTTCATTATATTGATATTGGTATTGTGTGGTTTGATATTAGGGAACGATTGTATTGAGTAGTTAGCTTGGATTGGAGATATTAGTCTGACTTCTGAGGTAAGTGGTTTAGACATCTTCTCTTTTCGAAATATTCTGAAATTTGTATTTTCTGTATAAAATTTGGGAATTGAGTTTGGTTATTTTCTTCTGATTTTGAGTAATACTATCATGTGTGCTATGTGTGATATGTGTTTAATGGCTCATGAGATTAAAGAAGGGGAGGAAGAACATATTCTAAAATTTGTTTGTGTGACTGAAATCCCTCTCAGCCAATAAGAAATATAAGTTTAGCCTCCCTGACGAGATAAATAGTCAGGACTGATATCAATGATCCTTCTCCTAATTTGAGACTCATGAGCATTTGTTTGTTATGTGATGAAGATATGTTAAGTTTCTCAGTTTTGATCATGATGTTGGAGAAAAAAAAAACTTTTTGAATTCTGCTATGTCTGTACTGTTTGTAAGGTATACATATATGTTCTAGAAAGAAAAAAAGTATCTTATGAATAGATGGAACTAAATTGTTTTGAATTTTAATTTATTATGTTTGGATAATTTAATTATGAAGGTTGTAGATCATCTTTTCCCTGGAAGAAGGGAAAAAAAAGACGAAACGAAAAGCAAGGGAAAAAAAAGAAACAAAAGAAACCGAAAAAAAAACGAAAAGCGGAGGGAGGTTGTAGAGTGCAGCTTTTGGTTGTTGCGCATGGGGACATTTGATGTCCCCACAAAAAAAAAACAAAACAAAACAAAAAATGCTTTGAAAACATTGACCAGAAACATTTTCTGGGAAGGTGATGTGAATAAAGCCCACAATTGGTCTCAGATGATGAGGCTGACGTGGGCCATGCCAGTTAATATCATTCCAATTGATCTTATTCAATTGGTCTTTTTTTTTAAAAAAAAAATCAAATTGTTTTGATATTATTTTCTTGTATAATTATAGGTCTAACGTATTTTGTTTTAAAGATTAGACTAAACTAGTTAGATTTATTTTACAATTAAATCATACATTTATTTTATGTTATTATTTTTTTTTATTGAGGTGGTAGTTTTATTAAATAAAATATTAGGCTAAGTCCTATATCATTTGTATAAAAAAAAAATCGGTTCCATCTAATTATTGGGTACTAGTCGATGTGTTTTATTGAAAGATATTATATGTAACATCCTCTTTCTCAAGAAGATGTTTGGACTACTTATTGGGCTAGTGTAACTCACTCCATTTAACATTTCGCAGATTTTGATCAAGAATATGAAGAGAATTGTGAAGACGGATGGGATTAAACAACGTTTTAGATTGATTGGGTTTTTGAGAGTTTTTATTTATTATGACTTTTACTTTGGTTTAGACAGTGTTGTTCGCATAAATCTTTAATTAAGATTGAACTAGACATTGGTTGTATTAAAAATTTTATATTTTTTTCATAAAATTATATTTTGGAATGTATGTTTTTTTCTTTTCCGTTGGAGGTAATTAGTTAGTTAAAGTGATTTCTTTGAGTTAGAGGCTTAGTGTCTTCCTGAAGATGCTGCCGTGTAGAATTTTGGGTACGGACTTGGGTTCCATTTCGGATTCCGGATTTGGGGCGCTACATTTAGTGGTATCAAAGCCCGCCTAGGTTCATGATCTTTAATATTAAGTTATGATTTAATTTACCGTAAATCCTAAGATATGATAGGATATCAGATGTTTTATGTCTAACTACTATGGTTTATTATTAGTAGTTGTATTTATTTATTTGACCCAAAAAAATCCCTTAATTATTTTAGCTAGCTACTTATTTATTTAAATACTTAGTTATTTATCCTGTTGATATTAGTTTTCTCATAATTACTTATTGTGGGTGCGAAATAGATGGCACATGAGAGCAGGCATGAAAGCGATGGTGAGGGTTTTAATAGTAAATCGGATGACATGAGCGTGCCACTGGCAGAGTGGGGACGAAGAATACCACGTCAACCAACAGGTGGAACCAGTCAGCATGTGCCGATGCCACCTACCGGGCTTTCTCCGCAAGCTATACCAACAGTTATGCCTGGGCCAACGTCAATTGAATTAATGGCGACTTTGAATATAATGGCACAAGTTATGCAAAATCAACAACGGGTGCAGCAAAAACAACAGAGATTGCAGCTAGAGCAGTAGCAGAGGCAACAAAGACTGGCATTGGGGCCTAGAGCGCATTATGAGCGACTTAAGAAGGCGGGGATGCCTACTTTTGATGGAACTGCAGATCCATTAATGGCGAGCAAGTGGTTGGAGGAGTTAGAGGAAATTTTTGAGATCCTAGAGATACCTGATGATGTCAAGCCGAAAATTGTACCTCCATTCCTAGTTGGAAATGCGAACTAATGATGGAGAGGGGCAAAACCAGCATATACTCAAGGTGAGAGATCTATGACTTGGGGGGTATTCAAGAAGGTATTTTTCGATCACTACTTTCCTGTGGCAATCAGACTATAAAAACAGAATGAATTCTTCGATTTGATACAGACAGTAGGGATGAGTGTGGTTCACTATGCATCGCGATTTAATGTCTTGGGACAATTTGCACCAGAGATCATGGCTAGTGAAACACTTAAGCTGCAATGGTTTGAAAGTGGATTGCAAAAGAGAATTAAGGATCGGTTATCCTCGATGCCCTCGAAGAACTATGAAGAATCCTATACTAGGTGTCTTCACATTGAGACGGAAATAAAGAAAGGTGATGCTGAAAGGGAGAAGAAGAGATTGAGACCAATCTTCAGTCAGGGCCAAGGTTCAAGACTAGCGGGACCCCCAGCAACAAAAAGGCGTCCATTGTCCAAAACTACTCCGGCAGTAACTTCTTATGATAAAAAGAAACTTTGTGAGACTTGTCAGCGTATACATCCCGGCAAATGTAGATGGAAGACTAGGACTTGTTTCAAGTGTGGAAAGATAGGACATCGTATTGGGGAGTGTCCGATGATGACTCAGGAAGCATCAAGACCTGCTACTCAACCGGTTATGAGGCCAGCAGAGCAAAAGAAGCCGAATGCTAGGGTTTTTGCACTAACTCAACAGGAGGCTGAGACTGCAGATGATGTGGTTACAGGTACCCTATTAATTAATTATGTACCAACTTTGACGCTCTTTGATTGTGATGCCTCTCATTCTTTTATATCTCAACGTTTTGCCAAAACTTTAAAATTAGCCCATACCTCTTTAGTTGATCCTTTTCATATGTCTATTCCTAGTGGAAAAGTTTTAGTCTCCAAGTTTGTAATGAGGGGATGTAAGGTAGAGATTGGGAATGAGGTGTTAGATGCTGATCTCATCCATATTACAATTGTGGATTTTGATGTGATTCTCGGAATGGATTGGCTCTCTCGTAACTGTGCAATGATCGACTGCAAGGGCAAAAGGGTAAATTTTGCAATTCCAGGGAAAGACGAATTCCATTTTCTGAGAAGTTTGGAGAAGCGAGCGAGCAAGTTGAAACCAATCATATCAGCCATAAAGGTGCGACGAGATCTTCAAAAAGGATGTGAAGGTTTCTTAGCTTACGCATTGGATACTCAGAAGAAGGGGCAAACATTTGAAGACATACCCGTGGTGTGTGACTTTCCAGATGTATTTTCGAAAGAATTACCAAGACTACCCTCTAAGCGAGAAGTAAAGTTCGAGATTGTTTTGATACCGGGAGCGGAACCGATCTCGAATGCTCCGTATAGAATGGCACCTGCTGAATTGCGAGAATTAAAGACGCAACTGCAAGAATTATTGGATATGGGATATATACGCCCAAGTGTGTCCCTGTGGGGTGCTCTAGTTTTGTTTGTGAAGAAAAAAGATGGCAGTATGAGACTCTGTATTGACTACCGCGAGCTTAATAAGATCACCATTAAGAATCGGTACCCATTACCCCGGATAGATGACCTCTTTGACCAGCTGAAAAGTGCTTGCGTGTTTTCCAAGATCGACTTGCGCTCTGAATATCATCAATTAAGAATTAAGGCAGAAGATATGCCCAAAAGTGCTTTCCGGACTCGTTATGGACATTATGAGTTTTTGGTCATGCCATTTGGAATGACTAATGCCCTAGTAGCATTTATGGACTTGATGAACCGAGTCTTCAAGCCTCAGTTAGATAAGTTTGTAGTAGTGTTCATTGATGACATTTTGATATATTCATCGTCCGAAGAAAAGCATGTGGAGCATTTGGCAGTGGTTTTGTAGACCTTGCAAAAGGAGAAATTGTACGCGAAATTTAGCAAGTGTGAATTTTGGCTCGGGAGTGTTGCTTTCTTGGGTCATGTCATATCTAAAAATGGAGTAGTAGTAGATCCTAAAAAAGTAGAAGCCATTGTAAATTGGACTAGACAAACCAATGCATCTGAAGTGAGAAGTTTCTTGGGGTTAGCTGGGTATTATCGAAAGTTTGTGGAGGATTTTTCAAAAATTTCAGGACTGTTAACTCGTCTTACCCAGAAAAAGACCAAGTTCGAGTGGAGTTCAGCATGTGAGACCAGTTTTCAGGAGTTGAAGAAAAGATTAACGTCTGCACCTATACTCACATTACCATCTAGATCATGAGGTTTTGTAATCTATAGTGATGTGTCAAAGAACGGTTTGGGTTGTGTGCTAATGCAGAATGGGAAGATTATAGCCTATGCGTCAAGGCAATTAAAACCTTATGAGCAGAATTATCCCACTCACGATTTTGAGTTAGCCGTAGTGGTTTTTGCCCTAAAGATCTGGAGGCACTACCTGTATGGAGAGCCTTGTGAGGTGTTTACGGACCATCAAAGTTTGAAATATTTGTTCACCCAAAAGGAACTTAATATGTGTCAGCGGAGATGGCTAGAGTTACTTAAGGACTATGATCTGAAGATCAGCTATCATCCGGGAAAAGCTAACAAAGTAGCTAATGCATTGAGTAGGAAGAACAATACTCTAGCAGCTATGATCACTCAGCAGAGACAATTGATATTGGAATTTGAGAAATTGGAGATAGAAGTAGGAGGGTTTGCAAAAGGATATATAGCAGTTTTGATGTTGCAACCAACCTTGGTGGAACATATAAAGACAACTCAATGTATGGATGCTAGTTTAGAGAAAAAGAGGAAAGAAGTCCATGATGATCAGCAAGCAAATTTCCAAATTCATGATGACGGGAGTTTAAGATTTAGAGGAAGATTATGTATACCTAACCATCTAAGTTTAAAAGCTGAAATTTTGAAAGAAGTGCACAACTCTAAGTTGTCGGTACATCCCGGAGGTACTAAAATGTATAGGGACTTGAAGAGAAACGTTTGGTAGAGCGGAATGAAGAGGGAGATAGCAGAATATATTGCTCAGTGTATAGTATGTCAGCAAGTGAAGGCCGAACACCAAAGACTAGGAGGATTACTAAAACCTTTGGAGATACCTGTATGGAAATGGGAGCATATCACTATGGACTTTGTTGTTAGGTTGCCAAGATCAAGGTTAGGGAAGGATACTATTTGGGTGATTGTGGATAGACTGACTAAATCTGCGCATTTCTTGTCAATGAAGGCTACAGCAACAATGGATGAGTTGGCAAGGATGTATATGGAGGAAATAGTGCGACTGCACGGCATACCAGTTAGCATTGTGGCGGACAGGGACCCACAGTTTGTTTCACGATTCTGGAAGAACTTTAATAAAACTATGGGGACTTCGATAGCACTTAGTACTACATTTCACCCACAAACTGATGGGCAATCCGAACGTACGATTCAAACGTTGGAGGATATGTTGCGGGCATGTGTGATGGATTTCAAAGGTAGTTGGGTTGATCATTTAATGTTGGTAGAGTTCTCGTATAATAACAGTTACCAGACAA
Source organism: Voacanga thouarsii (assembly GCA_026120185.1). Lineage (NCBI taxonomy): Eukaryota > Viridiplantae > Streptophyta > Magnoliopsida > Gentianales > Apocynaceae > Voacanga > Voacanga thouarsii. Next base: position 863,458 of record JANUWF010001635.1, on the reverse strand, counting down.
GTATTGGAATGGCTCCGTATGAGGCATTGTACGGGAGGAGGTGTAGGTCACCGGTGTGCTGGGATGATGTGGGTGAGAGGATAATTACTGGACTGAAATTAGTACAAATTATCTTAGAGAAAGTGTTATTGATCCGCGAGCGAATTAAGGCAGCGCAAAATGGACAAAAGAGTTGGGCAGACACCAAAAGGCGACCATTGGAGTTTAAGGTGCGGGAGAAGGTGTATCTTCGAATTTCTCCTACCAAGGGGATGATGAGATTCGGAAAGAGTTGAAAGTTAAGTCCTCGTTTTGTAGGTCCTTATGAGATTCTAGAAAGAGTTGGGGAACTCACGTATCGTTTGGCTCTGCCACTGGCACTGTCTAAGGTGCATAATGTTTTTCATGTTTCTCAATTGAGGAGATACATTTCAAATCCAAGTCATGTGTTAGAGGCTAAACCATTGAAAGTGATTGAAAGCTTGTCATACGCGGAGATTCCTTTGAAGATCGTAGATCGTAAGGAGCAGGTATTACGAAGACGTATCATTCCATATGTCAAGGTCTAGTGGACAAATCATACGCCTCGCGAAGCTACATGGGAACTGGAGGAGGACATGCGCAAGAAGTATCCATCTTTGTTCGACTCGGAAGGTACGTATAAGTTTCGAGGACAAAACTTTTGTAAGGGGGGTGGAATGTAAATACCCAACCCAATTGATTTTGGGTCTTGTATTTTAACCGACCCATAAAGTGATTTTATTAAGGCCCATAAGATAGCCCACAAAATTTTACGGGTCATGAGGGATTTAATTAAATTGAGGGATGTGTTTGTTATTTAGTATTTTTAAAAGTTAAACCTACGCCTTAACCTAAACGACATTCTTTGGTTTTATCATCAGTTGGCCAAAACGATCATTCAAGGGTTCCAGACTCTGGGGAGGAAAGCTCTGACTTGCTTCAATCATGAAGGTGAGTTCTATTGGCTTCGATTATTAATTTAGTTAGAGGTTGAGTAAATATTAGGAGGTTCTCCTTATTTCTGAAATTCTAGATAGTAAGGTTAATTGATTCATTGGGTTTTAGTTTCTTGGATTGATATTAGTATTGTGTGGTTTGATATTATGGAGCGATTGTGTTGAGTAGTTAGCTTGGATTGGAGATATTAGTCTGACTTCTGAGGTAAGTGGTTCAGACATCTTCTGTTTTTGAAATATTCTAAAATTTGTATTTTCTATATAAAATTTTGGGAATTGAGTTTAGTTATTTTCTTCTGATTTTGAGTAATACTATCATGTGTGCTATGTGTGATATGTGTTTAATGACTCATGAGATTAAAGAATGGGAGGAAGAACATGTTCTAAAATTTGTTTATGTGACTGAAATCCCTCTCAATTAATAAGAAATATAAGTTTGGCCTCCCTGACGGGATAAACAGTCAGGACTGATATCAGTGATCCTTCTCCTAATTTGAGACTTATGAGCATTTGTTTGTTGTGTGATGAAGATATGTTAAGTTTCTAAGTTTTGATCATGATGTTGGAGAAAAAAAAAACTTTTTGAATTCTACTATGTCTGTACTGTATGTAAGGTATACATATATGTTTTAGAAAAAAAAAAGTATCTTATGAATAGATAGAACTGAATTGTTTTGAATTTTAATTTATTATGTTTGGATAATTTAATTATGAAGGTTGTAGATCATCTTTTCCCTGGAAGAAGGAAGGGGAAAAAAAAACGAAACGAAAAGCAAGGGAAAAAAAAAGAAACAAAAGAAACCGAAAAAAAAAATGAAAAGCGGAGGGAGGTTGTAGAGTGCAGCTTTTGGTTGCTGCGCATGGGGACATTTAATGTCCCCACAAAAAAAAAACAAAACAAAACAAAAAATTCTTTGAAAACATTGACCAGAAACATTTTTTGGGAAGGTGATGTGAATAAAGCCCACAATTGGACTCAGATGATGAGGCTGACGTGGGCCATGCCAGTTAATATCATTCCAATTGATCTTATTCAATTGGTCTTTTTTTTTAAAAAAAAATTCAAATTGTTTTGATATTATTTTCTTGTATAATTATGGGTCTAACTTATTTTGTTTTAAAGATTAGACTAAACTAGTTAGATTTATTTTACAATTAAATCATACATTTATTTTATGTTTTTTTTTTTATTGAGGTGGTAGTTTTATTTAATAAAATATTAGGCTAAGTCCTATATCATTTGCATTAAAAAAAAAAAATCAGTTCCATCTAATTGTTGGGTACTAGTCGATGTGTTTTATTAAAAGATATTATATGTAACATCCTCTTTCCCAATAAGATATTTGGACTACTTATTAGGCTAATATAGCTCACTCCATTTAACATTTCGTAGATTTTGATCAAGAATATGAAGAGAATTGTGAAGACGAATGGGATTACACTACGTTTTAGATTGATTGGGTTTTTGAGAGTTTTTATTTATTATGACTTTTACTTTGGTTTAGACAGTGTTGTTCGTATAAATCCTTAGTTAAGATTGAACAAGACATTGGTTGTATTAAAGGTTTTATATTTTGTTCATGAAATTATATTTCAGAATATTTTTTTTTTCTTTTCTGTTGGAGGTGATTAGTTAATTAAAGTGATTTTTTTGAGTTAGGGGTTTAGTGTCTTCCTAGAGATGCTGTCGTGTAACATTTCGGGTACGGACTCGGGTTCCGGATTTGAGGCGCTACAGCCTTATTTATGGTCTTACAAATTGTATTTATTATTTACTTCTCTTCTACGTCAACCAAATGATATTGAAAAAGATTACATTTACTTCCTCCAGTGAAATTGAAGTATTCCTTTTCCTTCTCTTTTCCCCTTCCCCCTCTCTTCTCTTTTGTGAACCAAACATAGAGTAAGAAATAAGAAGGTGCTACTTGAGTAGCTAGCGGCCTTATTTATGGTCTTACAAATTGAATTGAAAACTAAATATGCACTTCCATATATATAGTCTTCTTAGTAAAATTTACACTCATTATCTTAGGGCTGCTCACGGGATTGGAGAATAACCAAATCAATCTGAATAATCAAACAAAAAAGAACCAAAAAAAAAAAAATATATATATATATATATATATATTGACTTTTGACTTTTTCCGAATCAGACCATCCTGAATTTTTTTTTTATATAATATCTGTACCGAAAACTATTTTGAATCATACGATAATCGTCATGAACCAAAGAATCGAAACTAAAACCGAATATATATATAGTCATGTGTGTGTGTGTGTGTTATATTTAAAAAGAAAGATAAGATATTCTATTTTTTTTTTTCCTAATGAGCAAAATATTAGAAATAATGGAATCAATTCAATTTTTTTCTTAATGATAAAAAAAATTAAGATTTATGACTAATATTATTAAAATTGATTAGCTTATATTTAATCATTTCAAAAGTATCCTGAATTTATTTTAATAATATTTTTTATCTAATTATGTTTAAAGTTTTAATATGTATATGTAGATTTATATATATATATATATATATATATATATAATTTAAAATATAATAAATGATTATAATTCAAAATTATAAGTATAATTGCATAGGAAAGAAAGAATGATATAAAATAATATTTACAAAATATTTTTATACTATGTGTATATAAGAATTAATCTTTAAATTATTATTTTATTGAACAAAATCAAATTCGTCATCTTAGTATATTCTAATATATATAATCCAACCTAGATACATACATATAAACATATGTGTGCGTGTGTATATGTGTGTGTGTGTGTGTATATATATATATATATATATATATATATATATATATATATATATCAATTAGGTAACTTCATTATATTTTTGTAATAATAGATTCTTATGTGGACAATAATAAACATATATTAATAAATTTGTCATTTTTAACGCACTAACAAATGATATACTAAATGACAATTAGTATGATGATGGGGATGATAAGTCACTTTGAACTTTGTATCTTTCATTGATATTCTAAACATTACAATTTTTTTTTTACCCACCCTATCCTATTTTCTATCACATCGTTATTTCCTCCATCGATATAAAATTTCTCTTGCCTTATTTATTCTTCTTTTTCCTAATATTCTATACATTACATTTTCTAATTTTTAAAATAATTTGACTAAGAGTATTTTAGATAATTTTGTTCATAAAATACATTGTTCTTAGAATTTATTTATATATTTAGAAAGACATTTATATTGAAATAGTTTTACTAAAGAAAAGTAATTTAACGTTTAGCTTGTTGTATTTGCGTTTTTACCCGAATCTCCATTCTGATTTGTCTTAAAAATCTAATTTGGTACTAATTTTGTCCTGTTAGAACCGAGATTCGAATATCGGTCACGATCAAGACTCGAATATCTGTTCTAACCTGTCCCAAAATTTCACGACAAGTCGAGACGAATATTTTGGAGTTATGATTCGGGACCAATATCAAAAATTTAAAAGAATTGAATATTCGAGATGATATCGGAGATACCAAAATTTTCTAACCGTGAATAGCCCTACATTACCTCACAAGTTAACAGTATTCAATTGTGATGGGGCACTATTTACTAGTGTATTTGGATTTGAGTTTTTTTTTAAATATTTAAAGTAGGATGAAATTTGAATTTTTTTTAAAAATGTTATATATATATATATATTATATAAATAGATGATAATTTTTTAAAACAGTAAAAAAATTTTAAGACAAGATGGAAAATTCCACTTTTTCTTCATAGTTCAAACCATTCTCAAGGCACCATCAAGAAGGAGGAGAAAGGAGAAACTAAAGGGAAGGTCTAAATCCTGCCTTGGATTGCTTATTGGGTTGGATCGAGTTAGAGGTGGCCCAAATCTTACCTTGGATTCTATAAAGTTATTTCTATAATTCAAAGATAAGCCCATGTCAGACAAGTCCAATTATTCCTGGGCCTGACGAGCTTTTATAAGCGGCCTTCGCCTCTAAATTCAATCAGGAGTTTAATGGAGGAGACCGCACATTACATGAAGTGAAAAACCAGTCGCTCTTACTTTCGCGTGAGGTCAACGCCGCTTCCTCCGATAGGCAGTTCATAATTCGCATCTTTGCCTCAAAAATTCCCTCCTCCTGCCCGTCCCTCCAGTTCCCAGCTTTCGTTTCCTCGTATCACTAATAAATACTCCTCCTCCCCAAATTTGACTTCCATCCGCCAACTTCATCCGTCCGCGCCACCAGCCTCCATCTCCGAAACACATAGCAGAATTCGTTGCTCCATTTTTGTGTCTGGCAATACAAGCAATTCTTGCAATGCTCCGGCTTTTGTGTAGAACATCGCGGCGGTGGATGCATCTAACCCCTCGTCGCAGTATCTCCTCCTCTTCAACACGATGTAGTCACAAAAATAGTAGTAGTGATAGTGCTCCCGAAAATTCCCTTCAGAATAATCTAACAAATTCCCAATATGTTCCTTCACCTTCGCCACCGCCTATTGTCCACGCCAACCCCCATCTCCAACCGAACCGGAAACCCGTTATCGCTTTCTCTGCAACCCTAGTCTCCGCAATCATTGCCTCTTACGTCTTTTTTCAGAATGATGGCACGCATCGCATCTATGAAGACCTGGAGAGTGCAATGGAGAAATCGAACGCATCTTTTAAGAAAATTTTGCACCAAATGATGCAGACTGGAGCTGCGGCCTCGGTGCTTTGGAAGTCTTTGAGGTCGGTAATGTCCTCCGCTAACCAGGAGGTGAGGACGGGATTTGAGCTCAGGGTGGCGGCGTTGCTGGCCGACATTGCCGGTGCTAGTGACAGCAGGAGGGCTGCAATTGTGGGGGCCGGTGGTGGAGCCGTTGTTGATTGGCTCTTAGAGACGGTAGCAACTGCTTCTGGGGAAAATTTGGGGACACAGGCTGAGGCGGCGAGGGCTTTAGCATTTCTGATAGCTGATCCTAATGTGTGTGAAGCTGTTTTTGGGAGACCTCATGCAGTTCCAAATTTACTTAGGTTTATTTTCTCCGCTCAGCCCCGGAAGAATGTGAGTCTTTCTTATAGTATCATGCTTGATTTAATTGGAAGAAATTATATACAAAAACATTTAATTTCAAATGACGTTGATATTTTAATTCAGAGCAACAGCTGATGTTAAAGTTGAACACCCAAAAGGGGAAGAGAGGGGGGGAGTTGATATTCTTTCTGATAATGCCTACAATTTGATTGCTAAAAAGTGGAGACTTTTAGCTTTGGAGGAGATAGAGTTGTATGTGCCACATTAGGCTCATACGAATGTTTTATCTAGATCATATTAATGTCTGTGCAACATTAGACTCTTGAGAATGTTTTTCCTAGATCATATTAATATCGGAGAGGGAAGTGTTCCATTTTGAACATTCAAGACCCAAGAACGAAAGGATTGATTGTCCTGAGCTTGCATAATTAAGTGGTCTACAATGTCCTCAAGGATTATAGCCCATGAATTCCTCCTTTTTAATCAGCATTGTTATGCTGATTATGTTTTTCATTCCATTAGTTTTCAATAAGTCAATATTGCTCAGAGTATGCTGAGTGAGCTTAAAAAATCTAGTGCATAACAGAATTGGACTTGGTAGTCCATTATGTGGGATTTTATAATTGTTTTATGATTGTTGGTACATTTGTTTTGGTTTTTTCCCCCCTTTTTCTTCCCTTCTTGAGTCAGTTGTTGTCAGTGATTAATATACTGAATTTTTGTGAAGCAGCAAAAGAGACGTAGTTCATTCGATATTTCTGATTCTTTGAAAGGCAGGAGCATGCTTGTTGCTGCAATTATGGATGTCGTCACCTCAAATTGTGAAATTGCAGATAAAGCTTTGTTTAAGCCCCTGTTACCTAAGAATGCTGAGATGAGAGATATTGCAGTCGCTATTGAAGTTATTGAGGAAGGTGGCATCCATTGGGATGAACCACCTGAGGGTGAAGAGGATGACAAAGATGGAAAAGGAATGAAAGGTATTGGAATAAAGATTCTTGAAGGTACAACAGTTTTAGGCCTTTCAAGAATTAATGGGTTAATGGAAATGGAGTGTTCTGATATGAATGACATCAAAACAGTCAAAAGCATGCCCCAAAGTATTTTCTTTAACAAAGCAAATGAAAGTTCTCCTGCACAAGCAAGGTTATCGTCTGCAGTTATCCCTGGGCTTTGGGATGATTTGCATTCTGAACATGTTGCTGTACCTTTTGCTGCTTGGGCACTGGCCAACTGGGCAATGGCATCAGGAGTGAATAGATCTCATATTCAAGAACTGGATCGAGATGGGCAAGCAGTTATGACTGCTCTGGTGGCACCTGAGAGATCTGTGAAATGGCATGGTAGTTTGGTTGCTCGTGTGCTTCTAGAGGATCGAAATCTGCCACTAAATGAGTCTGTTTCTGACTGGGGTTCCAGTCTTCTTTCTACAGCTTATCATGCAACTAAAACTCAAGATATACCTTTAGCTCAAGTGGCTTTGTCTGCTTTTTTGGTTTCTATTGAGAGGAGCCCTGATGCACGGGAGGTTGTAATGGAGAAAGGTCTTCCTTTGATGAGAGAAACTGCAAAACAGACAATAAAACACAAATCTGTACAAGAATCATTGGCAAACGCTCTGGAATTACTCTGTCGTGGAGAGCTACATATGTCTCTTGAAGAAAGCCAAAAGTGGTCTGCCATTCTTCTTCCTTGGGTTTTTTCAAAACATTCCTGTGATACAATACGGGCTTCAGCAATAAGTATACTTTCGCACATTCTTGAAGATTATGGCCCATCTTCTGTACCTATTTCTCAAGGATGGTTAAATATGTTACTGGCTGATATTCTGAGTTCCAGGAAAAGCACACTAAATAAAGGAAGTACTCAGCCTAGAAATGATAAAGTGAAGGTATTGATATGTGTTATCTTTCAAAACACCATTGGAGTATTTCATGGCTTTGCTGAATTAGATATGTAAATTTCTCTTTGGTCATTTACCAATGAGGTTCCAATGATTCTTTTGTCTTTTTGCAGACACAAATTGATCAGTCAAACATAGTTTTGGCTACACAGATTGCAAACCAGCTGGCTAGTGCTGTCGTTAATTTAGCAGGAAAACAACTTGGAGTTGTGACTGATAGTGAAGATACATTTCCTTTAGCAGATCTTCTTTCTTTGGAACCTTTTGCTGGACCCTTCAAAAATCTAAAGAAGGACAAAACACCAAAGATTAATGCCGCAGATTCTGCATTGGCCACCTTAAAAGGAATTAAAGCATTGACAGAAGTCTGTTCTGAAGATTCTTTTTGTCAACAAAGACTAGCTGATTATGGGGTCCTGTGCTTGCTTAGGCGCCTTTTGTTAGAAGATGATTACGAGCAGCTCGCTGCCATTGAAGCATATGATGCTTCTCGGGCCCTTGAGGCGCAAGAGCGGGTCTCATCAGATCCCGGTGAATCTTCTTCTGCCAATAATAACAATTCCTCTAGCTTACGGGTTCCGGCTACAGCTCACATTCGTAGGCATGCAGCTCGGCTGCTAAATGCTCTTTCTATTCTTCCAAATATTCAGAGAGCAATTGTGGCAGATGAAACTTGGTGTAAATGGCTCGAGGAATGTGCAAATGGGAGAATTGCTGGTTGCAATGACCTTAAAACTCAAAGTTATGCTCGGGCAACACTATTAAATGTACTTTGCAATTCTCAAGCTACCAGAAATTCTGTCAATGGGGATGTTCCTGGTGGCAATCTTTCAAATGAGGATAAGTCTTGCCATCATTATGGCGACATGATTTATTTGGTTAATCCAGAACGACCACATTGGAAGTGTCTGGATAAAGTGACACCCAACTTTGCTGATAAGTCATCAGCCGTTAGTGATGATCATGGTGACAGTGAGCATGGACCTTCAAGTGGAGCTGTTAAGGAAGATTACTCTTTGGCTTCTACATCAGGTTCTGACAGCTGTTCTTTCTCGGATGTTCCTCCCTTTGATGTTGTGTTTGTCCATGGTTTGCGTGGTGGGCCGTTCAAAAGTTGGCGGTTATCTGATGATAAAAGCTCCACTAAGTCTGGCCTTGTGGAGAAGATTGATGAAGAGGCTGGAAAACAAGGCACATTTTGGCCAGGGGAATGGCTTCCAGCTGATTTTCCTGACGCACGTGTTTTTAGTCTCAGATACAAGGTCTGTTTTCATATTCTCTTCTTCATGAAAAAGCTTGGGGAAACCTTTTTACTTTGATTCACTGTGACATTTTCACTAAAAAGTAGCTTCATTTTTCTTGGAATATGGAGCTCTCTTGTCATTTTATTATAAGTTACATTCTGTAACATTGACATTATTAAAATATTAAATGACTTTTGTCAAAATGTCAATGCAGACAAATCTTACGCAGTGGTCTGGGGCAAGCTTACCACTTCAGGTTTGCAGTACTTTCTTTATCTAAGGTTCTGCCATTTAAGTTAAAGAGAATGCATTTGTTTGTTTATTTAGTCATAATTGCTTATGTTTATCTAATTATATAATATTGGAATTTGTCCCTTTCCCTTCACTCTTGTATAGGTCCACATGCTTAACCCACAGCTTTGTTTTGAGTGGTTTCTGGCGTATTTCTGTTGAATTTTTTAATTTACTCTTAGTGCATGTGGATAATTTGCCTGTAGCTTTTATTTTAAAAAACATCTCAAAATAGATATCAAATCAAGAAAGATAGATATACATTTTTAAATCAGATTATCTCTCTCTTTTTAGAAAATAATCTTTTCAAGGTAATTTCTTTTAGTTTCTATATTTGAAAGTTCTAATTTTCAGATCATTTCATCTTTGTTGCCATGTTGGAAGTAATATATGCTATATTGCAATCTGCTTTGGTATGTTTGGCTAGAAGTTTGCAGAAACTCTTTTCCCTCTTTATTTTGCAGAACAGCTACATTTGGTCATCATAAGGTACACAGTCCATTTCCACCTCAGTAACCTTGCTTGATAGTTCATTGGTTTACCATTTCGTTTCGTCTGTTTTTCAATGGATCATTTATTGAATGGGTGATGACAAACAATTCCTTGCTTAGTTATGCACTTGTGCACTAGAGACCATAAAAGAAGTGATATAAGGTTTCTTACAATGTTCTAGGCCACAGTGCCAAGTGATGCCTGTAAAGGCTCCTTGAACTTTTCTATCTTGCTATCTTTACAGGAAGTAAGCTCGATGTTGTTGGAGAAGCTTACAGCTGCAGGTATTGGCGATCGACCTGTTGTATTTGTGACTCACAGGTCTGTGTCACTTTCATTGTTGTGTTAAGACTGCTCTTTTTTGTCTTCCAGTTCATAGTGAAACTATTTTATAACTACATCAAATAAATTTGAAATCTATGTTTGTGGTAAGTCATTCTCAATTCAGCTATTTAGCTCAGAAGAATATATACTGCTTTTGAGTCTCAAAGGCCATACTGTCTTTAAGGCCACTTAGCTGTGATCCTTCCTTAGTTGCAATTTCCCATTGACTGAAGTATATTAATCTGTCACAGCTAGTGTTCTCCTGTCATATATTTCACTAATTTGCTGCAATCAATTTTCGGTAAAACATCTATAAAGCTGATCCAGCAAAACGAGAATTTAGTCCACAAATGCATTAATCTGAGGGGGCAAAAGCTTTTTAAGGATGGCAAGAAAAAGTCTGCCTCTATTGTTGGTATAAACTAGCCTTTTTTGGAGCTATTGACATAGAAGGCCTATCAATAGTGAGATCGAGGTCTCATTAACCAAAAAAGCCCTTTCCACTCCACTTGGTTGATTTAGTGTGTGCAGCAAAATAATGAAGTTTCCAAGGGTTTCATATGTGGAGATATAGAGAAACTCAACATAAGTTTTCAGTTAGTAGAGTGCTTACTGAAAGTCATTGTTCCATTTGCAGAGCTGAAGCCTGTTTAGGTATTGCTGTGCAGAATTTGCTTATAGGATAGATTACTAAAGAATGTTGGTTTTATGATCTTGAAACCATATTTTAATTGTAGAGTACTGTCTCCTGATGGGTAGGAACTCTCGCAGGGATTTCTCAAGAAATTATGATGGAAAGTAATTTGACTGGACAGCGACCTAAATTATTAAAACATCTAGAGCCATTCAGTCCTTTGCTCCATGACGTGTATCAAGAAAATGGAATAATTTATCCTTAAGAGGGTTGGCACCTTCCTACTTGGAATTGTTGGAGACGGCTTACTTGTTCCAGAATCCCTTGCTTGGTCTCTAAAGCCTCGTGCCTAATAGTTTCACTCCTCCAAGGGCCTTTTCAGAAAAACCAGAGCCTGGGTCAAGCCATTTTCCTAAATATATAAAAACAAAAAAAAAGAGGAAAAATATTAAATAAAAATGAAATTGCAGAACTGCCATCGATCTCCCAAATTGACTTACTTGTGGCAATGCCTTCCTTCCAGGAAAGGCCACTTTTTGGGCTAAAAGCAGGGTAGATTCGACGGCAAGGTGTTTTACGTCAAACCAACGCTCCCCTTATGATCCATAGGGCTTGTGGGAGGCTCAAGAATCAACAAATTCGAGAATAACTCCTCTGATGACTCAAGCAGAGTTGGTGTCTGATTCTCCTGTGTTTTCCAAAAAAAACAGCAATTAAGAATAGAGAATCTATATTAAAGAACATGCTTCATTTAATGTTTATTTAGCCAAACTAAAACCTGTATTTTATGTCAGATTTTTGCTTCCTCCTATATGCATTTTTTTTAGGCTGAATTCTATCCAGTGGTTTTTCATCATTTTGATACCATTGTTGTTTATTGCAGCATGGGAGGCCTCGTTGTTAAACAGATGCTGTTTCAAGCGAAAGTAGAAAAAAAGGAGAACTTTGTTAGGAACACCATTGGAGTCGTATGTTTTCTTTTTGAGTTAATGTGCTTCTATTTGTGTGTAATCATCACCTTGTTTTCTTTAACGGTGTTTATTAAATCTTTCATTTCTTATTTGAACTTTAGGTATTCTATAGTTGTCCACATTTTGGCAGCAAACTTGCAGACATGCCTTGGCGTATGGGTCTTGTTTTTCGCCCTGCACCAACTGTTAGTATCTGCAGACTTTACTTGTGATAGCCATTCCTTCTTCTTTCCTCTGCGCTTCTTCTTTCTGTAAATATTCAATGAGGTATTCTATAATAGGTTGATAACTAAAATAAGTTTGTTCATTCCATCCACAGATCGGAGAGCTACGAAGTGGATCACCAAGACTGGTAGAGCTTAATGATTTTATTCAAAATCTCCATAAGAAAGGCATGCTTGAAGTCCTTAGCTTTTGTGAGGTAATATTTATGGTCAGTTTTTGTTGTCCAATTTCTTAGTAGACTTACATAGCTACAGAATTTGTTCTTAAACAGCAATTACTGATTTGCAGACGAAAGTTACCCCAATTGTTGAAGGGTATGGAGGTTGGGCCTTTCGAATGGAAATTGTACCTATTGAATCAGCATATCCTGGATTTGGCAAACTTATTGTATGTAAGATGTTATTGTTTTTGTAATATTGCTTTCTTCTTTAATTTAGATGTGTCAATTTAAGTTTTGCAAATCTGGTTGCTTCACTGTACAGATATACATGTCGTTTTTGGAACATTCTTTAATGCCTGTAAAATGGAGGGAAGCTTGTATTCACTATTTAAGATGAAGATCTTGGCCTATTTTATAGGCAATGCAATGTTCTTAGAGAGTACCAAAGAATTCTACAAACTTGTTACTAAGTTGGTTACAACATATAAGTCTATGGAATCTTTTACAAGTTTTTACACAAGGCCAAAAATTTCTACACTAATATAGCCTTGTCTACAAGTTTAAACTTTAAAAATGGCCGAAATGATGTACAGAATTTCTATGGCACATTTTCTTTATCGTTTCGTTACACAAGTTGGTGCTGGAGTAAATAAGGAAAGAAAAAAAAAAAATCTGAGCCCCTGTGATGTACCCGACTTGCAATGATTTGTGGGCGTAGGAAGATATGGAAAACCATCTATATTGACTTAGGTTCATTCTGTAAAATAACAGTCTGGATTAATTGTTAAGATTCCTTGAATTTAGGTTAACATTTATTGCAGCACAATTCTTTTGGGTCCTCTTCTTGTATATGATGTCACACATTCTAATGGTGTGAACCATTGATCTTACTCAATAGAAAATGAATACTTGATGACTTATCAGAGGGGCTAGGATGTGGATTATGAAGAATGAACTTAAAAGGTTTTATTTTGGAAATAGGCAGAATATATTTTGTTCTTGGTAATAAAGAAACTGCAGGATGATGTTTTTAGTTTGAAAGCATAATGGTCTTTTATAATCTTTTGTCCTTTGTATATGCATAAGTACTTACATTCTGGGGTTTTCTTATCGATAATTTACCAGTGTCTAATTGCATTCGTTTTTATGCTTTCCAAATCCTGGTGCAGGTTTTGGAATCAACAGACCATGTAAATTCTTGCAAGCCTCTCTGCCGAACTGATCCTTCCTATAAAGAAACCTTAGATCTTTTGCATAGGCTGAAGGCACGTTATGCATGATTGATAGTACACACAGTGTAGGCATGTTAGTAGGGAGATGGTCTGTCCCACTGGGAGTCTATATGAAACTAAACATGTACCACATGAGAATATACGGAGTAGCTAACTGCAAATACTGTACATAGCTCATACGAGTATGTAGTCCTCAGCCTCCAATTAAAACCACCTGAGAATCCCCGCATCACATTCTATCAGTCCTTGACTCCTTGGAACGAATTTTCAGGGGAGCCTGGATATTCTTGACGCGAGTATCTCTATAAGTGCATATTGGTGGAAATTTTGGTACCGTGATGTATTCAGATCATTCCCGATGTTGTTTGCTTATTTACCTGTACACTAATGAGTTAGAGGGGTCCTGTATCATGGTTAGAGAAATTTCAGTTTGAAATGTAGGAATTATTATAGGTCCGAGCTATATACTTACTATACCATTCTTATAGGAATTATTATAGGTTGAACGGTTATTTTTAGGGAGGTAAGGTGTTTCCTTACTGTAGTTTGACCTCTGTGTAATTTTCAGTTTTAGGAATCCCTCTCGAATTTCATTGATAGCTTGTCTCCACTGTATTATAGTATATGCTAAAAGAGAAATGTTGCTGCCATTGTTTTTTAATATTTGGTTTTTTTCATCTGATATATATGGCACTTGTCTATCTATCCATTTATGTTCTTTAAATCTAAAACCAATGCAACGCAATTGTGTATGATTTGTTGTAATTTCATGCTAACTTTTGAGAACATTACAGTTGTCAATGAGCTTGGTTATTTTGAGCTTTGCTCAGCCTGAGAGGCCAAATTGAAGTTGAACTAAGCATATGAGAGTAAAAATCCACAAGAACTTGAGGTTGGAATAAGACTATGCCAAAACATTTGTGAATTGTAATACTGCTGCAAGCATTTGTGACATTAATGTCATATTTACTCCCCCAATCCCCTAATATTTTACCCTGTATACGAGGGAGTAAAATATTACATTAAGGAAAGCCATATTACTAGATAAATATATTACGGTTATGAATTATACCCACAGTAAAATAATGTTCATTCCAGGCATAAAGTTTCCAAAGCTGGAGCAAGAAACCTTGTGCTAGTCCTGAGCAATACTGCAACTCGTACTGTACAACCTTCACCCCACCTTTGATGCAAGCGGATTTCAATTCTCTCAAGACCTGATCAGAGAAATATTCGACAGACATCTACTTAGATGAAATTTGATTCGAGGGAAAAAAAAATTTAAACAAAATTAAGAGACTTTCATGCATTATTGAAAATTGTATTCTACTTCCAGAACTATATAAGTCGAAAACAACATTTACAGCTCAATGCTCTCAAAATACAGAATAACCCTTTAATCTTCAACTATAGAAGACACTGCATTAAGTATCACAAGTCTGAGCAACAAAATAAGGCAACAAATATAATGTTAAGTTTTTTTGGACTTTCAAGTTTTACGTACCTGAGATATGATGCTGAGACCAGCAAAACCAATAGCACGATACATTAAAATGCATGACAAGTGAAGCAGCCACTGAAGGAACCTATTTGGCGAGTCCGGCGGAAATATATGGCCTTCTGGTTGGTTGTTGCAACTTGATGTGCCTGATTGGTCACAACTGAGCTTCTCATTTCTTGAGCCTTCTTTTGTGCTGATCTAAGTTTATTCATAATCTTGTCCATGGATGAAGATCTCTTCTTTTCCAATTTCATCTGAATATTTCATAAGTGAGCTCACAGCATTGTAGGACTAATAAACTACAAATCAGAAAACAAAGATGGTAGAGGCAAACACATGCACATTCTGATAACTGGATTCAAGTATTGCATTCAAATGATCTAAGACAATTTGTACAAAATCAAATAGTAAATTGGTTGAGATGGTTGTGAAAGTGTTAATTGACGATGAACCCACAGATACTGTTCCGAGAATAGGTGCAATTGCGCAAATAGGAGGGAAGGCCTCCATGTATTAAAATCCGAGAATGAGGGGGAAAAAAAAAATGAACTCCCTGATTCTGCACAGGCTAAGCAGTAAGCACAACCCCCTCCATTGACAACCCTCAACAATTTTCTCATATATTGGTTGCGGATACATTCATCATTAGATTTCATTGTTCATTTTCATATCAAAGAATGTTAAAAACAGAGAAACTAGCAAGATCTAATTCTTCCTTGACAAGTTTAAGAATTATTAACCTGATACCGTCTTGACCCAGTTGAGAGAATATGCAAATACTACAGATAATTGAACTTTGCCACTAAACTACCAAAAGCAAGAAGAGGAAAGGAGAGAGTGATGGATACAAGGAATCTACTCCAATCTAAAAGCTGAGGTTATATAATTTAGGTTCCAAGTCTAGCCAGGAGTACTAGTTTTTTCATTTGAGGACAAGGAAAGCAAAGAATATTCTATTGAATTTGATTATTAATGCACTAGGAACTTCAAGGAAGACCTGTACAGAAACAAACCTCCAGTTTCCTTATTGCAGCCTCAGCTTTTGCTTTCTGCAGGTTCTCCCATGCAGTAATTTTTGCTTCTTCCCTTTTTATCCTGAAATGTATATTACTATCAATGAAAACGAAGATAATAAATGCCACAGATTTGTTTTTATAAAATTAGACAATATGGACGAGGAATATCACGGAGAGATAATTAGCTGCATATAAATGCTATAGAAATCAATTCCATACAAAAATATTCAGCAATGAAGAGAACAATAGAGAGAAATAGCTCACAAAAAGGGAAAACAAAAACAAAAAAAGTGCCATATCAACAAATTAGCCTGAAATTAACAATGTAAATTGAGACATACAATGATGAATACCTGATCAAAATCAAGCAGATTAGCAGACAAGCTAACCTTCTCGATGCATTCATCAAACAAGACTTCTAGTGTTCAGGAACATCCAAGAGTGGAGACAGTATATTGAAAAAAGAATGGCCCTAGGGGCTTGCAAATTTTACAGCAGCAGAAGGGATGTGCAAAATGTTTGCCTTTATCTAATGCATTGAAACTCAAAACAACCTCTACAGAAGAAGGCTTGCAGTAGCTTGACTATGGCAATTTCAATCTTAAGCAGGACATTCAATTAAATAAACAACCAAAACTTTCTTAAGTTCATTCTTGTCCATTTTCTGTCATTAATACTTTCCTAATACTGAGAAAATAAAATTTTACAAATCTTTATTCATTCCTTTTTTGTACTCTTCACAGTGTATATACTTTATTCAGTGGCTTCCGTTCACTGGAGAAAAATCCAATATAAGGGACTCTACCAAATTACTTTATAAGCTGAAAGAGGCCAAGCAGAACCACTCACTTTGAGATAGTTTTAGCTGTCTCTGAAACATCCCAACCAGCTGCACGGATCTCTACAGCTTTCTTTTTCCAGTCATCAACGTTTCCAGAGCCCCTCCCAGGAACTCGAACCCTATGTTTCTTGGACCACCTAGTCACAGTTACCCGTTCATCAACTTGCACATCTCTAATTTCAGGCTTAGAGGAATGAACACTCCGCAACTCTATAATAGGTAAAATAGAAGGAGTTGAGGGAGAAAATGATGATTGCTGTCTCGGAGACGAATATGGACTACCCTCAGGGCTCATTTGAGTTGCCATGTCCCTCCTTGAAACAGCACGAGATATTTCAGAGATTGGACATTGCATGCCTTCAAGTTTTTCACCTATACCAGAAATCCAGTTTAGAAAAATAAAATTTTAATTTTATGTATTAAAAAAATGTATAACCAATGGAAACTACAACTAATCTTCACAATTCAACACATGCATAAAATAATAGAAGTCAGTTTATAAACCTAGCATATAGATAAAAGAAGCACAATAATGGAATGTACCTAGTAATTGAATAAGAATTTTTGCCTCTCAGATACATGAGAGAGAGAGAGAGAGATCAGTTATGAAGAGAGACAGAATTTCATCTTAGGGTCGTCTCTCAAGTCTCAACAAGTACAAGTAATCAGCTAGTGACTATTTGCTAAATGGTTGATCAACTAAAAGGTTATCACTCATCCACTCAAGGACAGAGAATAGAAAACAAACAAATACAAAGAGCCCTAAGAACATTAAAAAGGACTATAATCTCTGATAATCAACAAGCGAAAAGAAGAGATAAGTTTGTAACCTTGGTAAGTAGGCAATGATGTTTGGTTGATCAATTCTGAGCATCCATGTACACTAATTGACCTCGCCATGCAAGGTTCTACAGATGCTAGGAAATTTCCTCCACCATATCGGATTGATAATCCATCTGCAACCATTACTCCGGCAGAAAATGGAGAATTTGCTATATGATTTCCAATGTTAGCTCCTTCTAACATAGGCATTGCAGGAGAGTAAAGGGAATGGTATGCAACCCCAGGGGGTCCAAGAGGCCCACTCTTGGATTTTGGTCGCCTTTGCTGCTGCTGGACCGAATGCCTTACCTGACCATCTCCCGATACTGGGCTAAAAATCCACCTCTCCGCGTCCTCCCATTTAGAAGGCAATGCCCTCCCGTTATTGTAAGGCAACAATGCAGTATTTACATGCCTCCTGTTTGCATTATTATGCAGCGGCACACGTTCTGAACTCCAGCCTTTCTGAACCCCAACACTTGTGTGCCGGTAATTTGGTGTACCGGGGCTAGGAAATGTGCCAGTGCGGCGAGCAGCCCCAGATGATTTTTTCATTACTCCAACTCGAGGGGAAGAAGAGTTTGCAGCATTGACTGCAGAATTATTCAGATCTAGTGAAGCAGGCCTTCGCCTATCTAGTTTCTTGAATACAGCTTCAGATCTTAACCTCCTATCTTGACATTCTAATTTCACATCCAAACAAAAGAAAATTCAAAATATGTTTTCAAGTGTACTTTATGAACGTGTAATGCGGCAGAAATGGTACCTTTAAGAGCTTGAGAGAAAGAGTTTCTAGCGGAATCTAGGATGAAAGTTTCATCCTCTGTCTCTGTCTCAGACTCAGAGTGTTCTACCTCTTGAACTGTAAAGTGTGAAAACAAAATCACGGGGCATATAATTCAATTCAGCAGTTAACGACAGTCAGCTAAAAAATTTCAAAAACTTCCGTGGGCTTTGTTTGGGAGTGCTGGCTGAGCAGAACCTTAAAAGAGGTCTATGACTACTAAAGAGTACCTCTAACTTTTTCTTTCATGCTGGAAAGGTGACTACTATTCTTGTTCCGCACAGTGACTTTGTTTGGATCCGGATCTGCGCATGGACCACCACTCGAAGCTGAACCTTCACGGAATTCATGCCCTGCCAAATGCTGGTTCAAATCAAAGATTTCAACTCTTCGAAGCATACAAATTTTGAATCTCACAAGAAGATTTCCAGGCTATAGAACAGGCAAAAGTTCCATTCTTTTCACGACTACCATCAATGAACAAGAAACAAAATTCATACTCATTTTCCAATCCCAGCAAGAAATTCAAGAAAATAAAATCAAACAAATATCATGCGCATGTAAACAGTAAAAACAAGAAGAATGAATAACTTGGAAAAACAGCAACAAAGATCCTTACTTGGGAAATATCGGAGACAAGAGAGTCTTGATCATGAACGTCAGAGGCAAAAGAGCAGCGGTCAACACTAGCAGAAGTGGAGGAAAAGAGACTGAAGTTGGAATCCGCAGTGAAAATCACAGAATCCGGGCTAACATCCCGCGCTCTGAAGCCGGAACCCGATCTTTGTTCTTGCAAAGCAGCAGGCAGCTCCTGCATTTTCAAGAATTGCATTCTAATTTTACTTAATCCCCATGAAAATGAGAGCCCACTAACAGTTGCAACTGCTAGCTAGGAGCCTCTTTGCTGTAATGTAATGGTGGCAATAGTGACAATCTTTTTCATTGGTTTTGTGCCCTTCTGAAGAAGATGTCGCTATATATAACAAGAGGGAGATGGGGTTCCCTAGTTTTATAGTAGTGTTGGTGGTGACAATGTAGTAGAATAAGGACAGTGATTATTGGAGATTGAGAATGATGGAGGAGGTAGGAGAGGGTGTCATAATCATCATGTTGTGTTTTTGTTAGCACAATTAAGAATTGGAATACTCTGTCTCTGCTTTCATTGTTTGGAGCACCTTCTCTTTCTCTTTCATGTCTTGAGAGCCCGACTCTCTCTTTCACCGTCAATTTGACCCAGGTGACGCTAGCATGGTTCGCAGTAAGGACTGGAAAACAGCTTACGCCCCCAAGTCCCAACCAATACTCTTATTTTATCCCTTCATCCCATTAAAATTGACACTACTTATTATTTTAAGATATCCTATTAAATTTGACACTTTTCTTAAAATGAAAGTTTTTACTATACAATTTATTATAAAATAATTAATATACCTCATACATATTATATTTATATTCTTAGATTTGACATAAAATATTATAAAATTCACATATTTTTTATTTTTATTATATTATGTTATATTATATTATTATTATATTTTAATTTTTACTTTTGCATAAAATATCGTATTAGGTCAACTACGTCCAATTTTAATGAGAGTATTTTCGAATAATATCAATTTGGCCCTTCAAAAATATGTAAACTAAACCCTTCACAAACTGATAACGATCTTAGCCCTAATAAATTTTGAAATTTTTAATTAAATACCTTTGTCTATTTTTTAAAAAAAAATTGGCTCCTATTTGACCGTTTGAATGGGTTAATAAGCCAACAAATGGAACCAATTGGTCATCTCCATAGTGTATTTTCAATAGATTGATACGTTCTAAAAAGAAATAAGAAAGGAAAAAAAATTTTAAAAAAGTTGAAAATAAGTAAAATTATATATTTGCTTCAATATTTTTTTCTTTTTGCCCATTAGTCCATTTAAACAGTCAAATCTAGGTCCATCAGTTAGAAAATAGATATAATGACTTAATTGAAAATTTTAAATTTTTTTGGAAAAACTATTGTTTGATTTGGAGAGACAAAAGACTCAAATACAAACATACTGCTTTTTTAAGGGTCAAATTAAAATTAACTCATAAAGAAGAGGGAGTCTTTTGTCTTACCGGTATTCATGTGATTAGTTGTGCTTAGGTTTTTTTTTTTTTAATGATAAAATCATTTTTATAGGCAAATTCCTTTTTCTTTTTACTACTGTATGTTCAATCTTTCTATTTTTGAAAGGAATGATAGTAAAGACGATTTTACCCTTAAACAACAAACACTATATTTTGCAAAATGTTAAATTACTTTTGATTTTTTTTAACCCCCCCCCCCCAAAAAAAATTACATTTAAATAGACACGTATAAATAATATAAGAAAATTTGAATAATGAGACTAAAAATCTACAACCCCCCAACCTAAATTTACATCCTTATTAATACCTTCATGAACAAGAAGCATAGTAAAAAAAAAAAGAATGATTTTAAATAAAAAATAATTTGTTGTTAAGTTGTGAGTATTAGTCGATAAATGTGTGAATTTAATTTTTATCAAAATCAAAAAACAAATTTAGATATAACTTACATTACTATTCAAGTGTCAATTTAAATTCAGCTCTATAATAAAATAATAATTAATTAGTTTAAATACTCCTTTCTTCGAATGAAAATTAGAGTAATTATATTTTATAAACATATATTAAAAATTAAAATAAAATCTTTAGGAATCTCAATGAAGAAATTTCTCTCACCCTCTACCAGCTCTTGCAGTCAAATCTACCTATTCTTTGATTCTTCTTCTTTTGTATGCACATGCCACGTGTCCTTTTCGAATTTTTATGATACTTATTTCCTTTTTGTCACAAATTATTTATTTATAATTTCCAGCCAATAATGTTGTTTGTTTAATGGTATCCCCCGTTCCAATTTTCCTTCACGCTCCCTTTTGTCATATCAGTTTTCAAATTCAAAAGTGTACTATTTTTCCACTTGCAACATGAACCAATAAAAAAAATTAGTTAAAAAGGAAAATAATTTGAATATACCATTTTTTAGACAATCACTTTGAAGAATTATTATTATTATTATTATTATTATTATTATTATTATTATTATTATTATTATTATTATTATTAAGCATGTCAGCATTTCTTTAGTTAATATCGACAATTTTTTTTTAAATTTTCCTCAAAAAAATTGATAATTTTTGTAATTTTGTAGGTCCCACGATTAAATATCTAAGGCCCCTTCCTCATCATCTCATTGGAATTGGTGGTTGGATTATTCTTCGACATTTTTAAATATCTATTTCTTATTTTTTTTTATAAAAAAAGTAATATATTGATATTTAAAGTTTGAAATTTATAATATTTTTATTTTTAATAATTTTTTTCTATCGTTATAATCCTTAATAAAATTAAAAATTATTGTTATAATCCTCAATGTATTATACCTAAAGAAGAGAGTTATAGATAGGTTATAGTTTTATTTTGAATTATAATAATAAAAAAATTATTAATGATAAAAATATTAATAAATTCTAAATTTTAGAAACTAAATGTATAATTTTTTCTTGTTTTTTAATAAGAAATTATACTCATAATAAATGTAATGTCTAATCGTGTGACTTAAATTTTACTCCAAAACTTTACAAGTTTTTTCCCCTGTTTTTTCCTAAAGTTACAAACACCTAGGGTTGAAGAAGGTTTCCATTTCCAGGATGATGATCTCAATGTCGCGATTGGGACATTCTTGGTTTCAACATTATTGCAAACTTTTATACTAACACAAACCCTTGTCTTTGCTTTTACAATTTCACTAAACGTTAAAGCTGAGAACATAGTTGTAAACGTTTATGCATTTTTCTTTCTAAAATGTACTCTCTCTCTCATAAATTATTTATCCTATTTTTATCTTAACTTTTGTACCAAATTATCTGTCTTGTTAAGAAATTAATATTTAATATACTGAATTTGTTCCTCTTTAATACTCCATCAGTTTTAAAATACTTATTTACGAAACTTTTTATATACAGATTAAGAGTGTTGAAAATAATACTATAATTTAAATAAAGTTCTTATTCTACCCATATTAAAAATATGATAACTATTGTTGGTTGGTGAAAATTTTCAAAAAGAAAGAAGAGTTTTGGAAAGTTGTACAATTGATTTAGAAAAAATAAAGATAAAATGAGAAGAAACTAATCATTAATTTTAGAAATATATACATGAACAAATATTTTGAAACAAAATTTAAAAAAATTAATGAATAAATATTTTAAAACGGATAAAGTAACACTTTATTTTTCAAATATATTAAATAAATTCTTTCCCAATAAGATGATTACATTTAAATAATAGATAAGAGAAGCAATTTAGAATACATCACAACTTTAGAATTTGAGTACTTTGTAATAAATAGAGAAAAAATAAATTAAAATTTATAGGTAAAAATATAAGTGAATATTTAATTAATTAAAAAATATACTTATCTTAATACTCGCGTAATCCGTTAAACATGACAGATAATTTAGGATGGGAGGAATAGTTAAAAATAATTAATTAGCCATAGTTGTGCAACATTTAGTTAGACATTTTTGCCCAAATATTATTTCTACAGGTTTTAATTTTCTTACTTTTACCATATCACTTTGTGGTGCAAAAACAATACTGCCTTCCTTTCATAATATAGCGTTTTTTTTTTTCAATAATCGGTTATTCCTTTCAAAATTTATACTTTTTATAAAATTGAATAGGTATTAGTAATATTCTCCGTATATACTATCCCTTTTTCATTTAATTTTACTTGTCTTTTTCTCTTTCATCCTAAACAATATACTCTTTTATTTCTTACATAATTTGATTAAAGACTTTTAAGTAAATTGGCTCATAAATAATTTGATTAAAGACTTTTATTTCTTAGATAATTTAGACAATTTCTTAATTTCTTTCTATTATATCCTTATTTGTTTTAAATTAATTACACAACTTTTCAAAACTCTTCTTTCCTTCTTACTTCTTGAGAATTCTCACGAACCAATAGTTATAGTATTTTTAATATAGGTAAAATAAAAATTTTATTTAAATTATTATATTATTTTCAACATCCTTAATTTGTATGCAAAATGTTTCATGAACAAATATTTTAAAATTGAAAGAATATTTTTAAAAATCTTTAACTGTTGTGCATATATTTAAAAAGATTTATATTATAAAATAAAGATAATAAAAGGTAATTTTCTTTAAAAATAGTACCGGCAGAAATTTTGTGTTATATCAAGAAGATAATATTATATATTTATAGAAAAAAATTTTAAAATTTTAGAAAGCAGACGCCACCTAAATCCATCTATGGTTTTCCCTTTCTTCACTGAATCTATCAGGTCGAAATTTGAAAATTGCCTTTAATATACATCTTCAGAAGGGCCTCACGGCTAGCTTTCCTGAGTTATTATGAATCAAAGTTTCCTTCTGTGTGAGGAAATTCAGAAATAAATGCAGCAGAAACAAAAAGAAGGAGATCGAAGGGCAGAAGACCAAAAATCTGTTGCTGCCGTTGGCCCGTTGCGCCCGTCCAATTCTGGTAATAAATGGCTGAGAGGGATTGGATTTGGATTGTCCCATTTCCTCATTTGCAATTGACTTGTCGGAGAGAGAAAATAAATGAAAGCCACCTCGTGACACGAGCTATCAGTAGCTGGCTGGCTGGCTGGACTGGACATCCCCGTTTCGTGCCGGTCAAACCGGCCCACCTCCGCCAATCTGTAATAAAATTACTAGTAGTACGAGATTGTGAGAGTGATGCAGTAATCCTTTAATTATATATACAATTATATTTTTTACGACGTATAATATATAAAAATATAATATAAATATTTAATATTATCTTTTTTACTTTTACTTGAATTTAATTATAAAAATAGACTGTAACATAAATGATTTTATTTTCGAATGAATGTAAACAAAAGGCTTGCGAAAGAAATTTATACGGCTTGTCTAATCAGTTTTAAGGTATTTTGAATTTTATAAGAGACAATATAACAGCTCATTTGAAAAAATTAAATTCTAAATATTTAAGTATTGAATCTTAAAAATTTAAATTTAACAAAGGAAGTGTATTTAAAATTTAAATTAATTATAATTTATTTTTATACTATATTTTATTAGATTAAATATAAAAAATATTAATAATTAGATGAGTATTTAATATATTTAAAATTTAAATTTAAGTAATTTTTAATTTATTTAAAATTAAAAATAAAATTTTAATATGTCTTAATCAATTAAATGATAAAAAAATTATTATTAAATGCACTTAATTAATATTATTAAACGTATTTAATAAAATAAATATTTAATTAACTAATTTTAAATATTTAATTGAGTTATCAAATCTGAAAATTTAAAATGACAAAAATAATGAAAACGAAAGTATGTTACGAAAATAAAATTTTTACTTCTGTGATAAAGTAGCCCTCTTCGGATTGGTGTAGATGCTTGTATAAGGATATTCGAGGCTAGTGGCTCACATCCTTATAAACGTCTACTGCGTCTCATTTCACGTGAAACTTTTGATCTTCCAAAATGGTGCCCGTAGTACAGCCGGTGAAGGCTTGAAGTTTGGGTTTGAATCAATTTTTTCAAAAATTCACAAGAATGGGTTTGACTTCTGTGTATATAAACTAAGAATACGCAGAGTTATTTTGATACATTTCCTCTGTAAATTGAAAGCTGACCCCTCAAAAACCTCCGCTCCTCTGCAATCAATATACACACACCAAGAGAGAATCATTTTTCTGCGTGTAAAACAGAAAGCACCGATGCCTTCTGTTATCTTTCACGCAAAACAATATGAGATCCATCCGGTATTGTCTTTTTTAAAAAAATTAATTAATTAATTAATTTAATTTTTTTAAATAAATTTTATTTTATCTTGGTCTTATTCATTGAGCCAAATAAATTATTTATTCTTGAGTTTGAACACTCATAAATAATAAATCTCAATTATTTATTTTCTCGACTTTATTGAACAGCCAAATAAATAATAACAAACCTAAATAGACCAAATAAAATTGTATACCTTTTATCTAATCCCAAATTAATTTTCTAATTATTTAATTTGGGTCTTGGGCACTGAATAATTAATTAACCAATTAAACTAGATAAAATTAATACTCTCTCTCGAATCTTTTATTTTATTCTAGATCAATAATAAATTAGACTAATAAATAAAAACTCATAATTATTAAGACCAATTCCTTAATCCAAATTCTTCATGACTTAAGGGCCATTTTGGGACCAAAAGACATATCGCTTTAATTACTAAAATGACCAAAATACCCATGTTATATAAATAGCTATATTTTGTATTTTAAATATTTCCTAATATTACCATAAGGAAATATTGACCCTAAGGACAATGTTACGTTAGCAAAGTCTTCTACCTACAGGTGTAATGACTAAAATACCCCTCTATGCATTGTCGTGCAATTAGAGAGGAATAATGTACTAACACCTCTCTAATAGACATCTATCATCCTTACACCTTTAATCCAATGATGCACGACTCCTGAAATGTTTCCCCTTTTCAAGGGAGCTACCCTAAAGTAAACATTCAAATTATGTTCCCCATAGCTCTAGATAATTAGATCATTTGAACAGTCACAAATGGCAATATAGCGTAAAAGCTATCTTGTACAAGTTTATCTTAACCAATTAGTCACATATACTCAACATATAAATATATTGGTTCTACGAAAAAACTTCAATTGCAATATATCAAAGTATATACTTCTAACTTTGTCAGACTACCAACTCATATTCAAGCGATAGAGTATTAGTCCACGTTGTAGCAGTAACAGTTTGAATTTCTTTTAAATAATACTTTCAGAAATCACTATTACAGGTCATGTTTACGTATTCGAAATAAAGGTAAGCCATTCTTCATTTGGAATTCATAACATAATAACCTATACATAATGAGATTTTCATTCTCATCAATCGGTTAAGAACAAACATTTATGTGTTAAGTAACCCATAATTCATAACTTACTGTGAAAGACCACTATTCATATGGATCACTTACTTAAACACAATGATTCCTTTCCAAATAAAAAATCGTACACAAATAAAATGTAAATTTACAAACAAATTTTGAAAATAAATTCTTTTATTAATAAATTCGATAATTACATCAGACAATTTAATATAGAGGATATATATTTCAACAAAATCAATATGCTCTAACTCTTTATAAGAATTTAATTATCTTGTTTGTAAATGTACATATAAGATCTATTATTTTATGCGATCCATTCAGCAAAATTCTCTTTTGTTGTTAGTCAAGAAAATAATCTAATTAGTTGAATTCTTCTTCTAAGGACTAATTTGGAGTTTTAGTATGCCTAATGTTTGGAGTAATTCCCTAAGCTTTATTTGCATTTTTTTTTTTTGATAAAGTGGATTAAAATTAGTGGGCTTTTTCTTCCGAAAATATCTTAAAGAAAAACCAATGCTTGATTAATCATGTCATGTTATCCATTGTCTCAGCAGAGAACCAGAAATTAAGCCTGGCCTCATTGGGATCCTATTTTACTTTTCTCTTTTGTGTTCTTTTTCTTTTTGCTTTTTTATGGTTGAATTTAGTCCAAGTCACTGAAGCTTTTTTGACTCAACTCACAAATTTTGATTGCTTTTCTTTGTAGAAAATGAATTAAACATCTCCCTTTAGTTTACACTCCAAAAGTTACAAGTCTCAACGCAAGCAATCCAATCACTTAATTTCTTTCACCACTTTTCCCCACATAATCATAGTAAGAGGTATGAATGATATTTGAATCTTGAAAC
The DNA here is from genome assembly GCA_026120185.1 of Voacanga thouarsii. Lineage (NCBI taxonomy): Eukaryota > Viridiplantae > Streptophyta > Magnoliopsida > Gentianales > Apocynaceae > Voacanga > Voacanga thouarsii. The sequence goes on along the minus strand of JANUWF010001635.1, from coordinate 836,220 downwards.
CATTGTCCTAAGACAACAATCGCGTGCATACAAAATTGTAGATTTGCAGTATGAGAGAGAAAGAAAAAAAAAAAAAAACTGGAGATATGCTTTCACTAAACCTAACTCAAGAATTTCCTCCATTCAATGATTTAAAACTATGACAGAACTCTTTTATTAATTAAATGAAAGAAATTCTTATTCTGTTTATGATTACAAGATTTGAAAAAAATGCCAACTTCACATGATAAGAGATGAAATGGTTCGAAAACATTTAGAAATTTGGACATAATTGATGCTAACTTGTATTCAAAATAAAAAAGAATAGGAATGAAATACAATAAAACTTTGACATTATTGACCCATTTGTACAAATTAATTATTAGACTAGAAAATATAATAATTTTTTTTTTTTTATAAATTTTTCCTAAGCTTGAATCGGTCTATTTTGACATCCGGCCTAGCAGGAGAGGAGGGGAAGGTCCCGAGTCTGGTGAGATTGACATAGTCTTGGGGAGCATGAGCTGCTATTCCTGGAAGTGCCAACCCCATCACTCGATACAACATCAAGAACGGGCCTTCTCTGTACTCCGAGCCTCTCAGCAAAGGAAGGAAGCAACCCCTTATCAGCTCAAAAAATGCGTTTAGAATCTTGGGTAAAAGCCATAATGTTGAGAAGTAGTTCTTGTTTGGCTCTTCCTCTAGTATCTGCATTTTAGTTATAAAAGCCAATTTCTTATCCAAAAAAAGAACAAATTAAACAGGTAAAATTTTAATATTAACTACGAATGGTGAAAAATTCTTGAATTTTAAAGGGGGGGAAAAGAAGACTTGGTCTGTTTTCCGGTTTTCAAGTACTCCTTCATGGGTTTAATCAAGAGTTTCTAAACACCTTGAGGCCCAGTTCAGTATAAGTGCAAGAAAAAGAAAAACTTTGTACCTGGCCTTTGTAGCAGCTATTGAAGTAAAGACACGGGCCGAAGTGTTTGTACAGGAGAGTCTCGTCATCATACGGCAACCTAGGCACGATGTCATTGCAATAAACATATCTACAATATTTGACATCGTATTCTCTGAGCTTCTCCTTCATGAACTCTCCAAATTGTTTATCTCCAACTCTAGGCTGTCCGAAAGTGTATACTCCCTCCATCCTATCCAACAATTCTTTCTCTTCATGCAAAATCAAAATGGCTGGAAATAGAATTGCCAAAGCCCCTCCCAGGCTGTGTCCTGTGACCATGAACTTTGCTTCCTTGTTGTCCTTCAATAAATTTTTGAGAGCTTGCCTTAAAGAGTAGTAAGCATAGTTTTTTAAGCCAATGCCTAGCTCGAGTTCCTTAGGCCAGCCCTTGTTCTTCTGTAAACCTAGAGCTTTCAAAAATCCAGCATGAAGTTTGCCTACTCCTTTGATATCATACCATGACAGGTTCAGGTCCGTTCGCCAATCATCGGCATCAAATGGCGTCGTCCCTCTAAAGGCCACCACAATTAGGTTAGGATCAGCTCTCTTATCTTGGAACATGATGGCTTGTGTTGCTCTTTGTTTTTCAAAATCTGTCAATGTTGAATTCCATCTTCTCAGTTGAAAGTTATAAAATTTTGCTTCGATGCAAAGAAAAAGATTGAACATATATAAAAATGCCATGAACTACAATGGGAAATTTCAATAAACCATACCACTGATCAAGATTACAGAAAATTAATATCATATCGCAGCCTTAATGTCCAAAAAGCTTTTTACATGACCACATCTAGTTAGATATATGTTAGAAACTAAGCCATGTTAACTCATGAAAGCAACATGGCTGACCTGAGTTTCCTTCAAAGGACGTGCTTATATGTTGCTTTCATGAATCTTACTGCAAATTGGCCGAGTCAAACGTTGAGATTTTCGAATATATTACCATATATTTTACCTCGAATTGTAACATGCTTAAACAAACTTAGTTTTTTAATTTTTGTAGTGATATTATAATTTTTGTGGAGGTCACTAAACAAACTTAGTTTCATTCTGACTGTCAATATCACATTATCCAAATATTAATCTTGCTTACACGTATTATAAAATGAGGAGGAAAAAAATCATGATTACATGTATTACCTACTCCTCCAACTTTGATTTCAAGAAATATATTTTGGGATTACTTCCATTATAATATGTTAGCATGTTATGTTAGGCAAAGCTATACAATACGAAGCTGGTGAAGAGTATTAAAAGAATCGTCTCCCAAATTAGCAATTTATTAATAAACATTAATTACGCAGTACTTGTCTAGGTCAATGACAATGCATGGCAAGAAAAATATATTATCTTTGGGTTGTTCCTCGAATTAGAGATAAGGGTCGAAATTTCATCATATGAATGAGGCGAAAAATGCTACCTACCATTCCAGAAGTCGAAGAAGGCCAAGAATTGCATCTGCGAGATTGAAAAAGGAAGAAAATGGTTCAAAATATTGGTTTGGTCAGGGATATATCATCGTTATATGTATGAGATTGGTCTCCGGTTGATTTACTTACCTGCCAGTGGTGTTTCACTACAGCTCGGGCTAAGGCTTCGTTTTCGTAGGACAATTTAGCTGCCATGATAGACAAAGCTGCACCGTAGCGCTCGTCATTAGCTTTAATGTTCTTGTCTAAATCAACTCTTGTGTCAAGATTTCCTATCACCGACCTGTATGTTGCTGACCTACTGTCTGGATTCACAACCCGTCCTGCAAAATCATACACAAGATGAGATCGATCACATTTTAATTGCTGTAATTGACAATAAACTCAGCGAGGAGGATGATATATATTCTCATCTCGATCAAAATGTAAGACATTCTTCTACGTATAATACACAGGGTTTTGATGTTTATTCCTGCTAAACAATGTTTCAGCAGCCTATTCTATATCAAGAAATTGAAAAAAATGAGTACTGGTTTTCCCTTTTAGAAGCTTGAATTTAGTATTCCCAAAACATTCAGAGCATGAGAAAACAGGAATGAATTTCCTGATAAATTTCTCCTTGCATGCAGCAGGCAGTTCTATTCTACAAAGGAACACATTCGAAGGTTGCCCTCGAGCGGACTACCTGAGGTTTACTAACGTATCGGGCAGACGAATAACGAGAGTGGTAGAAACAACAAGGAAAATTGAATGTACCCGTGAGAAAATTGAAAAGAAGCCAAACATGGCCACCATTGGCGGTTGGATAATTGAGCCACAGCTCTACGTTGGATCCTATCCAAGCCAAGGGGGTTTTCAATAGAATGAAGAGTTTCTGCAGTACAACAGAAACAAAAATAAACCATCGCCGGCGAGAGCAGACGGTCACTTCTGCATCTTCCGAGGCATCATAGAACTCTCTCTTTGGTAATTCAGATGAATAGAGAATGCTATAGAGATCAGAAACACCAGCTTCTTCTGGTTTCAATACAAAATGAGATTTGAAGGAATTTTCATCAGAAGCCATAGCTTAGAAGCAATGAACTAATTATGAACTTGAAGCTAGTTGTGGTTTCACGTCTAAGTTTCCTCTTTAAGTCAAACGTATCACCAAAAAAAATCAAGAACTGAGATATCATATATTTCACAATCTGGGATTTCATATATATAAGCAGAATCAGTCACAAAAGTTATATTCATGTGTGGTTCCTCGTAAGAGCATAATAGTCCATGGAATTTGAATTTTATCAAGAAAAATCAAATACAAATTCCAAAATGACTATAACATAATTTTGGTTTGTCGATATGCACATATAACAAATATTAATTCAATTGATGAAAAAAATCTTTATCAGATAAAATCAAAGTTTAAACCTTGTCATGACACCTTCCTTTAGCTTTTGGGATCTAAAATACATCTCATGATTCGTTTAGAGATGGGATCTACATTTGGACAAGTCAAAATCTGCTAAGAGAAATCTTTATTATCATTTTTTACTACCTCACCTGTTGGTCTTAGGTCATAATTCATATTGGAAAACATATTATATGCGAAATTTGCACGCTTTTTGGACCAAAAATGGACCAGTCAGCAGTTTATGAGCTCCACAAATTGTGGTCAGTATGGTTTTACACCTACCATTCTACAATATATAGGAATTGTACTCTAATATTAATCATTAAACATATCTATCATTCTACAATCAAACAGATCTACCATTCTACAATCAAAATTGTACTTTAGTATTAATCTTTAAATATTTTTCAATACTAGTTATTTTCAATTGAAAAATCAAACTTCGATAAACTTTAATCGTACACGTAATTTGAGATTTTTCTTCAAATACTTTTTAACTTTTTCGATTCTAAGAATATAATATTGAATATAAAAGACAAGAAATATATGTAAAAGAAGTTTGGAAAGTCCCTATGTAACACTCCGAATCCGGAACCTGAAATGGAATCCGAGTCCGTACCCGAAACGCTATACGGCAGCATCTCCAGGAAAACGCTAAGCCTCTAACTCAAAGAAATTACTTTAATTAAGCTAATCACCTCCAACGGAAAAGAAAAAAAAAATACATCTCGAAATATAACTCCATGAATAAAATATAAAACCTTCAATACAACCAATGCCTTACTCAATTTTAACTAAGGATTAACGCGAACAATACTGTCTAAGCCAAAGTAAAAGTCATAATAAGTAAAAACTCTCAAAAAGTCAATCAATTTAAAAGCATAGTCTAATTCCATCCGTCTCCACAATTCTCTTCATATTCTTGATCAAAATTTGCGAAATGCTAAATGGAGTGAGCTACACTAGCCCAATAAGTAGTCCAAACATCTTTTTGAGAAAGAGAATGTTACATATAGTATCCGTCAATAAAACACATAGAATAATATCCAATAATTAGATGGAACCGAATTATTTTTTCTATATATATATATATATATATATATATATATATATATATATATACATACACATGATATAAGACTTAATCTACTATTAAATAAAATAAAACTTCCACCTCAATAAAGAAATAATACAATAGAATAAAAGTATGATTTAGTTATAAAATAAATCTAATTAGCTTGGCCTAATCTTTAAAACAAGAAGTAGGGCAACAATTATACAAGAAAATAATATAAAAATAATTTGAATATTTTTTTATAAACAATATCCATCATTTGAAATCAATGGTGTTCACTGCAAAACCAATTCCACATACATACTCTATGGTCATGTCCAACCAAAACAAATTTCGGTTTTTTTTTAAGTGTGTGGGGGCCATAGCCGTCCCCACACCAAGCAATCAACCAAAACATTCTGTGAACACAGCATCACGTGAACAACATTGAAGACCTTGTTTTTTTTTTTTTTTTTTATGGGGACATCAAATGTCCCCATGTGCAGCAACCGAAAGCTGCACTCTACAAAACTCCCTTCGCTTTTCGGTTTTTTTTTTTCCTTCCTTCTAACATCATGATCAAAATTGAAGATACAACAAACAAAGGCTCATGAATCTCAAATTAGGAGAAGGATAATTGATATCAGTCCTGACTATTTATCCCATCAGGGAGGCCAGACTTATATTTCTTATTGACTGAGAGGGATTTCAGTCACACAAACAAAATTTAGAACAAGTTCTTCCTCCCCTTCTTCTAACCCACGAGTCATTAAATACATATCACACATAGCACACATGATACCATGGTTCAAAATCAAAATAAAATAACCAAACTCAATTCTCAAATTTTATATAAAAAATACATATCGTAGAATATTTCGAAAAATAGAATATGCCTGAACCACTTATCTTAGAAGTCAGACTAATATCTCCAATCCAAACTAACTACTCCACACAATCGCTCCCTAATATCAAACCACACGATGCCAATATCAATCCAAGGAACTAAAATCCAATGAATCAATCAATCTTATTATCTAGAATTCCAGAAACAATGAGAACCTCCTAATATTTACTCCTCAACCTCTGACTAAATTAATAATCGAAGCCAATAGAACTTACCTTCACGATTGAAACAAGTCAGAGTTTTCTTCCCCAGAGTCTGGAACCCTTGAATGATCACTTTGGACAACTGATGATAAAACCAAATAACGTCGTTTAGGTTAAGGCATAGGTTTAATTTTTAAAAAATACTAAATAGCAAACACATCTATCAACTTAATTAAATCTCTCATGACCCCTAAAACCTTGTGGGCTATCTCATGGGCCATAATTGTTGGATTGTATGCCCTCTTAGACTAGGTTTCTGATGTAAAATCGAATATTTTATTAAAAGAATTTATTTTCAGAAATTGTTTGTGAATTTACTTTTTGTTTGTGCACAATTTTCGTTTGGAACAGACCCATTGTGTTTAAATAAGTGGTCCATGTGAATAGTGGTCTTTCACAGTAAGGTATGAATCACGGGTTATTTAATACATAAACATTTGTTCTTAACCTATTGATGAGACTGAGAATCTCATCATGTTTAGGTTATTATGTTATGAATTCCAAATGGGGAATGGCTTACCTTTAGCCAGTGAGTAGTCCATTCACTTCATGATATAAGCGTATTCCGAATACGTAGGACATGACCTGTAGTAGTGGTTTCTAAAAGTACTATATGATAGAAACCTAAACTACTACCGCTACAGTGTAGACTAGTACTCTACGACTTGAGTATGAGTTGGTGGTCTGGCGAAGCTGGAAGCATATACTTTGATTTGCTATAGTTGAGGTTCTATCGTAGGGCCAATATACTTGCATGTTAGGTATGTGTGACTAGTTAGTTAAGACAGACTTGTACAAGATAGTTTCTACACTATATCGCCCCTTGTGGTTGTCCGAATGGTCTAAAATGTCTAGGGCCCTGGAAAACATGACTTGGATGTTTGCTTTAGGGTAGCTCCCTTGGAAAGCGGAAACACTCCAGGAAGTCGTGGACCATTGGACTAGAAGCCTAAGGATGGTAGATGTCATTTAGAGGGGTGTTAGTACACTTCTTCCTCTCTAAATGTACGGCGATGTGTAGAGGGGTATTTTAGTCATTTCACCTGTAAGTCGGAGACTTTGCTAATGCAGCATTGTCCTTGGGGTCAATATTTTCTTATGGTGATATTAGGAAATATTTAAAATGAAAAATATAACTATTTATATAGTAGGGGTATTTTGGTCATTTTAGCAGCCAAGGCGATGTGTCTTTTTGGTCCTTGGAATAGCCCGTAAGTTCTAACTAATTTTGGGTTGAGGAATTGGTCTCAATTCAAGAGGATTTTATTTTATTTGATTTTATTCAGAATGTCTAATTTATTATTAGACTGGAATAAAATAAAATAGAAGTTGAGAGAAATTAATTATCTAGTTTAATTGGTTAATTAATTATTCAAGGCCTAGGTCCAGTATGAATAATTAGGAAATTAACCTGGGCTTAAACTAGGGGAAATAATTAATGTTTAATTATTTATTGAGTTATTTATATAAGCTCAAGAAATAAATAATTAAAGATTAATTATTATGATTCATTTGGGCTCATTAATTATTTATTGGGTTGTTTATATAAGCCCAGGAAATAAATAATTAATGTTTATTATTTTGGGCCTTTTGGGTCCAAGAGAAATAATAAATATTATTTCGGCCCAATAGCTTGGACCGTAGGGTTTTTTCCAGATACGGTTAAGAAGAGTTTAGGGTTAAGCCAAACTTATTCTCATGATAACATCCGGGTGTTTGAAATTTGATATTCCGGGGATATGTTTATCAGATAATGAGAGACCTAGTTTTGGCTGACCAATAAACAAGTCTCTGGTAGAAGGAAAAATCATAATCTTCCTAACACAACGAAGACTCACGTCTCTCTCTCTGAGACTCACGTCCCTCTCTCTCTTGCTCATGCCTCCCTCTTCTTTGGTTTCTTCTTGTTTCTTTGCTAATCAATAGCAAGAGAACCAAGGAGATTTGAGACCGTTCTTTTTCTCTATTGTGTTCACCGACTAGAGGATAGGCAGAGAAATATTCTGAGAGCTGAAAGGCTTGGCGTTAATACAAACAAGGTGAAGTAGGAGGCTAGCGGGTTTTCAACCGGAAGCTTCTTCAAGTGGGCAAGGTGGAGCGATTCCTGTCGTTCAACTCACTTCTACTCAACCTAGAAGGCTTAAGGAGCGCAAATGTATGATCTTCACGCTTCCGTGCGGCCTTTAAGACTTGCGTTTTTTTTCCCCTCTATTTTTACCGTCACTGCATGCTTCCTCTGTTTTTCCGTCCCTCAATGTGGGACCAGAGACAGGTTCTTTGATCAATTTAGGGAGTATGGTAATTAATAAAAATGGAGAAGATGATTATACATGTGATCCTTCACTGTTTTGGTATGGGATAGCATCACTGTGAGCTTCACCATTGAAGCATAGGACTTTCTGTAAAATTTTTGGCTTTAATGTTGTGATCGTGTAAACCCAATTTAAATAGGTATAGGCGGTTATGGTTTTGTTTTGGATGAGTTTTTGTAAGTAAAAATGTCCAAAGAAGCCAAAGAAATAAGCAAAAGTCGAAGAACAGAGGCTCTGCAGAAAGTTCGCGCGAGAGAAAAAAACGAAGAAGAAAGGCACTATTCCTAAGCCGTTTGAGCCGCTGCCGAAACTGTGAGAGGAGCTAGTTGCTGTTGAGCCGAGTCGATGGGAGAATTGCGAGCCTATTGCAATTGGCGCGTGGGTCTTCAGCGGGAAACCGGGAGGAGGCGCGGGTCGGCAGCAGAAGGCAAGCGGGCGCGGGTCGGCTCCATGGGCTGCAGCGCTGGCAATCCTGTGCGGCGCGGTGCACTGTGGTTACGGTGGATCGCAGGCCAGCGGGGGCGGATCTGGTGCATCGGGTGCACGTGGACCGCCAGCTATTTTTGCAATTTTTTATTTTTTTTCTTTTTCGTTTTGGGTCCCATACCAGACGAAGTTAATATTTTTACAATATTTTATATTCTTGAAATATATTTACATGAAAAATATTAGTAAGAGATTTTAGAATTAAACAAGATCATTAATTAATTAATTAATTAATGTGTTTAATTCTATTATTTGGGCATTTAGGTTTAAAAAATAGAAAAGCATGAAAATGTTTACTGTTTTCTGGCATGCTATCTTTTTTTTTTTTTTTTTTTATGTACCCATATGCGCTTTTCCTTAAAGACCAAAGTCTTTGGGAACACTTTTTTGACAAGAAAAATATTTTTATTCAAAAATTAAATGGTTATTTTAATTTGTACAAAAATTAATCCTTGAATATTTTCTCAAAGGATTCAATCCTTGATATAGAAAATATATTGGATTTAGATATTTTTGTAAATTAAAATGGAGAGCCATTTTGTTTTGTTTTGGACTAGAAAAATGATTTTGTCAAATGAACTTGAGACCAAAGTCTCTAAAAAGTTTTAATTGGAAAATTTTTGAAATCATTAAGTTTTAACTTAAATAAAATTAGTCCATGGAGAAATCTTTCAAAGGATATAAGCCTTGGCATATAAATTTTAGTGGACTTAGATATTTTATTTTTAAGTTAAGGAAAAAACTTAACGGAAATTTCAAAAGGATATTTTTCAGAAAACCTTTATCTTAAAAGACTAAGTGGGAGAGATGTTCCAACGGCCCCACGGCTTCCATCACGGTCCTCATTAGAGATCGTGGGTCCCCTCGCGTCACCCTGGGAGTGAACCCGTATAGGATGGAGATACCACAAGAATATAGATTTAATGGAATGATGTAATTAATAACTCGGGGCACGTACTATGATCGGCCAACTCACGTTGGAGGTTATAGTGTGAGGTATGTCCATAGGAAATGAGAGGAAACGGCCATCCCACGATGGAGTTATTCTCTAGATCATTACCTAGAAGGGAAATTAATTTGTGGTGGTTAATACACTTAGCTTAGGAAACTGTTAATTTTCCCAAGAAGCTATGTCAGTTTTCCTAAAAGCTAAATTATTTTTAGTGCACAAAATTTTATTTTGTTTTCACAAACTAAATTCTTTCTTTTATTTTCGATTTTCAGAAATGGTGGGAGGTTCTTTTAGTCCATTGGCCGTTATTCTCAGAGAGAATAAGTTAACGGGTCCAAACTATGTAGACTGGAAAAGGAACCTGGACATAATACTCACAACCGAAGAGTATAAGTATGTCCTTTACGAGACCTGCCCTATTATCGGGGAAGGTTCCACCGCCGAAGAGCAAGAGGCTGAGAAGGCGTGGAAGAAGGTTGACGAAATGGCACGTTGCTATATGTTAGCCTCCATGTCTAATGTGCTCCAATCAAAACACGAGCACATGGCTTTTACATATGATATCAGTCAATCATTGGCTACTATGTTCGCAGACAAGAGCCGGCCCGCAAGGCAGGAGGCTCTTCGAACTATTATAAACACTAAGAGGCTGATGGAGCATCAGTCCGAGAGCATATGCTCAAGATGATTGCTGCTTTCGAGGAGGCATAAATCTTAGAGGCTATCATTGACCCCGAGAGCCAAGTGGACATGGTTCTCGAATCTCTACCGGGCTCCTTTACTTAGTTCAAGTTGAACTATAACATTAACAAATTGAACATGAGTTTAACTGAACTGATGAAGGAGCTCCATATGGTGGAAAAGGTCATGAAGCCGCAGTCAAAGGCCATGATTACTAAGGCTTCTTCCTCAAGAACTGGGCCTAAATCCAAAAAGTTCAAGAGGAAGAAGGGGAATGCAGCAGCCCAGGCCAAAAACCAGCCTAAGGACAAACCAAAGGGCAAGTGTTTCAAATGTGGGAAGAAGGGATACTGGAAAAAGGAGTGTCCAGATCTTCAAGCCAAGAAAAACCCCACAGGTAATGTTTGCTAACTAGAGTCCATATCAATGGCAGGATCAACTTCCACTTGGATTGTTGATTCAGGAGCCACTGATCATATCTGTAACTCCTTGCAGGGGTTTAGAAAGATAAGAAGACTCAAGAAGGGCGAACATGAGCTTCGAATGGGTAATAGAGCACAAGTCTGGGCCCTTGCAGTGGGAGAGCTGGATCCTATTTTTTATTGTAATAAGATAGTGGTTTTAAAAGATATTTTATATGTACCTGGTTTTCGTCAGAATTTGATTTCAGTTGCAAAACTTATTAATATCAAGGATATTCTGTATCTTTCCATTCTGGTATTTCTATCAGTAGAGATGGAGAAATTTTATATACTGAGCACATGTATGGAAATCTATTCTTTTTAAACCCTATTAACAACCAATCAAATAACGCTCAGTCTGAACCTTTAACTAAGAAGAGAAAGACCAATATCATTGATTCATACCTTTGGCATCTAAGGTTGGGTCATATTAACTCAACCAGGATTTAAAGGCTAATTCATGATGGGCCTTTTGGCTCATTGAGATTGGAAAGTTGGCCTCAGTGTGAATTCTGCCTGATGGGAAAGATGACCAAAAGGTCATTTACACCAAAGGCGGATAGAGCCAAGGAGGTGTTGAATCTTGTTCACACTGATGTGTGTGGTCCGTTGTCTACACCAGCTAGAGGAAGTTTTGAGTATTTCATCACTTTCACGGATAATTGTACGAGGTATGGTTACATTTACCTGATGAGACGTAAGTCTGACACTTTTGACAAGTTCAAGGAGTTTAAGGCTGAAGTGGAGCGTCGGACAGGTAAATTAATCAAAATCTTATGATCAGATCGTGGTGGAGAGTACCTCCTAGGTGAATTCAAGGACTACATGGTACATCATGGGATAGTATCCCAACTCTCTGCGGCGAGAACACCCCAGCAGAACGGAGTAGCTGAGAGAAGAAACATGACATTGATGGAAATAGTCCGAAGCATGATGTCTCATGCTACTCTTCCAGTGTCTTTTTGGGGATATGCCCTGGAGACAGCGACATATATTCTGAACTTGGTACCTTCCAAGTCAGTACCTAGGACTCCCTATGAGATGTGGACTGGGCGTAAGCCAAGTCTGAATCATCTCAGGATTTGGGGTTGTCCAACTTATGTACTGGTCAAAAAAGACAAGTTGGAACCAAGATCAGAATTATGCTATTTTATTGGCTATCCAAAAGGGATAAAAGGAGGTTATTTTTATCATCCTAAGGAGCAGAAGGTGCTAGTCAGTACCAATGCTAGATACTTGGAAGATGATCACAGTACTTCCACTAAAGGTTCTACGAGGTTGGAACTTGTGGAGAAGTTATCTACGGAATCAACTTCTTCTGACCCGATTGTGGAACAAGAAGAGGCACAGTCTCAAGAGCCTGTGCAAGTGGAGCCTCGTCGTAATGGGAGAGTGTCTAGGGTTCCGGATAGATGGACTGGAGAAGCCTTTGAGCTGGTCTTTGACCATCAGGAATAAGACCCCACTAGATACGAGGAAGATATTGCTGATGCCAATGCAAATCTTTGGCATGAAACAATGAAAGCTGAGATTAAGTCTATGTACCTCAATCAGGTTTGGGATCTTGTAACTTCACCTGAAGGGATAAAACCCATTGGGTGCAAGTGGGTGTACAAGAGAAAGAGAGGAACGGATGGGAAGGTGGAAACCTTCAAAGCTAGGCTTGTGGTGAAAGGGTATACTCAGAAAGAAGGTATCGACTATGAGGAAACCTTTTCCCCGATAGCCATACTTCAATCCATCCGCATCCTCCTTGCCATCGCATGTCACTATGACTACGAAATATGTCAAATGGATGTCAAGACGGCATTCTTAAATTGCCATCTTAACGAAGACATCTATATGTCCTAACTAGAAGGCTTCATTGCTGAAGGCCAGAAACATATGGTTTGCAAGCTTAAGAAGTCCATTTATGGACTTAAGCAGGCATCAAGAGCATGGAACATTCGTTTTGATGAGACTGTAAAGTCTTATGGTTTTATTCAAAACGAAGATGAACCATGCGTGTACAGGAAACTTGAAGGCATTAATGTGGTTTTTCTTGTCCTGTATATGGATGACATTCTACTCATTGGAAATGATGTAGGGACATTGTCATCTACAAAGGTTTGGCTGTCTAGTCAATTCAGTATGAAGGACTTGGGAGAAGTCAGCTACATTCTTGGGATTAGGCTTCTTAGAAATAGGAAGTAGCGAATGTTAGGGTTATCCCAAGCAACATACATTGACAAGATGCTGGCCAAGTATAGCATGGACTCATGCAAGGGAGCTCTAATCCCTTGCAGACATGGGTTGTCATTTTCTTCGAAGAACTGTCCTAAGTCTCAAGAAGAAAATGACAGAATGAGTAGAATTCCCTACGCTTCGGCTGTGGGAAGTCTCATGTACGCCATGCTGTGTACTAGACCAGATATCTGCTTTGTCGTTGGCTTAGTTAGCAGATATCAGTCATACCCAGGGGAGGTTCATTGGCAAGCTGTAAAGCATATTCTCAAGTGCCTCAAGGGAACGAGAGATTATATGCTGGTTTACAGGACTGATGATTTGGTTCCTACAGGATACACAGACTCAGACTTCTAGGCGGATAAGGATGAGAGAAAATCCACTAGTGGGTATGTCTTCACCTTGTCTAGAAGAGCAATTTCATGGAGGAGTATTAAGTAGTCTTGTATTGCTGACTCAACCATAGAAGCTGAGTATGTGGCAGCTTCGGAGGCATCTAAGGAAGCAGTTTGGCTTCGGAAGTTCCTTTCAGAACTTGGAGTCGTACCACATATGGACAGACCGATTGTGATGTATTGCGACAACACTGGAGCAATATCGCAATCTAAGGAACCTCGGAACCACAAGAAGGAGAAACACATCGAGAGAAAATACCACCTGATCCAGAATTTCATCCAGAGACGGGAAGTCGTGGTAGAACATATTGCCTCAGAAAATAATCTAGCAGATCCATTCACCAAACCTTTGGCTGAGAGAGTCTTCAAGAGACACTTAGACGCTATAGGGGTGAGCACTTATGGACTTACCTAGTCTTAGAGTGCAAGTGGGAGATTGTTGGATTGTATGCCCTCTTAGACTAGGTTTTTGATGTAAAATCGAATATTTTAATAAAAGAATTTATTTTCAGAAATTGTTTGTGAATTTACTTTTTGTTTGTGCACAATTTTCGTTTGGAACAGGACCCATTGTGTTTAAATAAGTGGTTCATGTGAATAGTGGTCTTTCACAGTAAGGTATGGATCACGGGTTATTTAACACATAAACATTTGTTCTTAACCTATTGATGAGACTGGGAATCTCATCATATTTAGGTTATTATATTATGAATTCCAAATGGGGAATGTCTTACCTTTAGTCAGTGAGTAGTCCACTCATTTCATGACATAAGCGTATTTCGAATACGTAGGACATGACCTGTAATAGTAGTTTCTAAAAGTACTATATGATATAAACCTAAACTACTACCGCTACAGCGTGGACTAGTACTCTACGACTTGAGTATGGTTGGTGGTCTGGCGAAGTTGGAAGCATATACTTTGATTTGCTATAGTTGAGGTTCTATCGTAGGGCCAATATACTTGCATGTTGGGTATGTGTGACTAGTTAATTAAAACAGACTTGTACAAGATAGTTTCTGCACTATATCGCCCATTGTGGTTGTCCAAATGGTCTAAAATGTCCAGGGCCTTGGGAAACATAATTTGGATGTTTACTTTAGGGTAGCTCCCTTGGAAAGTAGAAACACTCCAGGAAGTCGTAGACCATTGGACTAGAAGCCTAAAGATGGTAGATGTCATTTAGAGGGGTGTTAGTACACTTCTTCCTCTCTAAATGTACGGCGATATGTAGAGGGGTATTTTAGTCATTTCACCTGTAGGTCGAAGACTTTATTAATGCAGCATTGTCCTTGGGGTCAATATTTCCTTATGGTGATATTAGGAAATATTTAAAATGCAAAATACAGCTATTTATATAGCAGGGGTATTTTGGTCATTTTAGCAGCCAAGTCGATGTGTTTTTTTTGTCCTCGGAATAGCCCGTAAGTCCTAACTAATTTTGAGTTGAGGAATTGATCTCAGTTCAAGAGGATTTTATTTTATTTGATTTTATTCAGGATGTCTAATTTATTATTAGACTTGAATAAAATAAATAAATAAAATAAATAGGAGTTGAGAGAAATTAATTATCTAGTTTAATTGGTTAATTAATTAGTCAGGGCCTAGGTCCAGCATGAATAATTAGGAAATTAATCTGGGCTTAAATTAGGGGAAATAATTAATGTTTAATTATTTATTGAGTTATTTATATAAGCCCAAGAAATAAATAATTAAAGATTAATTATTATGGTTCATTTGGGCTCATTAATTATTTATTGAGTTGTTTATATAAGCTCAGAAAATAATTAATTAATGTTTATTATTTTGGGCCTTTTGGGTCCAAGAGAAATAATAAATATTATTTCGGCCCAATAGCTTGTACCGTAGGGTTTTTTCTAAATACGGTTAAAAAGAGTTTAGGGTTAAGCCAAACTTATTCTCAGGATAACATCCGGGTGTTTGAAATTTGATATCCCGGGGATATGTTTATCAGATAATGAGAGACCTAGTTTTGGCTGACCAATAAAAAAGTCTCTAGTAGAAGAAAAAATCCTAATCTCCCTAACACAACGAAGATTCACGTCTCTCTCTCTGAGACTCGCGTCCCTCTCTCTCTTGCTCACGCCTCCCTTTTCTCTGGTTTCTTCTTGTTTCTTTGCTAATCAATAGCAAGAGAACCAAGGAGATTTGAGACTGTTCTTCTTCTCTGTTGTGTTCACCAACTAGAGGATAGGCAGAAGAATATTCTGAGAGCTGAAAGGCTTGGCGTTAATGCAAACAAGGCGAAGTAGGAGGCTAGTGGGTTTTCAACCGGAAGCTTCTTCAAGTGGGCAAGGCGGAGCCATTCCTGTCGTTCAATCCACTTCTACTCAACCTAGAAGGCTTAAGGAGCGCAAATGTATGATCTTCATGCTTCCGTGCGACCTTTAAGGCTTGCGTTTTTTTCCCCTCTATTTTTACCGTCATTGCATGCTTCCTCTGTTTTCCCGTCCCTCAATAATAAAATATTACTTTATGGGTCGGTTAAAATACAAGATTCATAATCACTTGGGTTGGGTATTTACATTCCACACCACTTACAAAAGTTTTGTCCTCGAAATTTATACGTACCTTCCAAGTCAAACAACGATGGATACTTCTTGCGCATGTCTTGCTCCAATTCCCATGTAACTTCGCGAGACGTATAATTTGTCCATTAGACCTTGACATATGAAATAATACGTCTTCGCAATAACTACTCTTTACGATCCACAATCCTCAAAGGAATCTTCGCGTATGACAAGTTTTCAGTCACTTTCAATAGTTCAACCTTTAACACATGACTTGGATCTGAAATGTATCTCCTCAATTGAGAAACATGAAAAAAGCTATGCACCTTAGACAGTGCTGGTGGCAAAGCCAAACGATAAGCGAGTTCCCCAACTCTTTCTAGAAACTCATAAGGACCTACAAAATGAGGACTTAACTTTCCACTCTTTCCAAATCTTATCACCCCCTTGGTAGGAGAAATTCGAAGATACACCTTCTCTCCCACCTTAAACTCCAATGGTCATCTTTTGCTATCTGCCCAACTCTTTTGTCTATCTTGCGCTGCCTTAATCCGCTCGCGGATCAATGGCACTTTCTCCAAGGTAATTTGTACTAATTCCTCTCCAGTAATTATCCTCTCACCAACATCATCCCAGCACACCGGTGACCTACACCTCCTCCCGTACAATGCCTCATACGGAGCCATCCCAATCCTTGTCTGGTAACTGTTATTATAAGAGAACTCTACCAACATTAAATGATCAACCAAACTACCCTTGAAATCCATCACACATGCCCACAACATATCCTCCAACGTTTTAATAGTATGTTCAGATTGCCCATCAGTTTGTGGGTGAAATGCAGTACTAAGTGCTATCGTAGTCCCTATAGCTTTATTAAAGCTCTTTCAGAATCGTAAAACAAACCGTAAATCCCTGTCAGACACGATGCTAATTAGTATGCCGTGTAATCGCACTATTTTCTCCATGTACATCCTTGCCAACTCAACCATTGTTGTTGTAACCTTCATTAACAAGAAATGCACAGATTTAGTCAATCTATCTACGATCACCCAAATAGTATCATTCCCCAATCTTGATCTTGGCAACCCAACAACAAAGTCCATAGTGATATGCTCCCATTTCCATACAGGTATCTCTAAAGGTTTTAGCAATCCTCATAATCTTTGGTGTTTAGCCTTCACTTGCTGACATACCATACACCGAGAGATATATTCCGCTATCTCCCTCTTCATTCTGCTCCACTAAAAGTTTCTCTTCAAGTCCTAATACATTTTAGTACCCCCGGGATGTACCGACAACTTAGAGCTATGCGCTTTTTTCAAAATTTTAACTTTTAAACTTGGATGGTCAGGTACAAATAATCTTCTTCTAAATCTCAAACTCCCGTCATCATGAATTTAGAAATCTACTTGCTGATCATCACGGACTTCCTTCTTCTTCTTCTCTAAACTAGCATCCATACCTTGAGTCGTCTTTATACATTCCACCAAGGTTGGTTGCAACGTCAGAGCTGCTACATATCCTTTTGCAGACCCTCCTACTCCTATCTCCAATTTCTCAAATTCCAATATCAATTGTCTCTACTGAGTGATCATAGCTGCTAGGGTATTTTTCTTCCTACTCAATGCATCAGCTACTTTGTTGGCTTTTCCCGGATGATAACTGATCTTCAGATCATAGTCCTTTAGCAGCTCTAGCTATCTCCGCTGACGCATATGAAGTTCCTTTTGGGTGAACAATTTTTTTAAGCTTTGATGGTCCATAAACACCTCACAAGGCTCTCCATACAGGTAGTGCCTCCAGATCTTTAGAGTAAAAACCACTGCAGCTAACTCAAGATCGTGAGTGGGATAATTTTGTTCATAAGGCTTTAATTTTCTTGATACATAAGCTATAACCTTCCCATTCTGCATTAGCACACAACCCAAACAGCTCTTTGACGCATCACTATAGATTACAAAACCTCCTGATCCAGATGGTAGTGTAAGTACAGGTGCGGACATTAATCTTTTCTTCAACTCCTGAAAACTGATCTCACATGCTGAACTCCATTCGAACTTGGTCTTTTTATGGGTAAGACGAATTAACGGTCCTGAAATTTTTGAAAAATCCTCCACAAACTTTCGATAATACCCAGCAAACCCCAAGAAACTTCTCACTTCAGATGCATTAGTTGGTCTAGCCCAATTTACAATGGCTTCTACTTTCGTAGGATCTACAGCTACTACATTTTCAAATATGACATAACCCAAAAAAGCAACACTCTGGAGCCAAAATTCACACTTGCTAAATTTCGCGTACAATTTCTCCTTCCGCAAGGTCTGCAAAACCACTGCCAAATGCTCCGTATGCTTTTCTTCGGACGATGAATATATCAAAATGTCATCAATAAATACCACTACAAATTTGTCCAACTGAGGCTTAAAGACCCGGTTCATCAAGTCTATAAATGCTGCTGGGGCATTAGTCATTCCAAATGGCATGACCAAAAACTCATAATGTCCATAATGAGTCCGAAAAGTACTTTTGGGTATATCCTCTGCCTTAATTCTTAATTGATGATATCCAGAGTGCAAGTCAGTCTTGAAAAACACACAAGTACCTTTTAGCTGGTCAAAAAGATCATCTATCCGGGGTAATGGGTACCGATTCTTGATGGTGATCTTATTAAGTTCGCGGTAGTCAATACAGAGTCTCAAACTACCATCATTTTTCTTCACAAACAAAACTGGAACACCCCACGGGGACACACTTGGACATATAAATCCCATATCCAATAATTCTTGTAGTTGTGTCTTTAATTCTTGCAATTCCGCAGGTGCCATTCTATACGGAGCCTTCGAGATCGGTTCCGCTCCCGGTATCAAAACAATCTCGAACTCTACTTCTCGCTCAGGAGATAGTCTTGGTAATTCTTCCGGGAAAACATCTGGAAAGTCACACACCACAAGTATGTCTTCAAATGTTTGCCCCTTCCTCTGAGTATCCAATGCGTAAGCTAAGAAGCCTTCACATCCTTTTTGAAGATCTCTTCGCGCCTTTATGGCTGATATGATTGATTTCAACTTGCTCGCCCGCTTCTCCAAACCTCCCAGAAAATGGAATTCATCTTTCCCTGGAATTGCAAAATTTACCTTTTTACCCTTGCAGTCGATCATTGCACAATTACGAGAAAGCCAATCCATTTCGAGAATCACATCAAAATCCACCATTGGAATATGGATGAGATCAGCATCTAACACCTCATTCCCAATCTTTGCCCTACATCCCCTTATTACAAGCCTGGAGACTAAAACTTTTCTACTAAGAATAGACACATGAAAAGGATCAACTAAAGAGACAGGGGCTAATTTTAAAATTTTGGCAAAACGTTGAGATATAAAAGAATAAGTGGCACCACAATCAAAGAGCGTCAAAGTTGGTACAGAATTAATTAGTAGGATACCTGTAACCACATCATCCACAGTCTCAGCCTCCTGTTGAATTAGTGCAAAACCCTAGCATTCGGCTTCTTTTGCTCCGCTGGCCTCGTGATCGGTTGAATAACAAGTCTTGATGCTTCCTGAGCCATCATCGGACACTCCCCAATATGATGTCCTATCTTTCCACACTTGAAACAAGCCCCAATCTTCCATCTATATTCGTCGGGATGTATAGGCTGACAAATCTCACAAAGCTTCTTTTTATCATAAGAAGCTACTGCCAGAGTAGTTTTAGGCAATGGACGCCTTTTTGCTGCTGGGGGTCCCACTGGTCTTAAACCTTAGTCCTGATTGAAGATAGGTCTTGGTCTCTTCTTCTCCCTTTCAACATCACCTTTCTTAATCTCTGCCTCAATATGAAGACACCTAGTATAGGATTCTTCATAGTTCTTCGAGGGCATCGAGAATAACCGATCCTTAATTCTCCTTTGCAATCCACTTTCAAACCATTGCAGCTTAAATGTTTCACTGGCCATGATCTCTGGTGCAAACTGTCCCAAGGCATTAAATCGCGATGCGTAGTGAACTACACTCATCCCTTCTATCTGTATCAAATCAAAGAATTCATTCTATTTTTGTAGTCTGATTTCCATAGGAAAGTAGTGATCGAGAAATGCCTTCTTGAATACCCCCCCAAGTCATAGATCTCTCACCTTGAGTATATGTTGGTTTTGCCCCTCTCCACCATTGGTTTGCATCTCCAACTAGAAATGGAGGTACAATTTTCGGCTTGACATCATCAGGTATCTCCAAGATCTCAAAATTTTCCTCTGACTCTTCCAACCACTTGCTTGCCTTTAACGGATCTGCAGTTCCATCAAAAGTAGGCATTCCCGCTTTCTTAAGTCGTTCATAATGCGCTCTAGGCCCCAATGTCAGTCTTTGTTGCCTCTGTTCCTGCTCTAGTTGCAATCTCTGTTGTTCTTGCTGCACATGTTGTTGATTTTGCATAACTTATGCCATCATATTCAAAGTCACCATTAATTCAGATGACGTTGGCCCAGGCATAGCTGTTGGTACAACTTGAGGTGGAAGCCCGGTAAGTGGCATCGGCACATGTTAACTGGTTCCACCTGTCGGTTGACGTGGTATTCTTCGTCCCCACTCTGCCAGTGACACGTTCATGTCATCCGATTCACTATTAAAACCCTCACCATCGTTTTCATGCCTTCCCTCACGTGCCATCCATCTCGCATCCACAATAAGTAATTAAAATAATTAATATTACCAGGATAAATAACTAGGTATTTGAATAAATAAGTAGGTAGATAAAATAATTAAGGGATTTTTTTGGGTCAAATAAATCAATAAAACTACTAATAATAACACAGAATAGTTAGACATAAAATATCTAATATCCTATCCTATCTTAGGATTCGCAGTAAATTAAATCATAACTTAATATTAAGGATCATGAACCTAGGGGGTCTCTAATACCACTAAATGTAACGCCTCGAATCCGAAATTCGAAATGGAACTCGAATCCGTACCCGAAACACTACACAGCAGCATATCTAGGAAGACGTTAAGCCTCTAACTCAAATAAATCACTTTAATTAAACTAATCACCTCCAACGGAAAAGAAAAAATATACATCCTGAAATATAACTCCATGAACAAAATATAAAACATTTAATACAACCAATGTCTTAGTCAATTTTAACTAAGGATTTATGCGAACAACACTGTCTAAGCCAAAGTAAAAGTCATAACAAGTAAAAAAGCTCAAAAAGTCAATCAATCTAAAAGTGTAGTCTAATCCAATCCGTCTCCACAATTCTCTTCATATTTTTTATCAAAATCTGCGAAATGTTAAATGAAGTGAGTTACACAAGCCCAATAAGTAGTCCAAACATTTTCTTAGGAAAGAGAATGTTACATATAGTATTCGTCAATAAAACACATCAAATAATATTCAATAATTAGATGGAACCGAATTTTTTTTCCATACACACACACACATGATATAAGACTTAGTCTACTATTGAATAAAATAAAACTTCCACCTCAATAAAGAAATAATACAATAGAATAAAAGTATGATTTAGTTGTAAAATAAATCTAATTAGCTTGGCCTAATCTTTAAAACAAAAAGTGGGGCCACAATTATACAAGAAAATAATATAAAAATAATTTGATTTTTTTTTTATAAACAATATCCATCATTTGAAATCAATGGTGTTCACTGCAAAACCAATTCCATAGACATACTCTGTGGTCACGTCCAACCAAAATAAATTTCGATTTTTTTTTTTAAGTGTGTGGAGGCCACAGCCGTCCCCGCACCAAGCAATCAACCAAAACATTCCGTGAAGACAGCATCACGTGAACAACATTGAAGACCTTGTTTTGTTTTTTGTTTTTTTTTTGTTTTTGTTTTTGTTTTTGTTTTTGTTTTTTTTTTTTTTTTTGGTTGGGACATCAAATGTCCCCATGTGCAGCAACCGAAAGCTGCACTCTACAAAACCCCCTTCGCTTTTCGGTTTTTTTTCCTTCCTTCTAACATCATGATCAAAATTGAAGACACAACAAACAAAGACTCATGAATCTCAAATTAGGAGAATGATCACTGATATCAGTCTTGATTATTTATCCCATCAGGGAGGCCAGATTTATATTTCTTATTGACTGAGAGGGATTTCAGTCACGTAAACAAATTTTAGAACAAGTTCTTCCTCCCCTTCTTCTAACCCATGAGCCATTAAACACATAGCACACATGATACCATGGTTCAAAATCGGAATAAAATAACCAAACTCAATGCTCAAATTTTATACAGAAAATACAAATTGTAGAATATTTTGAAAAACAAAAGATACCTGAACCACTTACCTCAGAAGTCAGGCTAATATCTCTAATCCAAACTAACTACTCCACACAATCGCTCTCTAATATCAAACCATACAACACCAATATCAATCCAAGGAACTAAAACCCAATGAATCAATTAACCTTATTATCTAAAATTCCAGAAATAAGGAGAACCTCCTAATATTTACTCCTCAACCTCTAATTAAATTAATAATCGAAGCCAATAGAACTCACTTTCACAGTTGAAACAAGTCAAAGTTTTCTTCCCAAGAGTCTGAAACCCTTAAATGATCGCTTTGGACAACTGATGATAAAATCAAAGAACGTCGTTTAGGTTAAGACGTAGATTTAACTTTTAAAAATACTAAATAATAAGCACATCCCTCAACTTAATTAAATCCCTCATGACCCCTAAAACCTTGTGGGCTATCTCATGGGCCATAATAAAAAATCACTTTATGAGTCGGTTAAAATATAAGACCCATAATCACTTGGGTTGAGTATTTACACCCTAACAAGAAATTTGTTTGGCAAATGTCTATATGTAATTTTATTTATTTTTTGATTGTGTTGTTTATTGCAAGAAAGTTCTCGTACCCATGATAATCATATTTGGCAGAAAACCATTTTTGATTTTCTTGCGTGTGAGATCGATGCAGATTACGGGCCTCCAAATTCTATGTGGACGGGGAATTGGACTTTTGGATGGCCTTTCAATATTTTTCTTTGACATTTCGTCTTGGATTGTAAGTGAGTACATGTGTCCTGACTTAGCCTTTCAGGATTTGGGTTGGCAGTGCATAACGGACATTAGCCCAAACATATGAAATAATTCAAAGTAGCCTTACCTTTTAACAAGTTAAAAATTAGGCCAAAAACTAATGCAATACTATATTATACTATGCATTAAAAAGGTAAAAACTTTTGATAGACCTGATTTACAAAGTTTTTAAAACTAATAGTTGATCCATAATAATTGGATATTTGTAACTATTTTCTTTTAACAAGTGAAAGAATAATAAAAACATAAGAGATAATATTTAATGATCTTCTATCGCGAGTTAAATTATATTTTATTTTATAATTTTCTCATATTAATAGGAATGGTGATATTTCTTGCACGTCTATTAGCTAAGAAAGTTCCCTCTTCCTCGAGTTGCATTTGGTTCAGAAACTAATATTAATTTTTAAAAAAATTATTATTATAATTACAAATTATTAACCGATCATGAAAGATATAATATTTTTAAAACTTGTGATCGAAAATTTCACTAGTTGTACGTCATGCCATTGTACTGTGTTACAAATTCACACGCTGCTACCTAAATTGGCCATTTGAGAGTTTTCGGTTCAATTTGTAAAGAAAAAAAGACGTATATATTTATATGTTGAATTTTTTTTTTTTAAAAAAAGGGTTTTTGTTGGGGTTTGAAGGAAAGCTGAAATATGTGTATTTGCAGCATGGGGACAAAAATTTTGCACAGTTTCTTTGAATGGAATGCGTCCCCTGTAGCATAAGAGACGAACAGACCTAAGGATGAAAGAACTTAGGATTTTGGCCAAATATGCATCGATTTATGTTGTCCTTTTCCTAAGTGCTAGTAGGACCAACAAAAATCTAATCCAACCAACCACCTTATTTCATTGATTTGTTTGGTGTGTAGACAACACATGCATCCCCGCAGAGAATAAAATTTCTAATTTTTATCATATTAATAATTTCTATCCAATAATAATAATAATAATAATAATAATAATAATAATAATAATAATAATAATAATAATAATAATAATAATAATAATGGTAATAATAATAATATCACCTTATAGTGTGACGTTAAAATGGTACTAATAAAAGACCACAATGGTAATTAATTTAATTTTGTTAGACCATGCACAATTTTCTTGTTTTTTCATTTTAAAATATTTCAAAGTAATGCTCAAATATTACTCTCCACATATTATTTTTTATACTGTTATTAAAATAATAATTTAATAATTAAATATTTAACTTAATTTTTATTAAGAATTTGGATTTTCAAAGGCATAGCCGCATGGTAATAAATTTCACCATGCAGACAGTACAGTTAACCAAACAGCTGTTTCTTCCATTGCCCTGGATCCATTGTTGGATCATGAACATGCCCTAATCACCAGAAATAAGGCCACGTCTGAGACGATGATAGCCATCTTAATTTCTTACTCAAGTAGCTTTCTTGGCCCCAAGGGAGTACTATAGTCACTAAATCCGTTCTATATGTTTTTTTTTTTTCTTTTTACGTGCTTTTAATTTTTTAAGCAGTTGTTGAATTTTAAACTCAAAATTTGATCAAATTGTCAGAAAGATAATTATAATCATATTCAAAATCATATATAGAATATCCAATTCGAATATCATAAATCAAATATTCCATTACATTTTATCTTTAAAGTTAGAAATGTATCAAGACCAAATAACACTAAATATAAAGAGACTTTATCCTATGATGGTTTGTGAAATCATATTCTAACTTGTGCAGGCAAAATAAAGAGGAGAAAGAAAAAGAGAAGGCTTGGGAGAGATATGATATAAAACTATATGGATAAATAATGAAGCATTATATGATATATGGCGGTGCAGTGCACTTGGAAGGGGGTGGAGGGACAGATCCATGCCCTATTTCCACAGAAGAGGAAGACACCTCCCAAGTGCAGATGCAAAAAAAAGCCTCGGTGAGAGAATGTTAGGAGCATAGTGGGACTTCCCACATGGGTCTCCCAATATGGGATTTGACCACTTTTCATTTTTTTTGTAACCATAATAAATCCCATGGACTATTCAACTCTTGAAATTGATACATATAAAATAGTTCAATGTTCCTAATATTTGATTGGAATGGACGGAGATTTGGATGCTATAGAGAGGGAATAAATGGCTTTTAGTGAGGCATGAGCCTTGAGACACAAACACCTCCATTTTCCTATCCTGCCTTAGGAGGCAACCTACCCCCTCTCTCCTCCCTCCTCTTCTAGATTTATACTTATATCTTGGCCATCTCTCAACTAAATTCGGACACACAAGCCACCTCTTATTTTATCATCATTATCCTATATAATATAAAATAAAAATCATGTGCCACTTTAAATTACTCGTGAGATTCAAATTAGATGTGGGTTATATATATAAGTTTTTGCTCATTAAATCTATCCATTTAAAATAAAATATCATTATTCTACAACAAAAAATCTACGACAATCATATATTTTTTAAGGGTGATAATATTGAATACGACATAAAAATGACACAATTATAGCGAGTTAGGAATGAAATTTCGCGGGTTCAAGTCGAAATGGGTTGACCTATTTAACTTTAAACGTGCTCGAGTTTTAAACAAATTCAATCTGTTTTAACCCGTTTCATCCCACAAACCCGTTTAGTTTTTAAAAATATTTTGTGTAATACCTTACAAATTTCACGATAGAAAATTAGATAATTTAATTTTTTACATGAATTAATTGAATTAAATTTTATTATAAGAATTAATTGAAGTGTTTGTGTGTCTATTTAGTTTAATTAAATGAGACCTCTTAAGAAAAATAAATAATATTTATGTGGCTATTTGCTTAATATATATAGTAAATGAATCATTCTTAATTAATTTTTATCTAGTATCTATAATAATATTATTATTACAACGACTTTTAGTTAGAGAAAATAATTTCTTGAATAATTCTATTTTATTACAAAGTTATATTTGTTTAAATTTTTAAAATTAAGTTTTATGAATTTATTGGGATTTCTAGATATTGCCTATGGAATGAATTAATTGGCCCTGCAGAGCCTATGGAATTTAGTATCTGACTTGCGAGTCAATAAGATTAATTTTTTAAATATTTTACCTCAAAAATATTTGTTTTGAAAATCTTACGAGAACAAATAACCTTCTAGCCTAATCAGTAGTAAATGTTGGTATTGATAACGTTGAGTACTCAACAATGATTTTAATCTTTGTATTAATATATGTTAGAGTTAGACGACCTTAGTAACTTGGCCTAATTCTAGGGATTGTCTTACTCTGAATGGGGTGACAAGACGTTAAGATGAGTCGTCCTAACTAGCCATTTAGCACTCGACAATTGCCGCGACTGCGGGGCGTATATTATTTTTGAGTCATTCGCTGAATGTCGGGTGGAGACACTCGGTACGTTTGACTCCTTGCCGTCTTGTTGGTAATTGACATCAGAATTGGGACCCCTGACTTATGGTGATAAGGGTGTGTTACAGTACACTTGGTATGCTGCGGTATACCTATTGTTTATTCTGAGTAGTACGTTGCGGTGTATTTATTTTTTAAGATGATTTGTTGTTTTATTAGTTTTTAAGACTTTATGAGCTGTTTTATTAGTTTTTTTAAATTTTATATGGTTTGATTTAATTTGTTAAATTTTTTTGTGTAATGGGTGAATAGATTGGCAAGTTTAGTAATTATCTATGTTATTTTTATATCTAATAGTGTCATATTATGTCAACTCATTTATAATACGAATTCGGTAAAAAAATAAACGAGTTAACACGACACATTTATTAATTGTATCGTATTTCAATTGACATGTCGTATGTTTCAGTTGACGGGTTGACATAATTCGTCGACCCAAACACGACACAATTACTACCACTAATATTTTTCACCGATAATTAGAAAGCCCATGCACGAATTTAGATGTATTTTGCCCCCTCCTTCTAGTAGGTATTTGTCCGACTCATCGGGGTGAGATGAATTATATACATTCTTTCTTGTCGGTTTTCGGTGTTTTCATTTTCTGATTGGAGGTTGCTGGGGTGGGGGGCGGGGGGGGGGGGGGGTTAGGCTTGGACACTGAATGCCCTTATCTTGTATTCTTGTTTTTTATTCTCCATTTTAACAGAATTATCTTTCAGATCTCATCAAGTCTACAATTTCTTAAGATATCTCTCATACAGACATGAAGATAACAATAAGGAAAAAGAGATCCATAGAGTCAAATGAATCACCCATAAGATAATACATATCATTGACTGGCCGAGGATGATAATCTTATATTATTTCTAAATCAAATATTTGGATAAGAAACCAAGGTATATATCATACAAATGTTTATGAATAATAACATTTAATTAAAGCAAAACAATGATAATATAATAATTCAATTACTTTAAAAATATATTTTTATCAGATAAAAATATTTAAATTTAATTCATATTTTTTGTTCTTTTAATGTATTAAAAAAATTAACGTGAGGCAATAGATTAGTTATATGCTTTATTATTTATAATAAAAGAAGTTTTAAAAATTAATAAAATAATTATTACTCGAAATATAAATATCAAATTTTATCATATTACGTATCACCCTTTCTCTTTTTCCGCTCCCTCACATTCTTAAAAAAAAAAAAAACCTTGAAAATTGGCATATATTGATGGAAAGTATAAGGAACTCGAATCTTTGAGGGAAGCTTTAGGAACACACTGTGCTGCAACCAATTCATTCATTCCAATCCATCACGCAGCCTTCACGCGCGCGCGCACCAAAGACCTAAAATACATATTCGGACGTGTGCACTAGTATTAAATTAGAAAATTTGATTAGGGATTCATTAATAGTATTATTTTTCTAAATAAATCATTATCTGTAAAATTAAAGAATATACTTTTTTTTAATTATATATTTATAATTTATTATTTTAACAAATTAATTTTATATTTTTCAGTTTTATTTTTAAAATTTTATAAATATTAAAAAATTTTCAATATACGTAAGTATTTTTCTATTTAAAAATGAGTAATGACAATAATCTGACGTGCAAGGCCACGTAGGATGAGAGATTGACAAGAAGGATTGCCTTTCACGTGTCATCGACGGCGAGACGACGTCATCACGAGCGTCTAAAATAGTCGTAAAAGATCACCGCATTTTGTCAGTCCTTCACGTGGAATTCTCGTGCAATCTATGACTAACCCCTCCCCCTTTTCTTTTTGCTTCTAATGTTAAATGCTATTTATTCAATATATAGGGCCATTTTTCATTTTTTTTTTGTATAATCACTTTTATAGTTTTATAGGGTCAATACAATTACTTATTTATTAAAAATTTTAAAAACTTTTAAAATAAATAAATTTGGCCTTTTGTTCTCGATGTATTACGAATTTAAAAGTGATTATAATATTATGTTCATGTTATAAAATTAGGGTAGTGTTAAAATAAAATCTACACACTACACACTAAGAAAATTCTAACTATTCTTTGCACAAGAATTTCTCTTCAAACTTCTCTCTTTATTTCTCTCACAATTCTTTCTCCAATCTTTCTTTCACTAATCTTTCTTTCACAAAATGATGGTGTATTACAAGCTTAGAGAATAGCTCTATTTATAGAGCTCTAATTAGTGAAATATATCATGGCATACATCATCTTCAATTAATGGTGTCTCCACTAAATGGTGGACATCCATAAAAATCTTCTAATAATTCACATAAATCCATAATTAGTGGAGCCTCCACTAATTAATGGAGATTCCAATAATTCATAACACTCCCCCTTGGATGTTCATCCATACATAAAGAATATGCCTCGTTAAAACCTTACTAGATAAAAACCCAATGGGAAAAAAAATTTAGTGAAGGAAAAAGAGTACACTATTCTATATGTATGTTTATTAC
The DNA here is from genome assembly GCA_026120185.1 of Voacanga thouarsii. NCBI lineage: Eukaryota > Viridiplantae > Streptophyta > Magnoliopsida > Gentianales > Apocynaceae > Voacanga > Voacanga thouarsii. The sequence continues at coordinate 807,277 of JANUWF010001635.1, read as the reverse complement.
TCCCCCTGATGAGATGATTCCTTTAAATCTTTAAACCGACGCATACCGATTTTATATCTCAACTTTTCAAATGTTGCCGTCGGTAAAGTCTTCGTGAAAATATCTGCGAGGTTGTCACATGACCGAATTTGTAGCACATCAATTTCACATTTCTTCTGGAGTTCATGAGTAAAGAAGAATTTTGGTGAAATATGTTTTGTCCGATCTCCTTTAATATATCCTCCTCGTAATTGAGCTATGCAAGCTGCATTGTCTTCATAAAGAGGAGTTGGAATACCTTTGATTGATGATAATCCACAACTTTCTCGGATATAATGAATCATGGATCTTAGCCATACACATTCTCGACTTGCTTCATGAATGGCTATAATTTCAAGCATGATTTGAAGAAGTAGTCGCTATAGATTGTTTCGTAGAACGCCATGATATAGCGAGTATTTCCACATGTAAATAGATAGCCCGTTTGAGAACGTGCTTTATGTGGATCAGATAAATAACCAACGATCTCGCATAACCTATCAATGTTGGACTGGTTTTATTTGAATAAAATAATCCGAGATCAATTGTACCTTGGAGATATCGAAGGACTTGTTTAATTCCATTCCAATGTCGTCGTGTTGGTGAAGAACTAAATCTTGCTAACAAATTGACAATGAAAGCAATATCAGGCCGTGTGTTATTAGCAAGATACATCAATGCACCAATTGCACTCGAGATATGGTACTTCGAGACCAAGGAGTTCTTCATCATTTTCTTGAGGTCGGAAAGGATCTTTATCCACATTTAATGATCGGACGATCATTGGAATACTCAATGGATGTGCTTTGTCCATGTAAAATCTTTTTAGCACTTTTGCTTGTATATGTTGATTGATGAATAAATGTTCCACTCTCCAAATGTTCAATTTGTAAACCAAGGCAAAATTTGGTTTTACCAAAATCCTTGATTTCGAATTCTCTTTTTAAATAATCAATTGTTTCTTGGAGCTCTTCGAGAGTTCCAATAAGATTAATATCATCAACATATATAGCTAATATCACAAATTTAGAACCAGATTTCTTAATAAAAACGCATGGACATACCTGGTCATTTTTAAATCCCGCTTTCAATAAATATTCACTAAGACGTGTGAACCACATGCGCCTGATTGCTTTAGGCCATATAATGATTTCGCAACTTGATGGAGTAATTTTCACGAGGATAATGTTTATATGCTTCGAGCATATGAAATCCTTCGGGATTTTCATGTAAACATCATTTTCTAAATTTCCATACAAGTAAGCGAGTGACAACATCTAATAGGCGCATATCTATCTTTTCATGTATCGTCAAACCGATAAGATATCGGAGTGTAATAGCATCAACAACAGGAGAATAAGTTTCATCATAATCAATACCTGGTCTTTGTGAAAAACCTTGGGCTACTAATCGCGCTTTATATCGAACGATTTCACTCTTTTCATTGCGCTTTCGCACAAATATCCATTTGTAGCCAACAGGTTTTATACCTTCTGGTGTTCGGACTGCAGGTCCGAAGACTTCACGTTTTGCCAGTGCATTTAACTCCGATTGAATCGCATCTTTCCATTGCAGCCAATCTTTTCTATGCCGACATTCATCAACTGATATTGGTTCAGGATCATCATTATCCTGTGTAACATCAAGAGATATATTGTATGCAAATATATTATCAATAACAGTTTCTATCCGATTCCAACTTCTACCGGAAGTGGTATAATTGATAGAAATTTCAGTGTTACTTTCATCAACTTCTGGTTCTTTGTCATCAGTTCTCTCTGTTGGGATTCGTGGACTCCTAAACGCGGAAAACATCTACGAATCCCTCCCGAGGACCCAAGTAAACGATTAAGAAGATCTAAGCTTTAAGAGTTACCTCTGGTTGCTGTAATCGAAATCCTTCGATTCTGGTTGCGCTGTTGTACGTTCGACCCGAACAATCACCAGACGCTGCAGTATGCGAACGTCCTCTACGGATACACACCGCGAACTCACTCGATACCCGGGGAGTGCTAGCGCCTAGGGTTTGAGAGGTTTTCTTTTTTTTTCTCTGGTAGAGAATGGCACGAGTGTTCTCAACCGAAAAATTGGACTATCGAAAGACGGCTAGGGCTTTCTTAAAAAACCCTCGAACCTCTTAGAGTCCAACCCTAATCATATCTTATCATATTCTAATTTAAATTCAAATTAAATTAAAACTGATATGATAAGATTCTGCCATTATCTCGATAATTTAACTAATTATTTTACCGAGTCAGATTCTTATAATATGGATATCATCCAGATTCATCGAACCTGGTCACCAGAAAAATAACCTAACAAGTTCGCTTATTGTGTGACCCTATAGGTTCATTTAACACTGGCAGCGTGCCTAAATCGTATTTAAATGGCCCACAAGTTATAAGCGGTTTCTAGCAAAACATTATAACTATCCAGGTTAAATGAAGATCGGTGATCTCTTTGAACCAAACCATAATTTTATATTTAGTCCCTTTGTCACACGATATCCAGATTAAGCATAAGGCACGGAGCATGTCATCCTTATTAAGCTTAATCAATTATTTCTTGATTTCATAGTAGATCTGTTCAAACAAATGATATCAATATCTTAGATTGATATATTTGAGCACGACCATGCATTTTTAACGAGTCTAACTTATCAAGGGGCCCATGGATATCTCTCCCATAATTGAGAGGGACAAATTCCTTCACAATCAATCATATTCCTCTCCTTGATTTATTTTATATCCAACAAGTAGTCTAATTTATTATCTCGGTTAAAGACAACTTTAGACAATGTCAAAATATAGAATTTATCAAGTAAGAAACTATGATGAATTTAGGTCGAAGGACTTTCAATATTATTATGGCTAGAAAGTACTTATGACATATTCCATGAAGTACTCTCACGAGTGGGTCATGTCCAATACAATGTTCTCTAACATTTATTTATGTCTTGACTCGATATCACAAATATCCATGGCCGATAAAACATAGCCATCAAGTCACAAACATACTAATCTTAATTTATTATTATTCCAATAATAATAATCGATCGAGGACAGTTTTAGAATAGTCATTGTATTCATTGTAGGGTTTTACTATCAAGTCACGTACTTGATGACCAACAAAACAAAACTCACTATCCATGGAAAGGAAAGCCTCATATTATTATATAAAACATAATGACAATTGTATAAGTACAAATTGACTCTAGGGCATATCCCCAACACTCTCTTGATCTTTATCATTCTTTTCTTCAATATGATCTTCTGGATCATTTAATCCTCTTTTCTTTCGAGGATTTTTATCTTTAGAACCAAGAGGTCGGCCACGCTTCTGGCGTGTTTTTGACTCAGCAGCTATAGGTATAATATTTTGTTCTCACTGGAACTTCAATTCGAATAGGAGCATTTATAGCTGGAATATGCGATTTTGTAACTCTTCTGGAGTCAACAAAAGCGTCTGGCATTTGATTTGCAATACTTTGCAAATGAATTATCTTTTGAACTTCAAGTTCACATGCGCTTGTGCGCGGATCAAGATAATTTAATGATGTTGTCCAATCAAGATCCTTTTTATACTTGTTTGGGTTCTCCCCTAATTTAGGGAATAATGATTCATCAAAATGACAATCAACAAATCTTCGTTGTGAATACATCTCCTGTCGGGGATTCAACATACCTGGATAATAGAGGGAGAATCATATCCAACGTATATCCCCTTTCTTCTTTGAGGACCCATCTTTGTACGTTGGTTTGGTGCAATTGGAATATATACAAGACACCCAAAAATTCTTAAATGAGCAATATTTGGTTCGACCCAAAAGCCAATTGCAAAGGAGAGAATTTATGATAACTAACTGGTCTTATACGTACAAGTGTTGCGAGCATGTAGAATAGCATGTCCCCGAGCAGATGTTGGGAGATTTGTTTTCATTAATAATGGTCTAGCAATTAATTGTAATCGTTTAATTAAAGATTCAAGCAAGACCATTACGTAGTGTGAACATGAGCTACAGGATGTTCAACATTAATCCCAATTGACATGCAATATGCATCAAAAGCATGTGATGAAAATTCACCAAGCATTATCCAAACGGATATTTTTAATGTGATGGTCCGGAAATTGTGCTCGTAATTTAATTATTTGAGCAAGTAATCTCGCAAACGCCAGAGTTGCGAGTAGATAATAAACATACATGTGACCATCGAGATGATGCATCAATTAAGACCATAAAATATTTGAACGGTCCACATGGTGGATCAATAGGTCCACAAATATCTCCGTGAATCTGCTTCGAGAAATGTAGGACTTTCAGCTCCTACTTTTACCGGTGATGGTTTAACAATTAATTTTCCTAGGGAACATGCAAGTACATGCGAATTTTTCTGATGTTAATATCCTTTTATTTTTTAAAGGATGACCATGTGTATTCTCAATGATTCTTCTCATCATGGTAGATCCTGGATGACCCAACCGGTCATGCCAAATGCTAAAAGTAATAGGATCGTAGAACTTCGGTTTACTAGATGATGAATTTCAATTGTACGTATTTTTACAAAATATAGACCAAGTAGAAAAAGACGGCAGCTTTTCTAACACCGATTTCTTACCCAAATGCATTTGAGTAATAAAAAGATGTTCAATCCCATTTTCCTCATTTGTTTCAATATGATACCCATTTCTCATGGATATCTTTAAAACTCAATAAATTTCTTCCGGATTTTGAGGAAAATAGTGCCTTATCAATAATAATTGTTGTTCCTTTAGGCAACAATATACTAGCTCTTCCTGAGCCCTCAATTACATTTGCACTACCGTTTATCGTATAAATATTTATTTCTCCCATTTTGAGATCGAAAAATATTTCTCATTTTTTAGTATGGTGTGTGTAGTTCCACTATCAATAATGCATATATCATCATTAACAATGACCTATCCGAACACAAATATATATATGTAAACGTAAATATTATTAGAATAGAATGAAAATGAAAATACAAAAAATATCAGGGTGAGGCTTTAGTTCTTTTGGACACTGCCATCACCAATTAAATGGTCTATCCTACCGTCTGGTGTTCAAAAAATCCGATACATCCATATGGGTAATATTGATATTAAGATCTTCAGGATCACTATCGTCATCCTCAACATTATTTATTAGATGTTGAGAAAAATTTGCTTCCACATTTTTATTTTTCAATGAAGCTTGATACAATTCAACTAAATGCTTAGCCGTACTGACGCTTTCGTGACCAATGACCTTTCATGCCACATCTATAACATATATCCTCATGCTTTTCTTCAATTTCTTTTTCTTTTCCCTTTTGATCTTTTCTGCTCCACTTCAGTGGCCAGTATTTCTCACGCTTGATTATAATTGTGATAAGGGAAATATCGAGCGTGACTACGACCATAACCACGACCACGGCCACGGCCACGGCCACGACCACGACTATAACGATGGCTTCGCTGGAGCCAACAAAGCATTCACTTCGGGAGTGCCGTAGAGCCGCTTGGTCCGGCTTCATGATTTCTCAATAATAACTCATTATTTTTCTCTCGCAATGAGGAGGGCGATGAATTAAATCAGAAATTTTGTATACCCCTTTTCTCGATATTGTTGTCGCAGGACAATATTCGAGGCATGAAAGGTGGAGAATGTCTTCTCCAACATATCTTCATCGCTCACTTTTTCTCCGCATAATTTTAATTGAGATGTAATTTTATACATTGCGGAGCTATATTCATTCACGGCTTTAAAATCTTGCAACCTCGTGTGCAACCATTCATACCGTGCAAGAGGTAGTACGACCATCTTCAGTGGTCAAATCTTTCTTTTAAATTTACCCACAGTGCCATATGGATCTTTTTCGGTAAGATATTCCATTTTCAAATTTTCATCGAGATGACGACGAATAAAAATCAAAGCTTTAGCCTTGTGTTGTGCGGATGCACTATTATTTGCTTGAATAGTTTCACTAAGGCCTTCAAGCATTTAGATGCATTTCGCATCGAGAACCCATGACATATAATTTGTTCCGTAAATATCAAGGGCTACAAATTCGAGTTTTGCGATGTTAGCCATAGAGATCAATAAATGCGTACTGTCTTCTCGGCTTTGGTAACTGCAGTAAACTCGTGCTTAGTCTTCCGGCTTTTGTACCAGTAGAGACTCGTGTCGATAACGTGTTATAAAATTAGGGTAGTGTTAGAATAAAATCTACACACTACACACTAAGAAAATTCTAACTATTCTTTGCACAAGAATTTCTCTTCAAACTTCTCTCTTTATTTCTCTCACAATTCTTTCTCCAATCTTTCTTTCACTAATTTTTCTTTCACAAAATGATGGTGTATTACAAGCTTAGAGAATAGCTCTATTTATAGAGCTCTAATTAGTGAAATACATCATGGCATACATCATCTTCAATTAATGGTGTCTCCACTAAATGGTGGACATCCATAAAAATCTTCTAATAATTCACATAAATCCATAATTAGTGGAGCCTCCACTAATTAATGGAGATTCCAATAATTCATAACAGTTCAGAATTTATCAACAAATTTATTATGAATATTACTTTTTGCAACAAACATTCAAAAGAAAAAAAAAATCTTAATTTCACGGCAAGACTATATATATTCGATGTAATTAACTAAAATTAAAAAATTAGACCGAATTTCTTATGAAAAGGCACCAAACATGTCCCCAAAAAATGAAAAATATACAGAAATAGAGTAATATTATTTTTAAAAAATAACGTTGAATTTTATTGTAGAATTACAATAATTTTTAATATTAAAAAATATATATTGTCTCATTTGGATGATGTTCTGTTTGAAATCTAGTAGGCAATTGGATATTTAAATATAAAATTATCAATTTTTTAATTTTTTGTTAATTATATCTAACCAAGTATATATAGTGTAAGACTGAGATATTTAGTAGACATTTCGAGTTTTTCATATTATTAATTTGAAAGGATAAATTCCAAAATCAAAGAAAGTTATGCACCGATCAGAGAATTTACTATCCAATTAGGTTTAAAAAATAGTAATGTATATAAAATTAAAAAAAAAAAGAGTTCAATGTAGCAATTATTAGGAAAAAGGAAAACAAAATTCAACAATGGCAACTCCGTTTTGCCACAGGAACAAAAGCAAGCTATAGATATAGCTAGGTATTTTGGAAATACGCCTTAACGATCAATAGTAATTGATGAGTGATATATTTTATAAGAATAATCATACTAAGATTATTAATTTAATAAATGAAATTAGTTAGTGTGTGAATGCCGCCCAAATTTCTTTTCTTAGATAAGGGGAAGTCTCGAAGATAAACCCCACCTGATCAAAGGTCTCTTGACCAGGTAGGATATAAATTGACGGACGTACACGAATGGCAGCTCTACAAGAAAGAGGACCAACGGACTAACCGGCCCCAATCGCATTCTCCTGCAATATTTTAGAAAAGAATTGTCATTACACATAGTCGAACCCGTGTGTCTCCACCCCAATCACCTCACTACTTATCAACTGTCTATACCTTTGGGGGCTCTCAAATTTCTTTTCTTATATTACTAACGAATGTAATGATAATTAAAGTAAGTTAACTTACATCATCTATATAATATAGTACAAGTTTTTACCAATTTTCCATTTTAATTGAGGAAAGAATTTGTACTCGCTCTTTTTTATTTCCTCGTATGAAAATTTGACCATAATAGAGCGGCTACAAGTCTAATTGGGTTAAATTGACTTTAAATATTTTGTTTTTTCAGCTACGAGGCCTACTGATCTTTAGGGTTCAAATATAGTTCCTTGAGGAAAATTTTGCTCAAAAGAAAGTATGAAATTGCGTTATTCCAAAAAAAAAAAAAAAAGGAAAAAAGGGATAAAGTGTGAAAATTGATAATATTGCAAGTCAAAATTCAAAAAATGTGCAGTATCCCGATCCTATTCTCGGGTGGGTCTTAAAAGGTGAACATGACCTACAGGTAGCCCGTCTAAGGAGCATGTGCTGCCATTTGACCCTGGAAGAGCCTTAATTCTCCAACCAAAGTCCCACACCAGTAATTGAATTGCACTCCAAAAATGGTCCCAATTTTAATCCCCTAATTTGTTTTTGAGTGCAATCCCATCCCATTTCATCCCTGCCCTCCCAAATCAAAAAGAAGGAAAAAAAGAGAAAAAGAAAAGCAAGTCTAGCAGACATCTCATCTTTCCCACTTTCAAGATTTTTCACATGGAGAAGGTTGATGAAAACGCAAAGATAGTTTGCACTCTCCCTCTCCCCTCCCGGTTTACAAACCTAAATTTTTAATTATTAAATTAATTACTGAACACGTAATTGAAAAGATCAATATTTAATCAATAAAATATTAAGAAAAATAAGTACAATTTTACTCGAATCTAACTAGACAAAATGGGAATTGCATTATTGCTTTTGTACTATTTCCAATGGAGAGTGAGAATTTGTTAAAGAAGAGTGGAGGTGTTTATATATATATATATATACCATGGGAATGGGATTGTCTTGTGAACTATTTATTTAGCTAGTACATCATGCATGGGGAGAGTTTTTATAGAGAGACTATGACTTTGATAATCAAAGTGGCTCACCCTTGACAATCCCATAATTAATCAGGATCACTAAAGATCACCAGAATTTATGCTAAGAACTAGTACTTTATCCTTTTCTCTCTGCTGCGCCAACTAGGCATCTGCATAGTGCTGAACATTTTGAGCTTGGTACCCTTTTGTTGCAGCCATGGGTAAAAAACTCCCACTAGACATTGGCACAGGGAACCCTATGCCCGCGGCTGGCCTATTCGAGGCTGCTCGTTCGAGGGACTGCACCTGGTTCTTGAGGAATTTCACGTAATGAATTGCTTCATCTAACATAGAAGCAGTGTCCATTTTGGTTCCACCGGGAACAAGTCTTTGAAGTATCCTAATCCGCTCGCTTATCCTTTCTCTTCTGTGGCGTGCAGCTACGCTTTGAGGATCCTTTGATATCTTTACGTTTCTTCTCTTTGGTGGTTTGACAGATTCTGGATCAATGTGAATTGGCTGCATTGCTGCTATCCTGAATATCATCTCTCTCATTGCCGCCACTGAATTGTGCTTTTGAGAATCAGACGGAAATGTGCTTGCACCGGCCAACTCGCCTCTCCACTTAGCGGCGCTCGAATTGGATAAGAAAGGGAGTGCAGAAGGATCTTGATGTCCTTGAGGAGAAGTGCTAAACGATATTGTTGAAGGGAGGTTGATGAATGCGGAGGAAGCAACATGTGAATTATCGATTATTTGTGCTATAGCAGCAGTATTATTGCTGCTACTGCTTCCTTGAGCACTAAAATCCATTATTGGCATCTCACTGCCATCAGAATAGGCCCCCGCGAACTCGGAAAGCTTGTCCATCTGCATCATAAGCATCATTTCCATCTGATCTTCTGGAGCAGACTTCAACAAGTCAATGTCCATGGCTTAATAATCAGCCTCTTCTTATATAGTGAACCCCCGAAAACAGAGAAAAATAATCCGAAAAGGCTGAGTTTTTGGGAAGAGAAATTAGAGGAAGTCCTCAAAAGCTGAGAACTGGTGCAACAGAGGGATGGGTAAGGTAAAGAGAAGGGGGTGTAGACTGAGAGTTTTATCAGAATGTGCAGTGAAGCAAAGAACGGCTATTAGGTTTGGCGATGAAATGAAAGGAAAAAAGGGAATAAAATAGTGATATCGGGAACAGACTATCAATCTAGTGGAAATCCTATATATAGCAAGTGGGCTCAATATTATATACCACAAAACTGTTATGCTAATAACAATTATTTCTCTTTTTATACTATTCCATTATACAAAGTTGGAAAACTTTTCCCTTTTTCTTTATTCTTTCCACAAGTTCTGTCTCCAAAATGGCATTTTTCTTTCCTTTATCCTTAATCAATCAAAATCTTTACAGCCCGTTTAGAAAGATAGCAAAATTCTCGCATGATGAAAGATAGTGCAAAAATAATATAATAAAAAACGATCACTTTTTATTGAAGACTGTATTATAAAATAAAAGTCTAATTTTATAATTTTAAAAATTAATTTTACATTTCTATCTGAATAGAAACTGTCAAAATATGTATTATAACCATTTCTGAAATATAATGATAGAGACGCCATCAAGATGATGGATTTATATGAATACAAATGATCAAAAGGGTGAAAAGTAAAAAAAAAAAAATGTTACATTTAGCAGAAAGACTTTGGCCCACCATTTGAATGGTTCAGATCCACCAACTGCTCCAGAGGATGCCATAAGTGCTTCTGATGGTGCATGAACAAATTATATATATGTATATATATATTGCATATACGCCATGAGTGGAATAGTGATCATCAGTCTAACTTTGCCTTAAAATTTACTTTCTTTTAAGAAGCCTAAAACCCCACTCACATGACTCGAGTCAGAACTCTCACCAGACCTCTTTAAATGACCTACTGATCTCAACCGATGGCCGGCAATCAGAGTCCGGTGACGGTGATTCCAAAATCATGGTCACGATCATACGGTTGGGACCTACGGTGTTATCGTAGGATCAATCTATCCTCAAGTTGGGCAGCTACAGCTTCAACATGGCCCCAAGGGAACGCCTTTCGAGGTGGATCAGGTTCTGCTACAACTGTTTCATGTGCTGGTTTGCCAACGAACTTACCAGCGGTAAACTGGCTTTGTCTGCCATCTCTTTTGATTTTATATACGTGCGTTAAAAGCCCCTCGCCGGAGATTTTCTTTACTATTCCATTAACTAATCCCTGCCACCACGCAGAAAAGTAGATATTTTTTTCAGTGTCAAAATTTTTTTACACAAACCTGTTTTCTTCATTTCTTGTCTCTGTTAGAAAACTTGTGGGTTTTATTGAGCAATTTTGTGACACAGGTTTAACTCATACTTTGCAAGAAAGATTAAGACTAATAATAGTACATATTCGTACTAAATTGAGGACATTAATTGATATTTTAAAATTATTCATATTTTATAAAAATAAATTTAATTTCAAATCTTATTTTGATATATCGAATATAGAGTGTGTGTGTATATATATATATATATATATAAAAGACTTGATCTGCTGTTTTTCACTCTTTGCTCTATGAATTCCCCGGTACTTTAATCTCGAGTTCTAGATTGGTCTGCAGCTAGTCTCCAATCAGTCCATGAAAGATGCAGAGATTGATGTGGACGCCTAACGGGTATATATAGGAATAGTGTCTCAAACAAACAGAAGACCTTTAGGAAGCGACAAAGGCTCATTGTAGTATAAGACAACAGTGTATTAATTGTGTCACGACCAACTATTTCGTGTATTAATTCGAGAGGCTTCGAACTTGAGTTACCGATAGATAAAAATCAACGAGAATTACTGTTCATGCAATTCTTCATGCACGTAAGCTTTGCATGTATAAATATAAATGTGATTCTATGCTGCTGCTGCTGCTGGCACTTCACCATCTTTCTGCGATGAATGCAGCGCAGTGCGATAAGGGTTTCATCACCTACCATGGTGTAATCCATTTGCAGAGATGAGCTATCCATTAAAAACGCCACAACTTAATTTTGCATATGATAAATGCGTTTGTTCCTTCCTTGTATCGCGTTCTTTTACTAAGTAATATAATGATTTTCAAACTCAAATTTATTTAACTCAAAAAATATACGTTTTTATCAATTAAACTCTTGCTTGACATGCGAAATATATGATTTACAATGATGATGATTGAATGAGATGTAGAATGAAGATATTATATTTGCTTTTGGACAAATTGCAAATAACACGTAATGCATATATCCTAGATAGCTAGCCCATTGGAAAATTGGTAAACTATAGGATGAAGGAAGAAGACTAATGGAATCTTTGTTTGATTAGGTCTAAAATATGAACAGGTGGATTTTTTTTTATATATATATAATTTTTCTTGGAGTTATCATCAAGCTGAAGCCAGAGGATGCATGGTGGTGGGAGGAAAATGAAATGATAGGAAAAGAGACGAATGGGAAAGGAAAAGAAACATGTGTTATATATGTGCGGGTGGTTTTCTTTTCTGCTGCAACACACCAATCAAAAAGGAACACAACAGAGATATCTCTCTCTCTCTCTCTCGCAGCCCCCTGATTTCAAAGCAGGGTCCCGACTAGATGAGCGGAATTACTTCTTCTAGACCACCCGTCTTCCATCTTCTTCTTCTCTGATTAGAAAAAAGAATAAAATACTGAATTTTATCAACAAGACATGAATAAAGCGACATGTTCTCTGCAAGAACAGGTTCGATCGGATAAAAAGAATCCAGAAGAGAGAGATTTTGTTGTTTGTTGGAGTTTTTCTTTCTCTCTTTTTACATTACATTATCACGGTTGCACCACCTTATCTTCTCTCCCCCACTTCTTGTTTTTTATTACCTATACGCATTTATTATATAATACTTTAAATCAATAATATACATTTTTTTTAAAAAAGGATAATTCTCATTTCCACCAATTTTTCTAACCCTTCCATTCTCATCGGGAAATGCAGGCAGGGGTTCAGAGTCGAAACAATTACTAGTTGTATTATACTATGTACTAGTTTTTGCTATCACAAAGTGGTCCCTTCATTTTTCTTCTTCTTCTTATTCTCTTTCTACATGATTTTCCTCACTCCAAGTTAAATGTGCAATGGCTTCATTTCATTGCCAAATTGCACAAACAAGATAGTCAAAGCGTCATGCCAATTGTTTGGCTTGAGGCTCTGTGCTCTCACTGTCACAAGGGCACTTTTCTTGGAAAGGAAATGAGTGTAGGGTTAAAGTACCTTCGACCAGATTTCTATCTTGTTGAATTCTAGCTAGCTTCCCTTTGCTGGGGGTGCGTGTGATCTAAGGTTCGCAAGTCTAGAAGTTTGGCCTTTCCCTTAGGAATGCAATTTTGGGCTACCAAGTCCTCCTTGCTCAGTCATTGGATAATGAGGTTCATTAACTCCACATCCCACCCATGTGCATCAAGGCTAGAGGAGAAATTGTTTTAGTCCTTGAAACAATAACAGCAACAGCGACATTGTCCTTCCTAGGAGACCACTTTTGCATCAAGAAAATTGAGTGACAGGTTGTCTATTGCTATTAAGAACACTGTTGCAAACTATGAATTGGAGGAGCTCTGGAGCAATCCACATTCTCGTGATAATCAAAATTACTCTTGGGGACCTTAAGTGAAGTGGGGTTAGCGAGAACAGTACTCCCTACCATTGGAATATAAGAGTTGCCTATGCATCTATCTACCTTCCCATTTAGTGTACAAAAAGACCAACACCACCATTCACGGAAAATAAGCAGATAACTCGTCTTCAAGCCCTTGACAGGGGTCGGCAGTGCCTATTTCAGGAAAAGAATCGAATTCTTTTGGCTGCCTTGGGCCGAAGTGGTGGTATCTCTTTATTCTTTAACAAAACCGACTAGAAAGATAACTCACTTAATAAAATAAAATAATTTTTAAACACTGAATTGAAGTTCGAACTGGACACTAAAGTTCTTGTTTTGTTAGATTAACTTTAGTTTTCAAAAATAGTCCAAAGAAATTCAAACACCAGTTATAAAAAACCAAAAAAACCAACTAATCTTAAACCAAAGTTCTTCTCAATGGTAGTTCAATTCGCAGCACGATTTACGAGCTCAAGCTAATGGTCCAAAAATATCACGAGAACCTCCCTTCGGTTATCACGAGAATGTCGTGGGAATTGGGGAATATCAAGACCTGGATTTGATGGGATACGAATGTATTGTATTGCAAGTTCATATCAACAATCCATTCTGAAGTAAATGGATTTTTCAGTGTTTTCCTCTGTTCACCTAAAGCTCCAAACCAGAGATTCACAGAATGACCGATGATAAAATTTAAGGCTCGACTTGCCTACCTGTCGACCAGTTCATAGTATTCTATTCTTCCCTTTACTCCTTCTACAGCTTTTCTTCTGTAGGCAAAAGAAGGCCAATGAGAAGTTCAATTCAGAAGTTCGTAATTTCTTGTTGACATTGTTTTCTGTAGCACCATATGCATTTTGTAAGTTCTGCATTTTAAAGCTTGTGATCAGCAAATACCACCTCCACTCAAGAGAAACATCATACAGATGAAATGGAGAAACTGAGTGACTGGCTTCTCGGCCATTCATTGAACTACTTTCGTCAAGAACATGCAGTAGAGATGTATGATGAAAGATGCAAATTCCATCCAATATTGGGAATGAGGAGAAACCAATACAACTTTGGGAAAGAAGGCCACAGTAACACCTGAGAACAGAGCCTGTAAAGTTCCCTGCCTTTAGTTGTACTGTTTAGAAATAGAGTTGGAACCTCAGCTAATTTGACAATCAATAGAACTGTCAACAAAATGCAATCAAGGGTGCAGCTGCTGCTTGGGTCATATAACTGCTCACACAAAATAGTGTGTAGCTCTATAAAGAGGAACCAACCCCGAATGTGCAAATTGGACACACTGAAAAAGATTCCTTAGCACTAAATGAATGGGACTCTCAACACATTGATATATTGCAACAGCAAAACACAAGATTTTGCATCTTACACACTTCAAAGAAGATTAAACAATCTTTTGTTCCTTTGATAGGCATTTGAAACCTGTCCAGCTCATCCATCATTATGGCCACCAGATTAATTGTTTCTAAGGTACCATAAAAACTTGACCTTTTCCCTACATCATAGCTAATAGAACTACTGTACCAAGGGAATCCACAAAACACCAAGCCCTGGAAAACTAATCAAGGTTAATGACACCTTAGCCAAACACCTCTCACATAAAATCCCAAAAATTCAGTTGTTAAGGACCGTTATTCAGCCCCTTGTTCTGAAGGGGACCCAAAAAAAAACCAAAAAACCAAAAAACCAAAAACCAAAAATCAAAAATCAAAAATAAAAAACAAAATATTATGTTTAATAAGGCAGAAATAGCTCCACCCCCTCTTGTTTTAACTTGCTTGTTGAAGCAGAAGCAAGCTTCTGCCAAAGGCAACAACTTTGCTGAATATATGCATAAAGCCAAATAACCACAAATAAGAGAAACAAAGATTCACACAAGAAACAAACACGGAATCCTTTTTCTGGTTTCGTAGTTAGCCATTATAAGTATCTATATTTGGCCATGGTAGAAAACATAAAGGATAGAGAAAAAGGCAATTTTTTATCTTTATAATGAGATGGAAAGGCGATATTTACTTACCACTTCGGAGTAGATACTAATGTTAGTGACAATATATCATCCCAAATGTATACCTTCCTTATTCTAGCAATATTAAAATAGACAAGAAAAACTTATCTCCAAGAAAACATTTTAATTTGGACAACATATTCCAAGCATGCTTCTGTTTCCTTTCCTGATACTCAAGTATCTACAGACAAAAACAGGAAAATGATGGAAAACCAAGCAACTACCCTCCAGGAGCTGGTTAACTCTTGAATATAAAAATTACAAAAGTAATTCCCCCCACCCCCCCAAAAAAACAAAACAAAAGAGTAGCTAACTTAACCAATAAGTAGTTCAGCAAAGATACATGAATTTATCATTCAAATTTTCAATTAACAGTCCAGAGTAGACTCTACAACCTAAATCCTAGAATCTATTGAAAATTCAAGTCAACTTATGTTCAGGTCAGTGTGAATGTAAGTGTTTCCAATCCACATTACGTGACAACATTAAAGTAAGATGCCAAAAAACAAATTGAAGAACATTGTACAAGAGCAAGAAAAGAGTATTTAGAAAGCAAAAAGGCTCCAAAAGTGGATGGCAAAAATCATGGTTACCACCAATAACAGAGAAAAGGCCACCACCTTAGATTCTGTGTCCAGTAGCAGTGCCAAGTTCATTTCCATCCAAAAGCTCTGATACAGAGAATTGGTGTAAGTTTTCATACATTTTCTTCCATTGCTGGACCATTTGTATGGATCTTTTGCATTCAAGTTTTAGCCTTTCTATCTCCATTTCATTAGCCGCAGAAGAACCTTGTTGCTAAAAAAGACAAGGGACATTAAGACATGTCAATGACAGAACTCAAATTTAAGAAGAGATAGAAAAGTATCTATAATGCAAGAGATATAAACTATTATCAATTACATTAAGCAATTGATATATTCTTTAGTATTACAATGCATACTTGAGCAAAAGACATTCCCATAACACATAATCAAGGATTATAGCAATCTTCCACATCAAGACCTATAATGAGATCATGATTAACTGAATAACAGTTATGAATCATACCAAAGAATTGGACTCTGAGAATCCAAGATATCAGTGAATGCATCACCCTTGAATACAACTGTCTCAGATCAGAACTGATAAATGAAATGTACCTGCAAAAATTGTCCCAACTACAATTTCCAACAAACATCAAAGAGAAGGATCCTTTTTTGTTATTTTTCTCTTTTGATTGAATCAAAATTTGCTTCCAGACAATAGTTGTTCTTTTGGCCCATCAAAACTGTACTTTAATGGAACAATCTTTTGATTCTCATGGAGAGTTTCTCATTTGTGTGGAAGTGTAATTTATAGTTATCCGTTTGGTAGGGAACCTTAGTGACACATTACATTTAACACATGCAGATCAGGCAGCCTAGGCACAATAGGAACACTGTGTATGTAAGGTTAAAAGGGAAGTGCCTAGCACATAACTAAGTTCTACAAAACCATCTTAAAAAAGGTCATTACATCAAAAAACAGTCAGTCAGATAACTTCCCCCCCCCCCCCAAAAAAAAGGTAAAATCTTGGTAAAGCTTCTATGAACAAAAGAAATATTTCTCTAGTTGAAAATTCGGAGCTTTTCTTTTGGCTTCTATTATCATCCTTGCCCGGTTGTAATCCAAATTCAGAGATTTCAGGCAAGCTGTCAGCCTTAATTATGAAAAAAGTTTAGCATCATAACAGATCTAATCACCATGACACACTCTGGAAAGGGACACAGTATTTCCTTAATAAAAAAGAGCAAAACAAAAACTATCTCAGTTATTGGCCTAATAACCAAAAAGTTTTTCCAGCTAGTTTGATCCCTAAGAATTGTCATTATAATTGTGAATTAAAGAAGCCTCAACATGTAAATATGTTTGTGCCATTTTAACTCCCATATTCAATAATATCATTTGATCACCATACACTCCAGACAAAATTACCCTGAATAACCATCCATTGCTTTCATCGTTTTAAGCATTAAATGATGTACCAATGTTCAACCCACGCAATACAGTATGCATCAAATTCGTTCAACTGGTTTTTTCTTTTAATGGATTAAAAAAAATAAGGATGAGGGCAGATATGGACCTCAAGATTGCCCAAAACAATTAAGCAAGCAAACAAAAATAAAGTGAGCATTCTACTATTGAGCAAATATGGACCTGAAGTTCTTTTATTTGATTCTCTATTGATTGAAAACTGACGTATGAAGAATCTATAAGGTTGTTGGAGGTGGTGAACTGGGAACTGATGAAAGTCCTCACATGTGCTTCTTCATCTGATGAATAAGAGAACTTCTCCAGGGGTGGAGGTATCTTCCTGTGTTTCTGTAGTGAGAATGCTATAGAGTCCATAGATGTCCGTGGATTGAGATATGGTGGCTGTCTAATGACAACAACATTACTAATTGGTCCTGTAAAGTCAATCAAATAATTAAAAAGAAAGACTCATATTCTGTCAACAGCTAGAACGAGAACAGATGATAAATGCAAGGCATTTGATCTCTTGAGATGGAAATAGAATATACTGGCGTACATCTAATTGTTTAAACTATATAAAAGTTTTCAGCAAAACACTTAGGATAATAAATAGGGTAAAATATGCTAATCACTCTTGAACTTTCACAAATTTTTATTTCCACCATCGAACTTTAAAATATGTGATTTTAGCCCTCAAACTTTTAAAATACCTAAAAAATAATCCTTTCAACAATAAAAGCTCAAGTACAATACAAAATCACCAGATTTTAGCTCTCATTCTCCCATTTTTTATTTCTAAAATATTAATTTTCAACTTTAATCTCGTTTTTTCTCTTCGAATTTCTTCATTTATCAACACCAATTTCAAGATCTAACTTCAAACTTTTTATGCAACTCAAAAATTTTGAGATTACTCTTTCGCACTTTTTCGAATCTAACTATACAACAAAAATAACATATTTTACCCTTTAATAAACAAAATTAAGACATAAAGATGAAGAAGAAAAAAAACCGATTCAGTTCTTGACAAATAGTAATTTTCTTGGCATCTCTACATAAAAGCAGAATAAATTTGAAAGCAGAAGTGAATTACCAAAAAATATATATATATGTATCTAAAAAGAGAAGTGAGAGACGTGCAAGTCGCAGTAATCTTTTCCTATCATATATAAAAGTTACTTTGTAAGAATTAGAAGGATGGCACCACATTGTGAGTGTTGATAAATGAAAATACCTATAAAATAGATCATGTGGAAGTCATGTGATGAACTTCCGTAAACACTTAATAGTTTTAATTGATGGAATAGTTATTTTTTAGATGTTTTAAAAGTTCGAGGGCTAAAATCATACATTTTAAAATTCGATGATGAAAATCAAAATTTGTGAAAGTTCAAAGGTGGTTGACATATTTTGCCCTAATAAATAACAATTGTATTTGGAAATCGAACTATAACCCCAGCAGGTTGCAACCAAAGTTTATCTTGCAACATTATAATGAGCACTCATAAGCACCAAAATCCAAATCCTAGAATCCAGTTTTCTGTTCATTCACCAAGTAATTCAAGGTATCTGTGCAAACATATTTGATAAATGACACTCTCTTGAATATTTATTAGGTATAAATAGAAACTCCAAATACATATTCCACATAAAGTTGAAGAATATGCAGAGTCACAATCTTCAGAAGCAAAAGAAAAAAAAAGAATATATGCTACATATTCTTACAACTATAAATCACCAGAACTTGTCACATTTGTCAACCACAAAAAAAGCTCACAGAAAGCAAGCTTAAAACGACAAAGCATATGGAGCAAAATGCCTTCAACCAAGGTGGCAGTGCCACTAGAAGCAGCTGATACCTTTTGCATGTCTAAAGACACGAGTGATGTTGTGGGTTCTGGTGTCCCAAACTCTAATCATGCCATCCTCTGCTCCAGAGGCTAATAGAAATCCATCCTTACTCAATGTTAGGGAAGTTATAGCTTTACTGTATCAAAGATGAGAATGCATAAGTTTGTGAAAGAAATTAAGAGACAGAGGATAGGGAAACATTCCAGAATTCATCATATGTAAAGTCCAGTGAGCCAGGTAATATACAGAGCAATATGATTTCCAATTTACAAGTGACAGCTGTTCACTCAATTCTGAAGATCATTACGCATCAACAAAGAAAGAATTCGACAATCATGGCAAATAAAATGAATAAAGAAATATCACTTTCTTAAGAAGGACCTAAAGAAAAATATTCAGTTACCTAAGTTTGTGAAGCACCTACTACATCTCTGAGTTCATTAATCTCAAATACACAAATGCCTAAAACAGTACCAAAATGGATAACTTCTGTTTGACTACTCCAGATAGCAGAATAACTAATGCAAGACTGATAATTCTAGTCTCAGAACATTCAGGAATAAAGGACCTGTTGGGAAATTAGAACAGAAATTCATAAGCAAGGACTAAGGCAAGCTATTATCCCCTATGGTACCACAGATTTGAACAAAGCCCATAATGTATTATTGAAGCAGTGTTCAGAAATTCATACACATAATATGAGTATTATTATTTTTTACAATGGAAGAAAGGATAACCTGTGCTCAGATAATGACCCAATGATATGCATTCCATAGGTACTGCTGGGGTTGACTTCAGCATTAAGTGCAGCAATGTATATTTTACCATCTCTTCCACCAGCATAGAAGACATGTTCACCGGGGTCCAATGCAATTGCTTCAATTATTGAGGGGAACACAATATTCCTCAATATTTGTCCTCTAGATAAGCTCCATATCTGGGATAAATTGGGGAATAAATATTTATCAGAAACATACATCACCTTACTTATGTAGGCAATGAATAGACAGCACCCATATTGCACACTGCCACAAATGCCACAGCGGATTTGGGACAAGGTAAAAATAAACTTAGATATAATTATCCCAACAATTACATTTTTTTTTTTAATTAAAAACACACACATACTCACTCTCTCGCTCACTCACTCTTTGGCAAAATGAATATGAATGCAAAGTGATACTCTACTATTGATATCATCTTACTTAAGAATAAAATAGCTTATCATCAAATACAGAAAGTAGAAATTCAATGAATGGGAAATCCAAACCACCTTTGTTGATCATAGGCATCAATTGATTGTTTAATTACCATAGTGACAACAGGGTAGGAATGAAAGAAAAATTCAGCCAAAAAATTCAATCTTCAAGGACTTGGGGGTGCTTGGTAACAAAGTGCCCTCAGGCAGAAAAAAGAAAAAGCCCTACTGACATAAATGCGTAAAATGCATCTCAAGTCCAGCAGAGGATTATCCAGTACACATCATCTCATTGAAAGTGACCTAAAAAAGCAGCAAATTTACACGGCAAAATCCTTTTCCAGAAAGAAAACTACAAAGGCATCATCACACACCTTGCAAGTCCGATCCTCAGAAGCAGAGATAATTATGGCATTACATCCCCCATAACCAGTCACAATATGAGTTACTTTTAGTGTATGCTCAGAGAAACTATACTCATAAAGATGTTTGGCAGCCTCCTGCCGCAGATCATCAAATAGCCTAGTAAAGTTTTTTGTCCCATCAGTAACCACAAAAGATGATACGTAGTTGCATAATTCAAAAGCAGAATGATAGATGAATACATGAGAAGTGACCACACCCGAACAGAACCATCCTCTGAACCAGAGATCAACAGGGACTGATCATCAGAGAATGCTAAGCACGAAACTGCCCGATAATGACCATGCCACTTCTTTAGCAATTTTCCAGTCGCAACCTATTGTGTTCACAAAAGATTACATCATTCTTTCCCAATCACTTCCAAACTTCGATCATACCTTGACTAATACAAGTATATATATGAAGGCAACAAAAAATAAATGTTATCGTCTCACCTCCCATAAGTATATTTCTCCGGATAGGCCACCTCCCACCAAGTAAGTTCCCTCACTATTAGCAGTAAGGGGATTAATAGGTTCAGCTGGAAAGCTCTTCACCTCTACCTGAGGCTGCACAATTCAAACCGGACAGAAATCAAAATTATTTTTTAGGGGGTTAAAAAAAGGAGCAAGCTTTCCAGAAATAGAATCAAGAAAACAGAATTTAACTCCTCGTAATCCGTTAAGAGCCCATTTATCAAACAGCTTAGCTTCATACCTGCCTGTACCAAACAACCCACGTACTAAAATTTTCAGTTTCGTTTCATACCTTATTCCAGAACCAGTAGAAGATGGATCCCGAAGAGGACTTGGATTCACGGAGTTGAGAGGCTGCAAGAAAGCGGCCTGCTACTGAGGCGAGGCCATTGGCCGGTGAAGAGCAAGAACGAAAGCGAAGGTACTCTGCGCCTGAGTGGAGGTCCCAACAGCTGATGCCGGCGTCAGTTGGCGATGAAGCAAGAACTAGCTCTCCTTCCATGTTGTAGTGTTTCTACACTAAACTGCTCCGGCGCGATGAGAGTAGGGAAACAAGCCTGCGCGCGCAACTTGAAAGCTTCGCTGAGCACTTCATACACTCCGCTTCGACTTCCCCGCATTCCGGGCCTGGTAATTCATTTTATTGGGCCAATATTGGCAGTTCAAACTTCCGGGCCCAAAGTTTTTTATTTCAGACCAATTGTTTTTTAAATACTGGCCCAAACATTGTTCCAGCATATGATATGTGCTCTAAAAAAAAAAAAAAGAGTATCATGTGATACGTCCTGCGGTGGGTTCGAGCCTCGACAAATAACCGTAAGTGTGAACAAATTTTTTTAATTTAAATTAAAATAATATTAATTTAAATAAATTTTATTTTACAAAAATTGTTAAATACTCACAACACATTATATTTTTTTTTTCTCGTGAATGATTGAATTTCACATTTAATAATATTTTATTAAATTTTAACAAAATCATATTAATTTAATCTTTACTAAGATATAGTCTAAATAAAAAAATATTTTTTTCACACGTTAATAATGTCTCAATCAATTCAAGAAACAAAGAATCAAGAATTGAGATATGGGACACAGCACACTTTATTTAACCATCATTCATTTCCTAAGCAAAATATCTTTGACCTAAAAAACGCGTAGATTTTCTTTGTACCCATCAACATAGATCAAAATCAAAATTACTGTAATAAAGTCAAGCAGTAGTAGTACCATCATTAATAGATTGTTAGTGACGTTCCAAATATTTCTTCCATTATGCTTTTATTTCCTTCAAAACTAACATATTGTCACAACTCTTTTTATTTCAAATCCTTCAAAATTATGCATAGTTTTTCCAATATTTAAATGACTTAAATATAAGTTGCATGCATGCACCATCTCGACTAGATGATTTTTTTTTTTTTTTTCTTTAACAAAGTTGATTGTCTAGTGATTGAATGTTGAAATTTCTATTCTTTTTATATATGACACTTGAACTATACGCAATGATTCAGAATTTAAACTTTTGTTTCTGAATATCACATAATAAAAAGAGAGACAAAATTAAATTTTCAATACTTTATACTAAAAAATAATTATTTAGCGAGTGAAGGAATACTATGTTAACATTTTTGAAACATTAAAAGACACATTAAAAAATAAATATCTTTATCACTAAATTATCATATATATATATATAAGGGGTGTTGACAAATTGGTCAGGTGCAACTATTTTCTAATCTATAATCATCTAATTATTGTATATGCACACATGATGGTGGACTAATTAAGCTGCCAAAGACTAGCTAGATCTTACCTAATGATATCTCTCACTCACAAATCTAGGAAGGCCAACGCAAAATGATTGCACGAATTTTCGAAAATTGAAAACAAAAAGCTCTAAACCTTCCATTAAAGCATTCTCTGCTTCTTCCAAAAGCTATTCATATACAAATGGTATATTGTAATAGTTATAGTTTAAATTGTCAATAAAGTGACAGTAGTACTATAGTTATATATATATATACCAAAGAAATGTCCAAAAAAGTGCACTAAAAAGACTCAACCAAAGAAAACCCCCAGTCTTTTTTTTAAAATAATGGACCTTTTTTTTTTTTTTACCCCTCTTTCTTTCTTTCCCATCTTTCGAAACTGTGTGTCATAGTCCAATACGGCTGTTAAGCAAAACACACACAAAAACACACATCAAACGCTCTTTTCCTCCTTCCTTCCTTCCTTCCTTCTTAAAGCATCTTTACCAGATGATCCGTATTCCACTTTTTATATTGAGCTCTTCAAATTCTTCTTCTCGCGGTGGACGAGACGTATCATTCTACAGATTGCACGTGCAACTTGCAGTCACGTGTCAGTTCCCATAAAAAAGACAAGAGGGAGGTCCATGTCTGAGGTCTCTACTAATGCCCATTCTGTCAAAACTAGGGTTAGGGTTTTTTTTTTTTTTTTTTACTTTTTTTCCTTGGTGAGGGGCGATGGGGGTGGGGGGGTGGGGGGTGGCTATAAGACCAAATCATTGCACGACCAAGATTTTCTTGCTTCTTTTGTTGTCTAGATTTAGACACTTGTTTCTTCTTCTTTCTTCAGTCTGGGTTTTTATTTTTCAGTGTTTTTTCTAGTACTACAAGATTTAATAAATGCTGCGGCATGGGCGGATGCATTAATAACAATGGTCAAGACGAAAAGAATGCAGGATTCAAGATAAAGAAGAAAAGAAAAGTTACTCGAAATGCTTAGTCTAACTTTATGTGGAGACTTTACCTGTATGTCAATGTTGGACAAAGCAACAAGAAAAAAGCCACAATGATAAAAGAGAAAGATTACGGATTTCTGGGAAAATTTTACTCGTGGATTCTAATCGAGTTCCCATACGCATTACATTTCTCTATTGCCTACTGGTCAGGAAGCCTCTCTGTCTCTCACTTCTCTCTCTCTCTCTCTCACAGGTCACTGTTTGGATTGTTGTACAGAGAATTGGAAGAAAGGAAAGGAGAGAAGGGGAGGTATCCAAGGAGGGTTTTCAAGACATTGATCAGATACTTAAAGTAGGAAAAGGCAAAGGTTTTCTGGTCCTCCGAAGAAGTATAGAAGCCTTGATAGAAACATTTCAAACCTCATTTCTAGTCAGTTTCGCCTATATTTCGCTTTCATCGAATAACCCAACGACCTTCTTTTTTTTTTCCCCTCCTATTTCTCTCTTACACAATCTTGTTTTCATCTTTGCGTTTGTACTGACTTTTTACCTGGCTGACTGTACAGTTTTTCATATAAACGAGAAATTGAGATCTTAACCTTAATCAGAAGACATGATGGCTTTCTTTTCCTAAATCATATTTTACCTTTCTTCTCGTTGATAATGGTGATTATTGCTATATTATTTAACTCTTGAACACAACTTTGTGAAACAAATTACTCCATTTTCATGTGTCAGCTACCTTTTTATCGCTTTTTTCTTGATTTCATCTTTCCATGATTCTGAAATGGGAAGTTATGGGTTTTCCTTCGGATATAGCCATTTTTGTACGTGTAAACCATTAAAACATTGGTCAGGGCTCAGAGGACAGATGAAGCGCCAGGAAAACATTGTGAACGAATCCCAGGACCAAAACCCTCCTCAGTTCTGCACTTTCTCCCCAGAGAACTGAAAAAGGAAAAGCTCCCGGCCACCCCCACCTCCTCTCTCTCCCCCTGTCTCTCATGTGTACATTTACTGATGCAACTGAACCGTTCAGATATCAAGAAGCAGAAAAGAGAAGAAGAGGAGGAAGAAACATTAATCGAGGGAAATTAATGCATCACTGAAAATAAAGAAACCTTGAACTAAAAGAGGCCTTTCAGGAATTAGTAAAAGTTGATTTGATCTTTCATTCTAATCAAACCCACCTGCATTCATGGCTTGGGGAAACTTGATAGTACCGGCACTGAAGTCATATATACACACAAGTCACAAACACAAGTACGCACGCACACAAAGAAACATCTCATCGACATTACTATCTGGGATTCTTGGAGAGAGTCGAGGGAGCCAAGAAGACAATCAAAGAGAAGGCCACTTAGATATTGAGCCATCCAAAAAAGACAAAGAGAAGAAAAAATAGGAACTTAATCTTTCAGGAATAAGGTGTGAGAGAAAGCTAACATGGAGAAGGAGGCATGAGATTCAACCCTAAATCATCCTTTTCCATGACCAGTCGAGTCTTGTTAGTCTCCATAGAAGAATTGTACTCTGGGTGTAATCTTTTCTTTGATTGAAGTGGAACGCCGAACAACTTTGTTTTGTTAATCTCTGCAGGAGTCTCTTCAAGAATTGTGATGCCGCTGTGAGAGGTCCTGCTTGGGGAGTTGTTGAATGATATGTTAACTTGAGGACCTTGTTTAGGGTTTGCCTGATGATGATGGTGGTACCCTATTAGCTGGTTCAGAGGTTTTTGCAGCAGTGATGAACCATTAATAGGCGTAGCAGAAGCTTGTGACGATGAGTTGCAAAGAAGCAAGGAAGAGGGATAAGAGTTACTAGGAGCCACCGGCTTGACATGGTTCTGAACAAAATATATGATGTCATTGTATAGTTTTCTCATGTGGGCTAGCTCAGACATGAGCATATTGTTGCTCCTCCTCAGCCTCTCATTGTCCTCAGAAAGAGCTGTGACGGAGGTGCTATAGTTAGTACTCCCAGCTGTGGCACCTGCGCTTACAACCGAGACACCAGTGGGGGAAGACAGCGGTGGTGAGTCACACCAGTTGGGTTGGTCATCAGAATCCGGTGGAGAAATGCTGACCCGGCTTGGGTAAGGAAAGAAACTCGGACCGCCAATCGGGTGGTTAAGGGCATGGTGATGGTGGTGGTTAATTGCCACCTGTGGCTGCGCCGTTTTTCTCCTGTGGATCTCACACAACAAGTGCTTCTCGCCCTTCTTAAAGAACTCGTTTGCAAACTCCCATCTGTCCGGTACTATTTTCCTAAAACCCTAATTCAATCAAACACAAAAACCCAAGTAAAATCAGCTTTTCTTTAACTATTTGGTACGTGCAAATTGTGATTAATCTGTCCCTACGTGCAGTAGAGAGAAGACCAGAGAGAAGAGTCTTACATAGGTGTTGAGCTGTCGGACGAAGCTGGAGAAGTTATTGTGCTTAAAGTAGTTGGGAAGAAGGTCACGAGCGAACTCCGGCGGTCGCCAAACAACAAAGGTTGTGTCGTCTTCACCCCAAGAAACAATATGGTCTGTGGTTGGGTCATCCACAAGCTGATAAGTTTTGGTCAGAAATGGCGCTGGAACTGATTTGTGAGAATCTAAAGAGAGCAATATGCCCTCACAATTGTCTAGCATCAGAGCCATTAGAGAGGGAAAAGAATGAAGTAGAACCAGTACCACTTCTTGGCTGGGTGGAGACGGGGACGGAGAGTGTCCAAGAGGTAGGCTGGGTGGCAGGCAGGGTGAGTGAGGAAGAAAAATGGAACAGATGGAGTGAATTTTATATTTACTGAGGGAGGTGCGTGCCTCTCCTCGGTTATGGCAGTGAGAGAGGGGAGAGAGGGAATATGTGTCTGTCTGTCTAGGACTGTGAAATAAGGGCCTTTCAAGACAAACCCGTGACACACATCCACACACACTACACTACACGTATACTCTCTTTCTTTCTTATCCCCCGCGCGAGCACACACTCGAAATCACGCAGAAGTTGGATTGGAGAATTGACGCTGGCACCCTTTAGTCCCTTTTTTACTGTCCATTTGGAGTGGTGGGATTTCTCTCCTTTTTTTGGTTTTTTTTCTCCGGGGGGAGGGGTTAGGGTAGAAGCAGGGAGTGTTTTATAATTGGCATTGGCAATATTTTGCTGGTCTGGTGTGTATTCTGGGTAATATTAGCAGTACTATGCTGGTACTATTGCCAACGGGCTAAAGGTTAATTGCTTTTTGGCTGTTTGAAACTAAAACCAGTACTTATTTGCCTTAAGGTCCCCTCCCCAGCTACAGGTCATTCTGGAAATGTTTGTTGCCGGGGGCAGGAAAAAGAAAAAGATAGGTAGAGGTACATATATAATAGTCGTAAGGAAATCTTATGCAATTATATTCAATCTTGCTTGCAAATGTAGTGTTATACCTAATTATTTTAAAGAATTAAATCCTTCATAGAGATGTCGATGCATATTACGTAGGTGTAAGATAATAATTAAATTACACAATAAGATTCTACATTCTAAAATTAAGAACAGTTAGCATAATTACAAGTTAAATTCTTGTTTAAGAAGAAAAACTATCATATTCAGATTTGTTTTACATGTTACCCGTTGAGATAATTTATTGAGCTAAATTCACTTATATGTTAAACAAAACACAATCATTTGTACCAATTAGATAACTTTTGTTTGATATCTTAAAAAGATGGGGAACACAAATACTAGAGGGGGGAAAAGGTAGGGGAAAGAAACTTACTTAGCCTTTTTATTTTTTCTTTTGGTGGTAAAGGTTACTCTCTCCACCCAGCTAAATTGACCTACTAATTATTATTTTGGATAGTTCTAAAAAATTTGATATTTTTTTTAAAAGGAAATTTTTTAATATATTTTATTTTATAAAATAATCAATATACTTTACATATATTAATTTTATATATTTAGATTTGATAAAAAGTATTGTGGGACCTATATATTTTTTACTTTTATTATACTATATTATATTCTATTATTATTATATTTTAAGTTTTACTTTTATATAAAATACCGTGCTAAGTTAACCACTATCAATTAAATTAGGACAGACGAGTACTTGTTATGATACGAAAGAGACATTACAAGAATCTAAAACTAAGGTACAGATTCATGGTGTAATCATGTCCAACAAACTAGTTCTAAATTCAATTTCTTCAATTAAACTTTATGAGTTAGAAAATAGTAAGTAGGAAGAAAGAATAGAATATAAACCAAAATATTTACATATACTATAAAGAAAATAAAACACAAAAAATAAGAAAAAGATTATGAAAATTCCGCCAGCAGGGTCACTTTGGTAAAAGAACAATGTATGAAAGCAAGATTAGAAAAAAAAAAGAAATGCATGGAAGAAGAAGAAGAAGGAGGAGGAGGAGGAAGACGAAGAAAGTAGTGATTTCACACTTTGACACTTCACGTCAAACGAGCGTCTTCTTTTACGTTTTGTAGCTATCTCTTTGTTGTTTAATGGTGGCATCAATCCAACACTCTCTTTTCTCTCTCTTAAAAATTTCAAATGCCCATCATTTTGGTTTTTTCTTCTACTCAGTAAATGAAAATCACAGCACACTAGAGCTTTGTTTGCTTCTTTCTTGGTTTCTTGTTTGCAGAAACAGTATATATAAGGTAAAGGATACATCGAACTACGTGATGGGATTTAAAGCCTGGGTGGCTGACGACATTTCACTTCTTCTTCGCTTCTTCTTCTTTCTTCTTCTCCTGCTTCTTCTGCTACCTTCTTCTTCCTTCTACTGCTTTTCTCTCTCTCTCTCTCTCTCTCTCTTACACACACATCACGCACTAAATATTCCAAACTTCAATATAAGAACATCATGCATGGAGACATATATGCTCTCTGGCCACTACCTTTACTGACTAATAACATTACTACTAGTATTTCGAGCAATGTACTCATTCTGATTTCTGTGTAGCCGCAGAGAGACCTCTCTGCTCTCACTACTCAGGTCAGGCCTCAGGCTCAGCTATACATACAAGACTCCTGCTAGGCTTCCACAAATACGAACCCACTCTCTCTGCCATTTTTGGCTTCTTTGCTTAGGCTTTCTCGCTTACGTGGCCAGGTGCTTGAATTATTGGCCTAAAAAGTTTCCATGAATAACTGCAAAAAATCTACTCCTTAGCTTTTCCTTCGTTTCCAAGACCAAGAAAAAAAAAAAAAAATACCCCCCTGTTATTTACATGCGCATCCTCACCTTCTAGCCTTCCACTTTTTAAACCCTCAGTCAAGGTAATGTTAATTGTTAAATCTTTAAAGTATTCAATTGATTTGCATATTAGAAAAATCAAGGTTTGATTCGGTTGAAAATAATGTAAGTCTAATTCTATTTAAAAAACATCTTATAATAAGTACTTTAATGGATTATTAATAATTTTATTTTTTACCTTTTAATTTTTTTAAAAATTTAAAATATTATCGTTTAATATATTATTGTGTATAATTTATCTTTTTAAATTCAAATTTTTTATTCCATCCTGTCTAAGGCTGAAGAATTTTGTGAACAAAATTCCATGCAAATTGTGTAATAAATATTGCCAGTAGCCATAGTATAGTTGTAAGTACCAACTGGCCGGTTGGGATATGACAGGAGAAAATGAAGACATTGATTCATTTTTTATACTAAGTGACAAACAGTCGTAGGGACATGAGATGGCCCAAAGTGAAACAATAGGAAAATGATGGCTAATTATTTCACCAAGATACCCAACTGATTATTTTGATCATGGCAATGATACTCATTATTGGGAAAGCAAAGTTTAACTATTCTAGTTCCCCACGCCTATCATCACTTCCATCTTTTTCATGTTTTAAGGCTGTTCTCCACATTCTCAAATTATCCAAAAATCCAACCATAGTTATAGGAAAAAAAGAAAAAGAAACGTTCTTTAAGTAGTAATATATTTATTTAGTACTTAGTGTGTTAATCTTCCTTAACAAGCAGTAGTTAACTTCTTCAGTACAAAAGAATCAGCAGGGAACTGTGGATGCCATCAATCATGTCTTAGACTTTGTATTTCCCCACCTTATACGACACATTGGTCATTTTCTTCTGGGGTCCTGCAGTCCGTATAATCTTTCTCAAGAAGCCACAATTGGAAAGACCGTCTTGAAATTCCAGAAAATAAGATAAAGAAAAGATTTTGTCCTTGAGATGGAGCACTTTTGTTTATCCTTTTTGGAAAATATAGAAATAAAATCGTTGTTAACGAGGTAATATGGCTGCAGAAGAAGTGTCAAACTGGCATAATTTCAATGCAACCCACAGTATTTACTAATAAATAAGCCAAGAGTTGAGGAGTATCACCAATTATGAAATCAAAAAATACAGAGAAAAAAGAGCTGTTCGCATGTGACATTGGTTTTCCTTTTCCTTTTAAATCTGAAACCCGGGAATTAAACAAGAAAGGTAACGCAGAAATTTGAAAGAAAGATAGAGATAAACATTGAACAGTGTCAACAGTTTCAAGTCCCGATATTCAATTGCAACGGAAAATGTTCTCCTTAAGTCTGATAAGAAGACTTTAAAACCTTCTTCAACCTCTTTTGTTCACTTTTCTTTTTATATCTCTAGCTATGTTCAGAGCCTTCCTCTCTCAATTCTGTGCTCTTTCTGTACAGTTTCAGCGGCTGACATGGAGACAGGATCCTTTTAATTTTAATGGTTTTTTTTTTTTTTGTTATGCCCTTCTCGTGATTCTTCCTTTGGATCTTTCTATATCCATGTATACTTATTGCCACCTCTCTATTCCCCTATTCATGTTACATGCATATTTAAGGGAATATTATTTCACATGCGTTGCTGTTTAAACTCCCATTAATCAAATACATCTGCTGTCAAACTTCAATCTTAACTGCAAGAAACCAGTCCTTTTGGACCACCAAGCATACATCTCAAGAAACCAACTTTTGCTAATTAAGAAACCTACTGTTTGGATCATAAGTAGTCTATGTTCCACCATCTTCCTTGTTCTCCCTGGATAATTAAAAAAAAAAAAAAAAAAGCCAATCCCCGAAATTTTCTTAAATCTAGACAAAAGATATAACCTATCTCAAATAAACTTTCATGAAACTTACATAAACCTCTCTTACAATTGCATTAGTAATATTTTTCCTATGGCTATGATTGTTACTGTTAAAACTTTTCATGTGATAGTTCCATTTTGTTTGAGAGCATATTTTGAAGGTGGGGTGAGAAAACAGAGGGACCCCCATGACTACAGAAGACAAAGCTGAGGTCTGTAACAAGCTATGATAGAAGTCACACAGATACGACGGAGCCCACCATCATCTTCTAGTATATTAGCCCCGATGCATATATACATTAAACATATATGTGTACATGTTGATGTTGGTGAAGACCAGAGAGAGAGTCCAAGAAGATTCTATTCTAATAATATCTAAAACCGCAGTGGAAGTGAACCCCACCTCCTCTCACATGACCACCGCCGATGCACCTCCTTAAATATGATTATCACTAGTTTTACATAATGCTAAAACTGAGAATACCAAGGAGAGACAGCTTAAAACACAGACCGAATACGGATAAAACCCTCTCTTAAACCTAGATTCATATCAGCACAAAACCACCCATCTCATGGACTGGTATATAAAATACTGATGCATGCTCTCTCCCTCTCTCTCTTTCCTCTTAAAAGTTTTAAAAAAAGAACAACAAAGAAAGGAAGAATCAAAATCAGTATTCTATACGACAAGCTACAAGGTTCTTTGGTCTGTCTCTTCTCACACTCTCTTTTGTCCGTTTCACTGGACCCTATCTGCAGGGCGAGAAACACAACACTTTTATACTCCTATTTTAAGTTTAAACTCGAACACCATTCATATAATAATCCAAGAAACGTAAATGAAGAGGATTTGAATCCACATTCGAACGAATAATTAATTAATCAATGCAACGGACTATGGATGGATGGTCAAAGATGGTTTGGAGCTCTGCAACATGCATGGCACGGCCCTATATCTTTTTAGAATGAAAGAAATGAATGGGAAGAGATAATCCATTCTCCAGTACCAGTACTGATGAAATATTATGGGGTCACGAGGGGGGTGAGATATATGGATCCCACGAGGAAGTGGCGATCTGATATTAATGGAAAGGACAAGGTACCCATTTGTCTTTCTAGAGAGAGCCACGACTACTGCCTCTTCTTTCTTTGTCCGTTCTTTGTTTTCACTGCTGCTCAGTATAATGTCCGACCTCTGAACTTTGGACTGTTCTATTTCTGCCTTCGTCCATTATAATCAATGAATGCATGTACAATAATACCCTCAATATTTCTTCAATTTGGAAATTTTTTCTTCTTTTGTGTCAACAACGTTAAGATGATTGCCGATCGTTGATATTTTGGTAATAATTACTACTATGTTATATAGGTTGTCTGCTCATTTATTTCTTTGTGATTTCATAAATGTTGTTATGAATTCCTTGTGACTTTGGGGCACATATAAATGAGATGGTTGAGGTCACAAAATAGTAGTAATAAGCAATTCTTTATTAGTCACGTTTAGCACCAGGGGTTGAATGTGTCTCTAGGGTTGTTGTTTATTTAGAGGATCGATCGGATATTTGTGCCCACTAATTAATTTGCACACAATTTTTTATATAGATATTATTAAATGTGTAAGTACTTTCTTTGATTCAAAATAATAATTATTATACAAATTGTATATATTAAGAAAATTCAAACATTTATACACTTTTTAGAGAAAAAGACTAAATTATACCATCATTGAAAATTATAAAATTCTTTTAAAATCCAAAAATAAACTAACATTATATATAGTTTAATGAAATAATAAATTATAAGGATGCATTTTGGAAAAAAAAAATAACAAATACATTCTTAATTTTTACAAAATAATAAAATATTTAAAGTATAAAAAGTCTTCAAAACTATAGTTATTTTGCAGTGGAGTGAATACATTTATACTCGAATTTGTTTGTCTTAGTGGACATTTGCAAAAAAAATGAGACTATCTTTTCAACTGATACTTCACAATGACCTTGTCAAAATTGGCAAGCTCTTAATCCCTTGATATATAATGCTAAAATTAATTAAACCATGCCCCTAACTATTGGCTTCTATATATGTGCACATCTGAATGAACAAAATACTGTAATTTGCGGAGCTTTTAGCCTTTCTAGTCTAAACTTAGCACGTAACTAGGACATTCTTTCAAGTAAGATAAAAGAGATCAATTAATGATATAAAATGAGACATTTTAAAGAGATTGAAATATGATGCTTTAAGCTAACATTTTTGGACATTTTTTCTTGTAATATTTTTATTGTTCAATCAAGACAAATTCCGTCGATCTTGATTATGTTTTTGTTATTCCAAATATCTGAGTTCTCCTAGCTAGCTAGGCTTTTGTTGACTACTTTATTGAGTAATAATTTTGTGAATTATATAGTTACAGTAGTACCATAATTCTTATAGCAATATAATCCCAAGTCATTCTCAGTTAAACATAATGAAAAAATCTATGACATACTTTACTAATATGTCTTTGTCAATCATCAAGTGGCCCTTGCAGTCCACTGGGAACTAAAGCTTCCTTAAACAAATGTGGGGGACATAAATCAGATTTAGTAAAGGACACTGAAGGAAAATTAACTATGTAAAAAAGAAGAATTAATATGTAATTAGAAGATTAGATATTAAGGCATCTACAAATAGAAAAGATTGATGAGAATATATTAATATCAAGGGTTGGTCTCCATGCAAAAGTTCCTTTAAGAAACACCAAAAAGCAGCTTCCTCCAAGAAATCTCCAAGCATAAGTAGGTCTAAAAGGGAGTTTTTCCATACCAAAGCTATCTAGACTTGCATGGCTGGTTGCTTCTTGTCAAATAAAGAAAAGCCCATTTTTAAAGATACATTAAAAGTAGAGAAGAACAAGACTAGTCTTTCTTTTATTGTCTTTCCTTCTTTCTTTCTTCTCTCAAAATTCCTCTTTTTCTTAATCTGTCCTTTTTCTTTGTTGAAATATGACATCCCATTTTACTTAACAGAAAATTTCACGTGAAACCCTCTAGAAATATGGATGAATTTGTAGCTCCAAACCAAGATTAGAGCAAGAGGGCTAGAGGTTTGTAGTCAAATATTCTGTGAATTTCTTAATTCATATATGATATAAAACGCGTTTATCAAGTATATATTTTCTTGGAATGTTAGACCAAAGATGGCCTAGGATAGTACATACATATGACCTAGACATGATTAAAATGAAAAGTAGCAGTATCAGTCACCACCGAATGTCAAAAAAGACACCGAGAGAGAAAGAAGAGAGAAGAGAGAGGGGAATGGTGGGTTTGGTTTTTGTAGCATTTTGGTTATAAGAGGGGAACATAAAGGCTGTTGGATCACATGCATATCACCTTCTTTTTCTTCTTCTGTTCTCTTCTTTTTATACTGTGGCTGATAAACGTTAAAGAAAAGTTGAGTAATTAAAAGAGGTCCCATTGAGAGCCCCCAAGGCTGCTTCTGCTTGCTTGCCTTGCAGCTGCTACATGAACTCCTCAATCGAAGGGATTCCATTTTGTGATGGATCAAAGTAGAAAATCAAGAAAACCCCATTTGATTTTGGGTCCCTCCATCATCTTCACCATCATTTCATGCATATCAAAGACCCACCAGCCCTTGCATCCTCCTCTTACGTCCAAAGAAAAGCATGGCTCAAAAAGTAGCATTTTTTCCCCTTTTTTTTTCCCTCCTCAACACAGCCAATAATGCTAAGATGCCCTTCTTCTTCGAATTGCTATAAATTTTTGATTGGGGTAATGAATATCTCATCATAAGAAAATTAATTGTTTCATTT
Source organism: Voacanga thouarsii (assembly GCA_026120185.1). Classification (NCBI taxonomy): domain Eukaryota; kingdom Viridiplantae; phylum Streptophyta; class Magnoliopsida; order Gentianales; family Apocynaceae; genus Voacanga; species Voacanga thouarsii. The sequence continues at coordinate 772,511 of JANUWF010001635.1, read as the reverse complement.
TATCCACCGTTTGATAATTGGTTTCTCTCATCAATTATCATCGCTAGCTTGTATCGGTTTTGGAGAAAGTGGATTCTCACTGAATCATTTGTGAAATTATGTTCTCCTTTTTCCATTTTTCGTTTTTCTCACATGGAGCGGCGGTAATTCATAATTATACCGTTTTACTTGTTCCAATTTCTCAAACACTTATTTTACCACTATATATGGAAAAGAAATTGCCTGTCCTTTGTGGTGTTCGATTCTGCTACCAAAGAAGAAGAAAAATATACTTTGGTCGGTGGGTTAGAACATTTTATAAATCTCTTATTCTAGTCCTCATGTGGCGAATGTTGTCAGAAGAGAAAACTTTGGAGCAGCATCTGCAAAAATGCGTTTACAGAAACCAACATTAAGATAATGCTCGTTGTATCTTCAAGAAACTGAGAACTTGAGAAAGGATTTTCACAGTGGGGTAAATTTTTCTATTGTTTTTTCTAAAGAGTGATGGTAAATTTTTCTTGTTTTTCTTTTTGTTGTTGCAGACAGTCAATCTTTGGAATCTCTTCGCGACAACATAAGAGGAGGCCATATGTAAGAAATGATTATGTTTTTAGCTCATAACTGCAATAAGATGACCCTATTATTGCACCTCGGTCTTTAACGTTATCAGGAACAGCACAGAGAGAGAGAGAGAAAGAGAAAGAGAGTAGAATCGACACAGAAGAATTTAGGAGAACCCTGCTGTTTCTTAGACATGCAAGTATACTTGTAATACGTGAAATTCCTTGCTAGAGGCAAAAATCAAGCTTTATTTTCTGCAATCATGGCCTATTAACTTCAGCTGGATCAAATTGTAACTAACAAACACTGAGATATACCGTTCCAACTTCAAACACCTCGTCAAAAAGAGTCAAAAGCTAGCAATCAAATCACATTCTCATTACATCATGGTAAATTTCCAACCATTTCAACCATCCTAATTTACTAGGAACCAATGGATTTCTTCTTTTTCTCTTTCTTAAAGCAATAAAAAAGAAAAGGAAAAAGAAGAAGACTTGGGAAGCAAGTAGTATAAAACATTAATGTACTACCGTTTCTGTAAAAAAGAATAAGAAAAAAATATATCTATAAAATAAGGTGGAAGAAGATTGAGAGGAAGGAGGAGCTTTTGTTGAAGAGATGAAGATCGATGAACCTTTTTTCTAATCATGCCTTAGAAAGTGATGACAAAGAGGAAAGTGAATATGCTTCTCGCATGATTATCACTAGTAGCTGCAACTGCAATCTAGAATTATTACGATTATTCCTCCTCCACTTACACCTCCCATAGCTTTCTCCAGCCGATCTCTGTCCTGTCATTGCTTTTCTTTCCGATCATTTCCTTCCCTTTCTTGCCGGACTCAACTAAACTTCAAACTCAACACTGTTCAAATTTGACCGCCACACAGTACATTAGAACTCTATTGAATTATATTTTATTACTGCTTAACTAATAATACAAAGTTTAAGTACTTAACTCTCAAGATTGTAATATTAAACGTATATTGATTCTGTATATATATAATTACGTAATATTTCAAGTGTGTGGGTGTAGAACTATATACATGACGGTGATTGATTGCGACTACGAGATAAATAGTAGCGATTAGGAAAATGGATGTCTTTAAGTCATGTAGAGGGGTTTTTTTGGGATGGAAAGCTTGATGAGGCTTATTCCCTATAAAGCTGTTTTCTTCTTTCTTTTTCTCTTCTTTACTTCGTGGGGTCTCTGCCCTTCTAAACTTCCACTTTGTATGTCTTTTCACCATGAGAGGTTGGACAAATGTGGATTTTGTTCTGGAACCCAAAATATGCGTTTTTATACTCTCTGCCAAAGCTACTTCCTTTCATAATCCGTGTGTAGGTCCAAGATATTTGTACATTCTTCTGCTTTCAGCCTTTTAAATCCACACCAAAAGGCTGAATCCTAATCAAAGTATTCCAATTTACACAAAAATGCGTAGAATATACATACCAAAAGAATAGATAATAAAGTAAAGATAGATGTTGTAGCAGAGAATTCTGTCTCACCATGCAGCTAGCATCTATAGCTAATCTATTTTCTGCCACTCCAAAGGGAGAATTCATTTTAGTACTTCCATAGTAAGAGGAATTGTGACGACAGCATGATATAATTATTACTCTTCTGTTTTTCATTTTCAATTTTATAATAATTGTGTGTACATTAATTTTTTTTTCTTTTTTTAACAAAAGATTTTTTCACGTATGATAAAATTGTAACTCCTTTTTATCACATGAAGTAACTTCTAGGTTTGATCTTTTTTCTCTCTCTTTTTCCTTTTTTTTTTTTTCCTGATTATCAAAGAAGTTGTATTATTGATGAAGATAGTGTGATTAATGAAATACAAATGTGGATATACTAAATTACCAACGCTACTAGTTCAAAGGCCTTCGATAGTATAAAAGAAATTCTTCACCAAAAGAAGAAAAGAATGACAAATAGTAAAAAAAAAAAAATTGGGGGGTGGGGTTTTGTGGAGATTGGTTTTGTTAAAATTTAAGTTTTTGAAGATGGAAAGAAAAAGATTGGCACTTGGCACAGATGGAGAGCACGTGAAGTGTTTGGTTTCACTTTTAACAGCAGCAGTTCTAGAAACTGAGTTTAAATGAGTTTTGACGTCCCTGTCCAACATGTTTCAGGTTTTCTCTCTTTGCTCTATGTTATACTTTTGTAAGTGACAAACAAGGCCTCCTGCGACCTTCATGTTCTTTAATGATATAGAAAACTATGGTCCACCCCACTTCCTCTAGTGTTTTGGGGCTACTATATATATACGTACTCCCTGGGAAACAAGCCCTTGTTTACTTTTGATGTTGAAGCTGGACCACTTGGCAACTACACATTGTTTTACCTCCTCTTTTTTTTTTCTTTTTTTTGGGGGGGGGTGATATTTAACAATCACAGGGAGAGATCGTAAAAGTTGAAATTAACCTTATAAGGTAGTAATGGTGATAAGAAATTACCCCATTTGGTTCAATATGTCCAATCTACTCAACCACAGGTCATTATATTTGAAGTACAAAGCACCAAAACTAATCATCTTAGCAAACTTTGATGAATGTCCACGCGTTAAGATGTATATTGGATCATTTGCACAAAAACGTGTAGTTTGGATTGGTAATAAATAATAGTAATTTTTTATCCAACAGGAAAATTTAAAAATTCAAACTGTATTCTCAACTCTGAATGTTGTGTCACATTAAAAAAAGGAATCTTGGCTTTTATATAGGTTTTTTTTTCCCCGCCAAAAGTTAAAATGGTAATGAAACAAAGCGCATGAAAATGTGGTTTCCAAATTTGACCGCCAGAAGCCGTATTTTTTTTTGCATGTCGGGTAGGGAAGTCTTATCGCGATTCAGTAGAGGTTCACTTAACGACATCTGCATTATGGGCCATATTTGTACTTTTTCTTGGACCATATTGAGAAGGGCCAGTACCAGTTGTGTTGCTGAACAGTTAGGAAACTCTGAAAGTGGGAGCCAGTTAATAGGCTACAGGCCCAAAAACACTGGTTCAAGAACAAAACACCCCCACTTTTTTTGTGGTTCCTCACTCCCTCCGGCACCCCCCCTTCCCCTCGGGCTGGAAATAGTTCCATCACAGCGTTAATTCTAAATTTTCAAATGATATTTGTTTCTTGTTGAAGGTTTAGGTTTTCCTTTTTCCTTTTTCGTATCCAAATCCTAGAACTAGAAATTAAGTATACAAACATTTCATTTTGAAAAATTCATTCAATGAACATTAATGTCATTGATATACTAAATAACTAACATAAAGTATATGACATGTAATTTAAATCATCGTCAACCTACCAATAAATAAAAATAACCCGGTTAACATAATGTATTTAGTAAATTAATTTGGTTAAGCAAAAATGGCATTTATAGTTTTAGCCCTGTTACTGCCAAGCACACTCCACCCTTCTTCAATTTCTCCCATGCACCGCCAAAGGAGGAAGGATCCAAACATAAACCCTTTGTGACAGCCTGACTGGTATGGTTGGCAGGATTTGAAAATGAAAATAGGAAAAGGAAGAGAAACAACTGGAATATGGAAAGAAATAGAATACCAATGGACCATAATTTTCTTCAGAAAGCCCATACACCCTTGGAGAACATAACAATTTTCTTTCTGAATGACATGAAATGCAAACCTGCTCCACAGTTTCATGGGAAATTACGATATTAAAAGCTATATAGAGACCTAAAGACTCCAGATTTGCCTCAATCTTCCCATCGCCCGGATACCCCAGAACGATTTCTAGATCCATGCAGAAGGGAAAGACCGAGCCAGTTCAGCTCCATAATATCCAGTAACTAGTGCCATCTAATAAAAGACTGCCCCCTAAAACACACAAACTAGCATAAATATTAACATCTAAAATCTTCAACACAAACAACTATTGCAATATGCAGCAAATTTGATGACCTAAATAGTTTGTATCTCCCTACTTGCAAGAGAAAAAGTAATAGAATATTTGAGAGCTCAATCAGCAGATATCTACATCAAGTTCAACGACTCACATAAATGCTACTGCATCTATGCTATAGGACTGGGAGAACACAGTTACACAAATTTCACTACTATTCCCACGTTTACCCTAGTGAAGAGAAACACAAACAGGAACCACATAAGAGGATGGAGAAAAACCAAGGATTAAGAAAAATAGCAGGCATCCTGAGCTTCGCCTGAGGATGATCATTAATACAACATTTCATACCACTGTAAATATAGCAGCACTGCAATACGTAGAACAAGAAACATCAAACAATCGTGTCAACTAGAATAAAGAAATAAGCCAACATCACCAGTCTTCTAAATGATTTACCAAGGCCTAATACTAATTTCAAAAAGACTTAAGTTATTAGTTCCCATAAAATCAGAGCTAATTATGATGCTCAACTTTAATTCCCTTTGATGAAATCAAGTCATGCTCCAGAATTGCGATCCAAGGGGGCTGAAAAGGAAATCCTGACATTTCTACTTTCAGGTATGAGAATATCAAGTGCCTTATGCTAGAGTGTCCCGAAACCCGCAGCCCAGCTTGAACTCCGACAAGCAGAAAAACATAAAAAAGGAGGTAGCTTCCTTCCCAGTGAGCACTGCACCGGGCTGCAGGATTGACCCGAGGAAATGATTTCTCAAAATAAATTCTTTCTACGTTCTTATTCAAAGGAGCGAATTCCCTCTGCCACCTAAAATAGTAGCGAAACAAAAGCTTTTGCTCAAATGTCCATCAAACTTTCTATTAAACAGCAACATCATAAAGATTCCTAGGACGCAAGGAAACACAGTTCCATAGAGAATCACATACCAAACTAAGTTAGGTTTTCTTGGAGCCTAGAACATGAAGGATGACACTTAAAACAACTTAGAATTACAGAGATTTGCTTTCAAACTGGGAAACAAGTGACACATACAGTGACTGAGGGACTTTCTTAGTGGCATGAGTTTATGAGACACAGTTCCTAAAAGGTAAACTGGACAATGCAAATTCCCCGCTAAGATGCCAAGTGGAACACTACTTGATCCTAGGTACACAAAGGCCAATATCTTATGCTTCTGCAGTCTTTCATTAAACTCATATGCTTCCAAATGAATAGGGAATTAACTGAATATCCTGTAGTGGATACTGTTTAAAAGTATTTTTCTTGGTTTCCCAGTCCCAGTGACAATCTAGATCTAGGCAATCTCAGAAAACTTCTAAAAATATCTGATCTTTCATTTATGGAATCACCATCATGATATAGTTTATGATTGTAAATGCTCAAGAGATTAGATATGACAAAATCAGAAAAGAAGAAACTAACAATAAATATTGCATGGAAGAAGTAATGAGATTTCCAAAAGCAGCCACACCAAAGTAGAACAAAACCTATCAAAGGCAGGACAAGATCACAATTGACAAAGAGCACATGCTCTCATGTACCCAAGTAGGAGGACATATATGACAATGTTCGCTACCAGAAGTCCTTAACTTCTATGGACAGATCAAATAAATTAAATGTAAGTGCAAGGAAAAACGGGGAGATTTTTCAAAAGATGACATCCACACTTAAGGAAACCTACAACATACCAGATTTATATTTAGCCAAAGGTGGAATTTTCTGAATATAGTACCATACCACACTGCCCACAGCATCATCAAGAAATGATTAAGAGCACGGTCTTGTTTGCTTATACTGAACTGATTCTGAAGTTTCTTGATTTCTTTTTTCACTTTTGGTCCAGAAAAGGTTTAAAAACTTTCTTTCAAGTAACAAAGAGATGTTTTGAAAATAAATTTTGATCATCAAAACTCAAAGGATAAAATACGCTTTCAAGTTCTCAAACAATTTTTCAGTAATAACCTTCTTGGCAGATGAAGAAATTTACATCATAAGAAGATATTAAGTCATGATCAGTTGTTCTAGATCTAACAAAGCCAGCATATAACTAGTATCTGTTCAGCGAAAAAACAATTAGACAAAGATCTAAAACATTAGAGTAGTAGTTTGGGCGAGAGGAAAAAGAGGCCAAAAAAAATGAGAGATGCACTTCAGAAAGTAGAAGGCAATAGCAGATACTAATAACTTTGATTTTGTCATGAAAAAGCATTTTCTGAATAAAAAGGGAAAATATGGTTAAGCTTACAGCTTATGTGACTGCATAATTTAAACACATAATCACTAAAAAAGAAGTTTAAGGTCCAATTAGAAAGTACTCAGCACTCAGGGTATAGATGAACCAGTCTGCAGATGCTTGTAAATGGATGTTACATTAACTTCACATGATCTCATTACATATAAACCTCTATACCCATACTCTTAAATGCCTGACACAATGGACAACGACTAAGCTTACTTTCACATTCTTTACACAGACAGAGATGCTTACAGGGCCACAAAAGCATGCACACTTCATTAACTCTACAAACCTTACAAATCATCAACTCCTTCATTTCATTGCCATCTTTGCTTAGCAAGTGAAAATCAATGGCCCGACCATTGCAGCAAGAGGCTGTGTCATCTACCTCACTGTCACCACAACCTTCCTTACTATCTCTACTTTGTGCAACAACCTGTTGTAGGTTGAACCTAAGGGTGTTGATCATGGCGTCATTGTATTGGGCCCTCTGTTGCCATGCACTTGCCTCTATAGCGAGATGTTCCATTCGCACTTCAAGCTCCATATTTTTCTTGTTGATTTCCTCAACTTCTGCTTCTTTCTCACGGAGTTTTTGCAGGACTTTTTCTTCAACATAAGAGAGAGTTTGAAGTTGATTTGCCTGAATCTTCTCTAACACAGCTTGCCTCAGCCGGTCACCCTTTTCAAACATTTAAAAAATGAAAAAAATATATATAAAAGGGAAGATACTCAATAATGGACACATGACAAAATAATAAGTGGACTTCTCTACTACCACATAGAGCATATATTTGCACCTTCAAAGTTAAGAATTATGAACCATTACTAATGCACGTCAGGTTTCTCAATTTAGCAGTGTTCACTAGCAGGGTTAACATCATCTAAATCATAGCTGCTCAGGGTGGTGAACATATCCTGACAGAGATCCACATGTCAACAGAGTACTTCATCCAAGAACTTCCAAACTTGAATGAGAATACTGCCAAAGCAGCTCCTCATATCCATATAGCATGCCCAACAAATGCATTTTAAAAGTCCTTTATCTTCCCAAATAAAATTGGAAAAACTGCCAATCCAAATGCAATATGAAGAGCACAGGCAATCCATAGACAAGATTATAAAATACTTACACGATCACATAGGCATTAACCCACACAAACTTGAACCATTATATAGAAAAACAAGTATGCATGAAAAGACCCAAAATTTTTAACTACCTCACCAAAGAAGGTACCTTTCCCAAAAAAAGAAATTTGAAAAATGAAAAAACATCTTCACTCGAAGCTAGCATGCACGTCCTGATGTACCAATGCCATGAGGTCAACTATTACAAAAATTTAAACACACTTGGCATCAAAATTACATCAATCCAACTCTTGCGGTAATTTATTACTAGCGCAAATTATATAAAACAAAAACAAACAAATGTCATCGCTTAAGAGGGGAAAAAATAAATAAATTCAGTTGTTTCAGTTAATAAGAAGAAGACCTGAATTTTGATGTATCTATCTATTTCAGCATCTTGTCTCTGCAACTCACGATCAATGTCATCTCCGACCAACCCCAGAAAGGCTGAGTCACCGGAAGAAGCCAATCGACCATTACTGTTGTTATCCAATGACAAGCCCAGCCCGGTAGAAACTGATCGGGCTTGCAAGAAATCGACAGAAGACATTTGCGAATTGTTATTTGCGTTGTTGTTAGTATTTTCCAGAAAATCTTGCTCTTTGGGTCTTTTCTTTCGCGCCTCCCAACCATAATTGGACTGCAATTCCACCCCACAAGCTTGCTCCTCCATCGCGGGTGGTGCCAATCCTATCACGTGAACTGTCCCAGCCAAAAATATGAAAATTTTGTTAAAAAATGAAAATCTGCCAGCAAAGCAAATAATTATTTATCAAGAGACAGTTACACGGAGGAACGTAGGGAGGGTGATGGGCTTGATCAGGAATACTATTTCCGGCGAAAAAGGTCGTCGGGGTTGAAAGATGAGCATCCATGTTGTAGATGTCTCTGAGACGCAAGAAAATTAACGAGGAGAGACGAGTATTATTGAGATACAGATCGAACAAATAGCAAAATTAGAGGGGAGAAAGCGGAAATCCTGAATGAGAATTGAATTACCTGAAGGGTTTGGGCGGTGGCGGTTGTTCAAGGTGGTGTTGTTGGAAGTGGTGCGGAGGAAAAGCCATAGCTGGACAGAGAGGAAAGAGAGAGAGAGAAAGGCTGTGGTGGTTGGTATTGTTTTGGTAAAATACGACACGGCGGAGGAAGATGCTCTTTTGCTAGTTGGTCCTTGGAGAATTCTAGATTTCTGAAATCATTCCTTGGCTTGGTCCGTTTCTTGGATTGGGCTTCAGTAATAAGGAGGGTTGGGTTTCTCAGGAGTTCTGACTCGGACCTTCACTTTCAGTAACCCTATGCTTGGTTCATAAGGAGAAGGGGTGGGATAAGTATCAGTATATAATTTATTTATATTTTGTTTAGAAGGAAAATAAATAATTATTTTAATTTGTGTTAAAATTTATTTAAAGTTAAACAGATTAATTTTTTTATATAAAAAGAGAAATTCTATTCTTTCTAATTTACTTTCTTTTTATCTTCTTTTCTTAATAAAATCACGTAAATCACCCATTTACGTTCATATTTACATTCCCTCTTCCCTTCTTTTCTCTTTACACTCCAACCAAACATACTATAAATTTCACACAAAAAGACTCAAAAAATTTTAAATTTGAAAATAAAAATAACTTCAATTCAAATATATTTTTTATTTTTACTCACAAAACATCTTATTATTAATTATTTCGAAACAAACAGAATATTTTTTATCTAATCTACCCGTTTAAATTTAAATTTTAAATTTATTTTCATTTTAAAAAAAAGTAAAAAATAAAAATTATAATACAATAATAACTAGTTAGTGGAACAATTTTTCCTCGGATTTGCTTAGTCCATTGCACCGTCCATATTGACGTTAATGGACAAAGAGCACCAAAATTCAGAATCTTTTACACTTTGAATTGTCCTGCTGCTTGTATTTTCTCATGGGAAAACTAACTCTGCATCTAATCTTCTTGAATATGGCAGTGCCCCTATGCGTTTTCACACTTTTGGGAAAGGAGATGCCCTTGCACTCCACGAGTACGTTTAGATCAAAAGATTTAAAAAGAAAAGAAATAATAGGAAGTAAATTTAAGTGTTCGGATTAATTTTATGGATGAGAAGAAAAAGATAGAGAGGAAAGAAAGGATTAATTTAGTTAAAAATATTCGACTTAATTTTTTTTAAATAAATAAAAATCAGAGTAATTTTAATGAATATTTGTTATTAATTAAAATATATTTATTTTAATCTTTATTATCTTATTCATATCTTCACTCCTATTAATCACCCAATCACAATAAATACTCAATCATTTCTTTTTATCTCTTTTCCTTTCCTTTTCCTGCTTTCATTTTCTCTCATTTCTTTCAATTCAAACCTAGCCTTAATATGAAAAAGGGGATTTTAATCATTTAGGACTTTATACTCTATTGTTCACACATCAATCACTGTCCTAAACAAAAGGTACAATTTGACTTGAAATATTCAATGGTTGATTCGTTGTAGCAAATCAATAAAATTTAAATTTAGTATTCACATTGTATATGCAGATTTCGCCATTTTTTTAATTAAAATATTATGTTACAAATTATGAGATTTTAAATTTGATATTTAAATTATATATCTGTGCATAACTCATTATTATTATTAGTAGTAGTAGTAATAGGTTAAGATCCACCCAAAAAACAATAGATTTTTTTTTTGGTTGAAAATACCATATTAATAATATTAAAAAAACAAATACAAAAAAGGACACCGTCAATCAAGGAAGAAGAACAGCAGAACGTGGCCATGCAGCCAGGCAAGCTCAATTACCAGTCGGCGCCTTGTTTCATAAACTCCATGTGACCACCTCTGTCCCGTGTCTCTCTGCACCTCACTCTTCTCCATCAAAACTCAAATTCAACAGTCCCTAGCTATCCCAATTGCTACAATGTCACGTCCAAAGGTGACTTGCCTTCTCTTCTTGCTGTTCATTTTCTTCTGTTTCTGCTCAATTGCTACTGCTCAGGTTGATCACAGTAGCATCGAGCGCATGTCTGAAGCTCGTGAATGGCCTATGAATGCATCTTTTGAGGCAGAGTTTGACATTGAAGGTGGTGTAGAAGACGGTGATGGCGATCAAGAAACTGCTCTGAGGTTGCTGTACTACTACCACAGATCTTCAAGCGGAAGGCGTTACCACATTTCGTATGGGGCACTTTCAGCCAACAGAGTCCCATGCCCACCTCGCTCTGGCAGGTCTTACTATACACACCACTGTTACAAATCCAGTCGCCCAGTTAATCCTTACAGCAGAGGCTGTTCTTCTATCGCTCGTTGCAGGAGGTGAATTCATCTTGATTAGAGAATGTAAGAATTGAGATATCATTCTTTTACCATTTTTTCATTTGTTTGAGACGATGTTTTCTGTCTACTTCATTTCCTTTCGTTACGTGTATGAAGCTTTGAATTGTGATGCACAAATCATCCAGCATGAATTGCTTGATGGAATAGCAAGACAGCACTGTCTAAAACGCCTTAATTTGGGATGGAAAACTCTCCTGGCGGCAGGGTCATAATCGAAGCTCTCTTAAACTCTCTAGAAGATCGTATATGAAAGTTTCAATTCCTGCCTGCCTGCCTCAGCCAACGCCTCTGCATATGACTTTTAGCATTATTTTCTGGCAAATTTTATTGATCAAGATTCAAGGGAGGGTATTGCATGCCATGAGTGAATATCTTCCCAATTTGTTTGTTTTTTTTTTTTTACCCCTTCTCTTTTAGAATGATGAAACGGAGATGAGAATAGTGAGTTTGGATTTCGAAAGTGCTACAAGCCAAAGGGTCTCAAACAAGTAACAAGTACATAAAACGTCAAATCCAATTAGATGTATTAAGTTAGTAAGTTAGCTGATCGTCAGTAATTTAGTTGATTACAAATCTTACTAAATATATATTTCGAATTCAATACTTCTCGATAGATAATGGCGTCACGCCATCTTTATTACTCAAAATAATTGGCAATTGTCCATGTAGAGCAGAACGAAGTTTTGCTACCAATTACGGCTTCCCACAAAAGGCAGCTTTCTTCTTAAAACACATTGTTGTTCCATTGATATGGTATGAGCAGAACGAAGTTTATTAGTACCAGAAGCTGGTAATATGTTTGACCTTCAAAGCTCGAAGTCACCCCCTAATTCAAGATGAAAATTGATGCCTTGACAACATCGTTGCCACAGTGATATCCGCTTACCTTCAAAACTCGAAGTCCCACTCTAATTCAGCGCAAAAGGTAAATGATAGACGAAAATATCTAAATAAAATGGTTATCATCAATAAATTTTGAATTTGATTCCCACTGCATATCAATCCTCTATCCTCAAGAGAGTGCAATATTTTCCAAGAGAAGGAAATTTGAGTTGCTGCCAGAGCAAGAGTAAAGGGGCAGGAAGACAATGATTGTCAACAAGCTTTAACTAGGACACATCTCAGCTAATCACCACTGCAATCCAGTTCAACAATTGGAACAATACCAAATAATGGACAAATGATTCAAAGCCACAAAATTAAATAACTAAATAATAGTATTATTTATGAAAATATTACAAGATCCGAAACAAATAAATAATAGATCAGATTATACATATTATAGCATGTTATGTATAGAATATACCAATTTTCAAAGACCATTTTGAGCGGTGGGTCTCAAGAAAATGATCAATGCTTCCCGCATTTCGCGACCCACTCCAGATTGTATATGGTTTTCACGCTACACGACAACCAGGCAACCAAAAAAGTCACAAAACGGAGCCAGCAAATGTTGCCCATTTAGATACCCATGTTTTCTCATTCCTATATTAGTATTCTCTTAAATGAGAAGAAAGCAAAAGAAAACCAAAAACTTTTTGCCAACTGTGCTCCACTAATCATCATTTGTATGTACATGAATTCTTTAAAGCGATGGGGACGTTAAGTTTCTTGGGGTCAAAGACAATGGCACACTCGATTTCTTTATAGAATTTTGGCTTCACCAATTTACCAAGAACATAAGCCTTCGACAGAAGCTTGAAGTTCAATTTCAAAGGCACCGGCAATGGGGTGGTCCCTGTGGGCGTGCTCAAACTAGCTCCGCTTCCATAGAGTGGAATCTTATTCCCAATTACTGATACAATCACAGTTTTCTGACCTTTTCTTGATTGATAAAATTTATTCACCTGCAAGATCCAATTTTTACCAAATCAAACGATCACGTATTCAGAATTTGGATGCACAATAGAAGAGTTAGAATTGCAATAACGGGAGTTACATTTCCAGTGCCAATAACGATCTCAGAGTATGAAAGATCAATGGGAGTTGAGGTCACATGAACACCAAAGAATGTAGCAGTGTTGCGGAAATTGAATTTAAGTGTAGAATTCATGGAGATCATATCAGTGGCCACTCCAGTACTGTCCGAACCAGCTTGCACCACAAATCTCTCAAATGTAATACTCTGTGAAGTGAAAGCCATTCAACACCAACCCATATCAAAATGTATGCCCAAAAAGATTCAAGCTTGCATTACATAATCATGTAAAAATTCGACAAAAATTCACTTTATCCTAAACCTGTTATATGTTCATGAAAGATAGCATCTTGAACAGGAGTTAGCCCAAATTGGACACAGAATTCGGCAAGGCGTAACAAACATTTTTGGTTGTTCATAATCTAATTGCAAAATTAAGCTCAATTCAAGTAGTCAGCACAAAGCTAGATCATCTCATGCAATTGCGAAGAAATTTAACTAACCTTCATTGTCACATTAGGCTTCTGTGGTCTGCTAGCGCCCCACAAGATGAGAGAGAATAGGGAAAAAAGCCCAAAGAAACCCAAAACAAACGCAAGAAAATAGCAGCGTCTCGGAAGAGGCTTCTGCGATTCTTCATCTTCAAGCAGCCCTTCCTCCTCAATAACATCACATTCTTTCCAAGGTTTCTGCCCTTTACGCCCGGGATGCCTATTCCCCCCGGATCCAACATCATTAGGATTGATCTTCCTCGATCCGGGCTTCAACGAGCCGGAGAAGCGGCTGGAAGATGACTCCCTAGAGTGACGACCAACGGATGAGTGAGAGTGAGGCGGCGAACCCATTGGGCTGAGCACCGGCGTCGAGTGAAAGGACGCGGTGGTTTTCTCCCCATCGTGCGAATCACGGGAAGGGCTCTGCACGTAGTACACCGGACGCCTGTTATGCTCCGGTGAAGATAGCGCTATGCTTGTAACCTCAGAGTCTGTTTTCGCGTGCATTTTCTTGTTTCAACCGAACAATTCAATATCAAAATCAAACGCAAATGCAGTATCAATTCTCACCTCCCCTAAACCCCTACCTACCGGAGAATCAAGAGGAGAAAGAAGAATTGCTGAGAGAAATAGAATAAAGTTTCAAGAGGGGAATGGGATTGAAAGTGGTTAAAGTAGCGTGGAATTGATGAAGTTGTTTTCCTTAGAATGTGAAAGCAGCAATGGGAGTGTGGGGTGTGTTGATAATGAAGCTGTTAGTGAATCTTTGATGGGCTGTCTGTCGGTCTGGGAAGAATGGACCTTTTGTTGGAAGCTGCCTATAAGTTGGCAAACATTCATTTGTGGTCTGGAAGTGCATACTGTTACGCGGAGGGCTTTTTTTTTTTTTTAATTCATTCCAATATTTAATGGAGCAAAAATAGGGAAATTCTTATATGGATCCGGTCCACCGTGGACCTAGTGCTTTAAGTGTTGTACTACGTTCTTTGTGTGTTGTACACTTCTAGAAAAGTATAACACTTTAAAGAACCGGTCCACTGTAAACCCGGTCCACATAAGAATTTCCCAAAAAATATGGCAAATCTTAAAATTATTTTGAATTTTAATTTTTGTCTTTTAATGAAAAATAAATAAAATAACTTTTTAAATTATTAAAATGTTCAGATTTTATTCTTTTGTCGATGAAGTATAATTTTGTTATTTTTAATAATATTTTAATAATTTTATATTTTTAAGTAAATGTATAATTATTTTTTATTTTTTTAAAAGAATTTCTATCTTTTTCTTTCTTTTAATATAATTAAAATTTGAATATTAATTTATTAAATTACGAATTAAGCACTCTATTATTAAGTTATTGTTTAAGCAGTTCTTTTTAGTTATAAGCCTAATAGCCACGTAGCTTGTAAAACTGCTGGGTTTTTTTTTTTTTTTTTGGGTGGCAAATTTATGATTTCCTTGGGTGTATAATGGTTTTTAACCTACTAATGTTAACTATATTATACAATTTTCGAAAGAAAAACTATACATCAATAGATTAACACGTAGTGAAGTTACAAGAAAAATATTTTAGAATATTTGTTATAATCAAACTTTTTTTTTTTTTTGTATAACATGGATAGAAATTCATAATTTGGAAACAGTATATTGTTTTAAAGATACAAATTTTTTTTTAAACCATTAAGATGTACAGTAAAATAATGATAATATCTTTTATGTAAATAAATAAAATGAGTTTATTTAAATATAATAAAAATTTATTAAATATGTATGATTAATGAGGGTTCTAAATGGGATTAACAAGAGAATATGATGTATTATGAGTATATGAGTGAAAGTGGATAGTAACTAAATTGAGTTGAATTTGTAAGAATATAATAAAAAATTATTAACCATGTGGAGTTAAGTAAAATTTAAAGTGTAATCAAAGAAAAAAAATATTATGTATTGTGAGTATATGATAATTGTTGAAAAATAAAATATATAAAATAATAAATTTTTAAATTAAAATAATTTTGAATTAGAATAAGAATTCCAATCTAAGTACATGTTAAGATAATTTTCAAGAAACAAAAAATTATTTAAGTAAATATTATTTTAAATTAAAATAAAATTTTAATATGAGAACAATTACTTCCCAATCACATCTAAAAATTTTAGTTCCATACGATAAAAGAAAAGAAATATAATTTTATTAAAGTACTATTTTAAGAATGTTATGAAATTTTGATACTATTGAAATAAAATCTACACATAATAGATCTCTAACAATTATTTGCACAATAATTTTTTCAAACTTCTCTCTTTCTTTTCTCTAACAATTTTCTCACAATTGGTATATCTCTCAAGTTTTGGAGAAGAACTCTATTTATAGAGCTCTATTAGTGGAATTAATCATCTTCCACTAATATGGAATAGTGGTATCTTCACTAACTCCTAATAGTGAATATCTATATCCACTAATGGAATTAGTGGAACTTCTACTCATTTCACAACACTTCTCCTTGGATATCCATTACATAAAGAATATGTTTCGTTAAAATCTTACTAAATAAAAATTCAATGAAAAAAAAATTAGTAAAGGAAAAAGAATACACTATTTTATATGTCTGCTTATTACTTCATCTGATAAGATGATTCTTTTAAATTTTTGAATCGATACATATATTTTATATCTCAATTTCTCAAATGTTGCAATCGGTAAAGTTTTTATGAAAATATCTATTAAGCTTTCACATGACCGAATGATAAAGAATGCAATAATAGGGGATTGGTGAGAAATTCTTATACGGATTATAAGATTGTGAACTATATGTATTAAAAAATTATATTATATATTTTTTATTATATAAAATATAACTTTTTACTATATATATTGCACGTAAATTGACCAAATTTTGGAGAGGGGGGGGGGGGGATGGGAGGCGAGTTTGGCAGTGAGCTACTAGGAAGCTTTTGGGGTCTGTATTTTTTGCCCTTTACTGGCTTCACCCTAGAAAATCAGAACTCGGAAGCGCTATTAATGGAAGGGGTAGTTGCAGTGGTGGTGGGACCCACACAAACATGTGAATCCACGTGGAAGGATGCCTCAAAGCAGTATATCAGGTCTTCCGTATAGAGCCGCCTTGGTTTTCCTTTTGTCCATGGCAATGCATATGCTTTCCCTAGTCTTTTTAAAAGTCATTTGCTTTGATAAATTTATATATATATATATATATATATTAAAAAATTATATATATATATATATATATAATCTACGTAAATAAGTAAAGTCTATAATAGAATTTTTGCTAAACATAGCCAATATTACAGTTCTTTCCATCTCTAGAAAGAATGTTTCTGATCCCAATATTAGAATAGCTCTAAAGTGTGAAGCAAAAATGAATGAAATTTAACCATATCTTATAAATAAAGAAATGAAACGCAATTATTGCTAATATAGTATGACTTTATCATACTATGGTGGAGGATTGGTTAATTAATCCTTTCACCTCTTAACCTTCTTGTATGGTTAGTTAGGTGAAGAACGATCAAGAATTTTATTATAGATTATTGGTTAATATTATTTAAATTTTTTGATAATTTATATAATTCATACATAACTTGTAAAGATAATATAGTCAAATTTTATTATTTTTATATAAAATTTAAATTTAAATTCGAGTTTAATTTAAATGTTAAATTTTGATTCAAACTCTATTCGTTTAAAATATTTTAAAATTCGAAGTTTGATTATAAATTTATAATAAGTTCAAATTCAAATTCAAATTTAAATCATAAATAATTTATATTATAAATAATATAAAATATGTATTAATTAATTAATTGAATATTTGTATACGAGTCTCTAACCTAATACTTGAATATTCAAATTCGCTTCATTTAAAATTTAAATTTAAATATAATGTTTATATTTGAATTCGAACTCGATATTTTAAATTCGAACTGAACCTTTATCGAATCATGTCTAAATATATTTGATAAAAAAATTAATTAATTCGTTTACGCTCCTACTTCAAAATTAGCTTTGAAACTAAATGACTCCCTTGTTCAATTATAACTTGATCAAGTACAACCACCGCATTAAAATGACTCCCTTGTTCAATTATAAATTGAATTTTATTCAAATTTGTTTAATTAATATTTCATTCATCTCAACTAAATTGATAGTGTTTGACTTAATACGAGATTTTATATAAACATAAAAATTAATAAAGATTATAATATAATAATATAATATAATAAAAATAAAAATATGTGAGTCTTACAAATTTAGCAAAATAAATGACAAAATAACAGAAAGGGAGTGAAAATTTGGTTACCAAATTAGCACAATTGTCCACTATATTTCCATTCCAACTTAGTTAAACAAAGTTAAAACTCTAATTGTTCACATTTGCTGCATAGTTTTACTATTCAATAAATTCTACAACTACTTATACAGACTATCAAAAGTTCCCACACCAAAACCCAAATATCTAAAACAACATAGAAGCACTAAGGGTGTTTCTTCCTGAACAAAAAAACCCTTATTCTTCGTCATCTGTCCAAGCACTGCCTGAAGATTCTTGTTTGCGAATTTCCTTACTCTCTTCCCCTACTTTCCCATCTAAATTCAAGCCTAGAAAACACACCATTAAACACTAAAGTTGGGAATAGAACAGAACAAATTTTTAGATCCATGAAGAAAATCACATAGTATAAAAGGAACTTGCATCACTGATATGGAGAACACCTGAATTTGGCTTCTTCAAAGGCCTCTTTTCAGTTCTTGGTATTTGCCATAGAGGCAAAAATGCTATTTTTCTATGGGTTTCACCTTTTTGAATGAGGTGTGTTTGAAATTGTTTGTTGAAGATCCTAATTGAGTAGAAAAAATTTAGAGAATTTATTTTTTTAACACAGAGCACTAATCAACAACCAAGCATTTGAACCATTTAGCTATTTAAGGGAGAAAAGGAAAAAAGATAACAAATTCACAAAGGGCCTTTTTTTTTTTTTAAGGGGAAACAATTTCTTCATGAATTTTTAGGACCCGTCAGTAAACATCATGCGCATAAATGTCAACACTTACACGTTTATAATCCACCGGTGTTAGAGAAATATAGAGAATTCAACAGGTAACCGCAATAGTAAAAACAGATACTACCTCATTCTGCCAGAAGATATTGTAGTCTAAACTCACAGAAAATAACACCATGTCTACTAAGCTAACAAACAATGACCTCCCTTTTTGTCTTCTCTTCTCCTCCACCGTTGGAGTCCAAAATTAACTGCACCATATAATCAATTCCTCAGTATCATATTAGTACTAATAGAGACACCTGCTTTAGCTAAATTATAAGATCTATGGATATATAAGGACCTCTACTTTTCTCCTCCACAAAAGTTTATGACCTCTCTAAAGAACTTATGTACAAAATCATATTCATATATTCTTTAGCACAAATACGGTAAAATTAACTGTTAAATAGGCAAAAAAGACACTTCCCCATAAAGTGTCAAAACTTCAATTATTTAAGAAGACTATGTTAGAAAACATGGTGGTCCGAACCTGCAACACCAATGATCAATGAGAAAATAATCATAGAAGATGATGTTCAGATATTACATAGGAAACAATAGCCAATAATTATAAAAAATAATAAATGATAATGCAGATTCTAAAAATTCTATATTGGACCAGGATGAGGATGAATCTGGGAATCCAGGACATTCTCATCCTGGAGCTTCTCAAACTCGGAGTATGAGAAAGACCTCTTATATGATGACTTGGAAAAAAGAAAGAGCTGCTCTCGATGTGAGATCAGCAGCAAACAAAAGAAGAGGAATTTGATGCCCCAATAGACTATTACTTGAAACTTGACAAATACACATTAACAGAGTACACCATTTTCACCTGATGAATTTTTTTAAAAAAGTTTCCATCTCTTATTGAGTTCCTCTTCCACCACATCATCAGTGCTTTTGAAGACCTTTAGATAAAAATACTTCATTTATCACTCCCCTTTGTGCTTCAAATAAATATCCTACTGAGGGTGGTGGAGGTTTGGAGGAAGGGGGAGTGGGAGGTGAGATGTTAAACATTTAGAGTGCATAAACTCAATTTCTACTGGGTTACAAATTTTTATTGTTGAATTCTGGTCTTACTTTTATGTATGCATTTGTCTGTGTGTGTGTGTGTGTGTGTGTGTGTGTGTTGTGTTGTGTTGTACTAAATGTGATTTATTATTAATTTTTTTCCTTGATAATGCTAGTGCCCTATTGGTTGCAATAGGTACTGCTACTCCTACTTTTAACCTCTGCTCAAGATCTTGGAATTGTGCCTCGTAGCCCTCATTTTCCAAAGGATGTGTATGCCTATGATACTTCAGCTTCCGCTCTCTTTTTGCCATAATCAAATCAGGCCTCAAATAACTCAAAACACACATTAGAAATTTTATCTAAAACCCTCAAACACCAATCCAATTCCTCATCTAAACTTCTAAAATCCTCATCCTTTACCAAAAACTCAATTGGAACATTAAAATTCTTAAATATCTTTTCATTTTCCTCAATGCCATTTGACTCCAAACTCCTCTTAATACTCTCCAACACCTTAGAACTCACAATCCAAACATACAACAAAAAAATTTAGCCCTCATTCGGACCAATATACTATTAGCAAGATTTATTAGCTAAGTGATTCCACATACACCTACGATATTATCATCTTTCATTATGTTAACTACAAAATTTATATTAACATCGATACATATATTATCAGGCACTTTAGTTTTAATACTTAAGCGGATACAAAACAAAATGCATCTAATAGACATATTTTTACCTCATGGAAAATTTCATCTTCTAGCTTGGTGTATACTATAGCATTGTTATCATTTCCACTTGATTCTCTACTCAATATATATATATATATATATATATATATATATATATATATAGAGAAGAGAGAGAGAGAGAGAGAGAGAGAGAATAAATCACTGAATCATCTAAATAGTACATATAGAATAACTTAAAAAGTAAAATGTTGAACCTGTTGTATATCTTGTAAATTTTACAGATTAGAAGGTAACATTTAAAGTAGAATGACTTTTGAATTTCCTCTGATAGCTTCAGAAAGTAGAATAGTGAAAAAAATCAAATAAATTAAATAGAGCAAAGTGAGAATCAAGAATATAGAATACTCATCAATAGCTCATCTTTTATATCCCATAAGATGTTGTAAAAAAAACATCATAAAGATGATGCAAAAGCCGAGGAGGAAGCTTCAACACCTATTGTGAAACCAATAGCCCTACATCATTTGACTTATCTTCCAAGAGTGACCTCAATTTAGATGATAAATTCTCCTTTTGACACGCCTTAAGCAAGTATTCTTTTAACTAAAAAAAAAAATTTGTGATCCTGTTGTAAGCAAAAATAGTGGTACTAAACTCACCGCATAAGACAGTACTAATAAGCATAATAGAGTTGAAATTATTTTTAATCCCCAGCATATACTTAGCAGGAGCAGACACTTAAAATGCAATGCTTTTGTGGCACATTATCAGATAAATAACTACCCATTTCAACTTTCTTGGAAAGAATATCAAGAAAGTAAAAACATAAATATCTAGATACAGGTGCATGTTGCTTGCCTTATATCTTCTCATGTTGAGAGTACTAATATTATACTACAATGGAACTAAATATTCCATTTGCACAATTTGAGGTTACAAAAAGCATATTGTTTTTATTCAGATTTTGGAAGGGAGATTATTCTTCAAGTGATACACAACCATATCCATGCATATTGATCAATTAGATATGGAGTTCCTTAGCCGGATCATTAAAATTGGGTAAGCTAAAAAGAAAAAAATAACTATCTATATTTTGATAATGCAGGAAGGTTACATGCCAGCAAAGGTGGTGAACATCAGTTTTCAGAAGTTTCATTAACCCACTGTTGATGTAGAATGGTCATCTCCTACAAAAGTATCAGTACGTTAGATATGCTTCCTTTACCACACCCTATGTATTGCAGACCAAACATTAAACAGACTTTTTAGCAATAAAATAGAGGAAGGTAATATACCTTAGCAAAAATGGTTCTTTTTATGAAAGAAGAAGGGACTAAAAGAGAGAACCTAAATTGTTGAAGCTGAAACTTCATATCCTTGAACAAAAGCATAGACTTCCTGGAGGGCACTTTAAAATCATTTTGGAATACCAATTATTCATCCTAGACTACATGTATTCTAAATAACTGAAGAAAAAAGTAACTATTGTTTTTTAGCAATAATGAACTTCGTAAAGTTCTCTAGTTCATTCCATTAAACACCTATAAAAGCAAATGAAAGAAGAGGAAAAATAAGACAAAGGAACAGAGGAAAAAATAATGGAAAACCAAAGAAAGCAATCTAATTAGCAACTTCCTTTCCGGTTTTCAGTGAAAAAGATTAAAATTATATTCACAGGATCTGCTAAGTACATTTAATTAATAACATTAAATTTCAATCTCCATAAATTACTTTGAAAAGGAGAAACAAAGTAGAAAAATGCAAACTTGGAAAACAGAATGGGAGATTGAAGAAGCAGTAAGTTTCACTGAAATTGGAAACAAAAGTAAGAAACAAAGTAAGCACCATCGACATAAATAATCACAGTCATATGCATTGCATGCTTGAGATTAAAACTCGAAAGGAAAGAAATCAAAAGCTCAAGGATCCATATCAAATCAGAAATAAGAATTTTGACAAATTAAGTTTTTGCAACAAATTTAGTTTCCAATGCCAAAAGCTCATTAAGGACACTCTCAGTTGAGGGAGGTTTAAGGCCTAAAGAAAGTGGCAACCATGGCTTGTTAATTGCCTCTCTCACAACCTTGTCAATTAAATCTTCGGCCTGCACATGTTGAAAAAACAAAATTGATCATCATATGAAGATTGGAGCACAGATTCATACAGAAGCCCCAAGATATAATGAAGATAGATATAATGGGGAGAGTAAGATGGAACTGAAAATCCTGTGGTTTCCATAATAGAGCACTTAAAATATTTTAGTAAGTTACATCAAAGTTTCTTCTCAAGGGCATGAAGACATTGATATAAAATCTAATCCCATTTGGCAAACCCATCAAATTTAGCACCTAACTTGAATACATGTTAAATTCACAAATGCTATTTTGAACTTACTGGGTGTGGATCACATGAATTCAATAGTGTATTACTTCTATAATGATTTTCCCTTGTACTGTGCACATCAGGTGAATTCTGCATTAAACAAACATTGCAATGATGATCGGTAACACGAAAACTATATTGATTAAGGAGGTTAATTTAAGATAACAAATGTGTTCAAATGAATAAACTCACTCCAAGAAATGGATGACAGGATCCAAAGGCGGAGGCATCACAGGGCATCCCCATGCATCAGCATGCATATGAAATTTATGATTGTGAAATGCACATCATCAATTAGTAAATGTTGCCCATCATTAGGCAGTATAGACAAAGAAATCTAACTTCTATGTTGAAAGACATGAATATTACCCTATCTTGGGTTGCCATTGCCAACTTTCCATTGGCAATTGCCACCTAGGATGGTAAGGTGAACCCCACATCTTCCTTATTCGATAAATTCAAAGCACAATACAAGTAGATCCACTGCAAAGATTGCAATTCGTCTTTTCTATTCCAAAAAATAAAATAAAATAAAA
The DNA here is from genome assembly GCA_026120185.1 of Voacanga thouarsii. Classification (NCBI taxonomy): domain Eukaryota; kingdom Viridiplantae; phylum Streptophyta; class Magnoliopsida; order Gentianales; family Apocynaceae; genus Voacanga; species Voacanga thouarsii. The sequence continues at coordinate 749,274 of JANUWF010001635.1, read as the reverse complement.
TAAAATTTTTGAGATTCTTAATAAATTCTAATTTTGAGCTAAAACAAAGTTTCAAGGACAATTTTTTTTTTCCTTGCAGGGGAATTGATTCCAAGGATTATGACTAATTACTTCACAGATCTATGCCAAATTCAACTGTGGGAAGCTGCAAGAAAATTTTCAAACTTCTAAAGTAAAAATCACAGCTTGAAACTTCACTTTCCAAAAGCAGAACCGATAATCAGATAAAAAAAAAAATCAGTAAATAAAGTTTTCCCAGATCCATGAGACAACCTAAACAATTCCCTTCAAAAAGCTCAACCACAAAATCCTTAACCCAACAAATCAAACGAAGTCCACGCAAACAAAAATCAACCCAAAACTAAACACTGGACTCTCCTCTTGTTAAGCCTAACAACTTTAAAAGCTGAAAACGGAAAGCAAGATAAATCCAAAGAAGTTGAGAAGAGCACAGATTTGATTTGATTGATCAAGAGAGAATAGAATTGATACCTGAGCTCACTCGCTGTACAAGAAAGGTCTCTTCTCCTAGACTCCTTCCTCTCTAGTAACAGAAGGATTATGAAAAAAAATGAGTGGAAAGCAACTGGGTCTTCTGAATCAGGTGATAAAATCTCTTCTTTTTGGGTGGTTTTGAGAGAGATGGAGAATGCAGAGTTGAAATCACCAACGATTTCTGAAATTATCTTTTTGGCTCCTTATCTTCCAAAGAAAAAAAAAAATCATTTGAAACGATAAGCTTTGATCGTTCGCAAAATAGGAGATGAGGAAGCAGATGGGGGAATCGAAGAGTCAAGAAAGAGAGTCAAGAAATGATGAATTGGCTTCTGCAAGGTAGTGGAGCCAAAGTCGTCGGGTGAAAGTCAATAAGCTAAAAATGGAGTCGAAGGAAAGGTGAATGCGGGACTGTGTTTGCTCAGGAAATGCCACGTGTCATTCTCTCTATAAATTTCAAATGACAAATGGAAATACCACAACTTTCACATTTGGCTTATATATATATATATATTTCAATATTTGTTTAAACTCCATGTTCAAAATTTTAATTAATATTTGAAATTAAATTGTTCAAATTTGAACTCAATCTAAAAATTTATTAGAAAATGAAAATAAAAACAAATTCAAACAAGCATTATTAATATTAAATTTTAATTTGAAAATAATCATTTATGTATATAAAAATAGTAATAATAACATAAATATTAAAAATAAATAAATTATATATAATTATTAATAATTAAATAAATTTGAATGTTTGCAAATGAACAATCAATTACTAATAATTAAGCTAAATTATATATTTGAATTCGATTATTAATCAAAGAAATACTAATTGAGTTCATACTTAAGTATATTTACAATTTCATTTTTATATCTCTATGTATACATTTCCCCAAGGCCATCTGAGGTCCATTGAACTGAACTTCTCTGCCACAGCCATGACCCAGCCTAGGTGCTTCCCAACAAGCCCAACTAAAACTAGGGTCCAGGCCTGACTGCTCCCACCTCAGAGTTTTCCTTTTTGATCAGCCGGCTAAATAGCTAATCCCATTGCAAATGTTTTGTTTGTTGACCCTTTGACAGCTGGTCTTGGACTTTGCAAACACTTCTTCTATTTGGGCCCAGTATCTGTTTGGAAGTCATTGAGGCCCCCATCATCTGCCATTAAACTTCAGGGACAGTTTGAGAAGGAAAAAAAAAAAAATGACAACTCTGAAAATCTCCAAGCCAATCTCTGTGAAAGCTTCAATGAATTATCCACATAAAGAAAGCTCTTGTGTTCTCAGATCAGCTATTCACTTCATGTGTTGGCCCTAATATTTGGGCTCAAAATGTATTCAAGGCCGGGTTAGGTTATCCAGATATCCTAAAATCAAACTGATCCGAACAGCTCTATCCACCTAGCCCAAAGTCTCAACACACACAAAGAAAAGGAGACGGTATAAGGTCAAAATGCAAGAAAACGCTTCGAATATTTGGTGATATCTTTTGTAATATTTATTTATAAATTTTTTTAAAATATATTTTGAAAACAATCAAGTGTGTAGATAAATTATTATATATAGATATTTAGATGATCATTATATATGGCCAATTATATGTAATTTATATACACATTTAATTATATTCTAAATGTGTTAAAAAAAAAAGAAAAATTCTATAATAGAATTATTACAAAAGATGTTACAGGGGAGGGGATGCCATAGAGGATTCAATTATATATAGATATTTAGACAATTATTATGTGTGGTCAATTATATATAATTTATATACACATTTGATTATGTTCTAAATGTATTTTAAAAAAAAAATTATAATAGGAATGTTATAGTTATAGAGGATGTCATAGAGGATTCGAAGCATAGGGAAAATGAAATCAATGTCATTTCATTCCTTTTTTTTCGATTAAATAAGATAATTCATTTATAAAAAAGAAATACAAGTTACACAGAGGGATTATGCAGTCTATAATAGCAAAAAAATAATTTATATTTAATTCTAAGTGGGTAAAGTACAAAAGACAGAAACAAAATAAAAAAAAAAAAATTTTCTCGTATCCATCATATTCATATCCACAAATAGTATTGGCATGAGAACTCCACAAGAATGTCATTTCAATATGTATACCCGATTTTATACTCCTGATGAAAACAAGAAAAGATGTAATAGAGTGCTAATTTAATTTTTTAAAATATATTAAAAAGAAAGAAAAAGAAAAACACACTCATTTTCTTCCCACCACATGAAAGCAACAAGGAATTGATATACTCTTTTAATAATAAGATAATTTGGTTTATTAGAGATATACTAGATAGGAGACCTTGAGTGTTGCTAGGAATCAATAATTTTTTTATGAAAATTTATCAAATTTCTTAATTTTATAATTTTTTGTATTCAGTTTGGCTTTTCTAGTCACTGGTAATCTATTTTTATTGTATATTATAAAAAAGTAACAACATTATAAAATTGAAATTCATAGTAAAATATTTTTATTAAAAAAGTTTTATGAGAAGATAACAACAATAGTTTTTATTAATTAATTATGCTCTTATGTTTGAATTTCTTCTTCTTTTTTTGTAGTTTAATAGCAAAAGTAATTTATTATGTTACTATGTTTAATTTTTTTTTAAAATTTAACTTTCTACCAAACGAAAGGCCAGGAAGGACTGAGGTTCATTGAGTCCATTTCTGGTCTACGATGCATTGAGTTTGAGATCATAAAAAAGTTTTTTTTTTCTCTCTAAATGTAATTATAATTTTTAACTTTATAATACTATTATGAATTTAATAAATAACATTATAATCTCTTTAGAGTGAATTAGTACTAAAATTGTCTATGTTTTATAAATAAATTTATTTACATTAGGTCCTTTTTTCTTCAAAACAAAAACTAAAATAGTTTTTTTTTCCCTTGAGAAAAATACCATTCCCAGAATCCCAGTGTACATTAAACGACACTGCTGAAAGTAGCTCCCAAATAATATGTATATATTTTACTTCACGATAGAATATAGACAAAAGAACTGAGTCTCATAACACATTCAAATAAAAAACTGTCTGAAACCTATAAAATTTAACTTGTCCAAATCTACTAATCATCAACTGCTGCATGTATTTGCCTATTGGTGTCAATATATATCATCACTAAGTTTCCACATTCTTTTCTACCACAAAATCAAGCTAAAGCTTCTATATTGGAGTTGCATTGCCACCGCTCCATCCTGTACATCACCAAAATTATGCCTGAAGTTTATATATACATAGCAACCCTAAGGTGCAGCAAAAACATGAGGGAGCCTTCATGACTGGACCACTTCACCAATAGCAAAGTCATGCATCCTTTAACTTGGATGACAACACAAGCTTCTGGACTGGTTTGTGCAGAATAGTTGTTCCTTGAAACACCATAATCGGATAATCCTTTTTGTATTCCTTTAGCTGCAAAGCAGAAGATTAGGTACATTATGATGAATCTGATGGTTCCTTTGGCAAAGCAGAAGAAAGAGGATAAGAGAAAGAGACATACTTGATGCTCAGTAATCTTTTCAAAGCCAAATTTATTCATCCATATGGTTTTGGCTTTAGGGGCAGCCGAAAGCACCAGGTTTCGGACATTCAGAGAAGCCAGAAAGTCTTCAATACAATAAAACAGTGACTGAAAATATCCCTGAGGAAAACAATTTTCTTTATATCAAATTGCTACATCTCACATTGAAAATTTATTTAGGTCAAAATACGGAGAATACTGGAAATGCCAAAATACAACTGAAAGCTCCTGGGAGGGAGTAGTTGCGTAGCTTCAATTTTTTTGTATGGAAAATCTGATGAGTCTCAATATTGTCAAGAGCATTTTTGTCAAAAGCAGTGACAATGTAGATCAAATAACATATGACAATTAGTAATAGAAACTGAAAAAAATATTCCTGTGGATTCCAAATTCCTGTGGCAAATTGCATACCATTCTTTGAAGCAGTGACATTGAGTAGATTGTAGTAGCCCTCATTAGAACACATTGACTCTTTGGGAATTTCAGCAATAAAATTGAAAACGGCATCACCTAAGTGCAGTGGAATGTCATGCCAAGGCGATACCTACTCAACACATGAACAAAATGAATTATGGTAATGCATAGAGAAGACGAAGACAACGAACAAAAACTCTCAAGTCTATGCATGAAACCTTGACTACTTCCAACTAGCTTTGCATACACAAAAATTCTCTTGCAAATAATAAAGAAAACATCCCAAAACAAACCAAGATTAGTAGCCCTGATCCAGGGTGCGTGTCCCCAATCATTTTGTATTTGTCATATCCATTTTTGTACTTAAAATTACAATAACCAGAATGCAAAATGTGCAATTCTCTCTCACAAATGTTAATTGACCAATCTATTATCAATGATAAAATGGTATTTTATTTTTAAAATTGGATTAAAATCAGAATTCACCCGAGCCAAACCACCAAATTATTTCTCCTCAATGTTACAGAAATGAAGTTCATTCAAATCCCAATTGAAACTACATATAAAAAACAATAGCCATTCTCAAAATTCAATTTTTATCATTACAATCAAAAGAGAAGCATCTTGAAACGAATTTCATCAATGAAGAATATTATGCAATAAACCAAGACAAAACCACATAAAAAACGTGTTTTTTGTCTGGGAGATATAGTAAATACCATCTTGCCATAATTGTCAAGAAAAAACACTCTGTAGTTAAGTGCAAAAAATGTGCAAAGTTCCAATAGCAACAAGGCTTTGTGCTTATTCATGGAAAAGCTAAAGAAAGGAACAGAAATAAAGTGCACCATAATTTTCAATATATTACCATTAACTCCAACATATATTTTAATTTTATTTTAAAATAAAATTATTAAATTGGAGTTAAGATTGAATGTCTCGATAAAGGCTTAACTAAAAAATACAGTATAAAAAATAACAATACAATTTAAATGAAGAATTCAATCAGAAATAAAATATTATAACAACACAAACAAATAAATAATTTAATTAAAATTTATGATTTGAATTGAAAATAGTAAAAAATTAATAATATAAACAATATAGAATAATATTAGATAAATCAGAAAAATAATTTAATAAAACAATAAAAATAAAAAAATAGTAACACAAATTTAACTGACAAATCAATTTTTAATAATATCAAAATTATAAAAAAATCTCATATAAATCAAACAAACCATTGGTCACATCAAAAGAGTTGTCCAAATAGTTAAAGTTGCCAAGCTGTAGTGCTTTGGCAAAGCAGCAAAATAATTGCAAAGCCGTAATGAAAATTGAAGGAACAAGTGAGGTTCACATATTCATAAATTTATAAATTTATAAATATAAATACAAATTAAACCTTTAATCTAAGAGTAATAATAAAATAAAAATAAATAATGATGGAAGAAGTAATTTGGAATTAAAAATAGTAAATTATAAAGAAAATTAATTTAAAAAGTATTATTAAAAAGCTATTTATGCATCCTCTGCTTTTAAAAAATACAACAGGTAAAAAAAAATTAAGAAAGAGCCTCCTGTGTGCCTTTTTTTTCAAACTTTTTAAAGGAGCTTTTATAGGCAAGGGTGATTTTCTTAAAAAGAAAAAATCTCATTTAATGGATGTTTTGATTTTAAAATTTATTTACTGTAAGGATAGGATAACCCTATTAATCTCCACATAGTGGTTTAATCAAAGAACTTTATTGGCTGATGGGGAAACCTGCCAAGGGGAAACCACCATGACAATTTCATCAAAAGCAGATTAACTTTAGCCATGGAATTAGTCCTACAGATATTGATTTGAGTACACATAAAGCAACTTAAAGTATATGTTTTGCAAATTCGTATTACTTGAATATTACCAAGGAAAGAGGTAAAAAAAGGCAGAAGAAGAACTTGTTGCGTATTAATGTCCACACCAGAAAGCCAACAGCCAAATCCTGGATGGGAATGATACCAACCAACAACCATTTCTGGCCTAATAAAAGGGGAATGAAGAATGACAAATCCAGTCAAGGAGAAGACAGAAATAAAAAGTACGGTTATAATATTTGAAAAACTATAAAAAAGCAGCATGAGTTAGAACACGATATGGGAACTTGTGACTTGGCCAAATAATTTCACTATTATAGCAGAACTCCTTAACTAACAGATAATGAACATCAAACCCACCTCGCGAAGCAGAATTTATATCAATCCATTTTTGCCTTGGGGCAATCGAATCCTCCGAAGCAGTAACTCCTGTGCCAATCCGCCCTGAACTACCCGAACCCTCTGACTCGCAATGAGGACCAAAACTTATAGAATAGCCTTCTGGGAACCTATACTTCCGAGCCATCTCTGTCCAAGCCTTCCTCCATTGACTTACTTAGATTATCAAACAATATTCGTAAATAATCCTAGATGATGGGAAAAAAAAACCATAAATTAAGTCCTTAAAAGCACCTAAGATATAACAAATTTACCATCTGCTAACCGAATTTAAGTCCCCTAAGTATTGAACTTGCCCCCTTGACATACCAATAAAAGAAATTATCAACTTAGAGAAATCGTGAAGTCTAAATCCAAACCTATGCGGGTCTAATTAATCAGTTGATACATGGAAAACTTCGAACATTACCAAGTGCAATCTTATTCGATGGTATCAGACACCTCAATTTTGCACCTAAAGTAGAAAAACCAATAAAAGAAAACACATATAAATAAAGCCCAAACCCTAATTACCTTGACCCAGATCCCTCTAGGAGTTCCAACAATAAAATCCTCTGTGCCAAGAGAAGACTCCGCAAGTGGCTTTCCAGGTCAATTTTGCATAGACAACCAAGTGAATAATGGGAGGGAAGAAAAAGGATGTTAAAAATCTTACCTTTTACAGGCTAAAATGGAAGATCTGAAAGTGAAAGAGTTTAGATCTATTGAGACACAGATCCTGGTAAGGATAAGGTAAGGGATGTAGGTGGGTCAGGAGTTGATGGAGGCGCTTCGATCTGCTGAACCAGAGGGGAGATCCTGCCTGCATGTGCAACGGGTCAGAAAAGATGGGCGGATCCAAACCCCGAAGGACTCGAGTCATTTAGCTCTGACCTAGACGGACTGCTGGGGCTGAGGTACACCTTGCACTACAGGAAAATCAGCTTTTTGCGACGGTTTTTGGCCGTCGCAAAAAACGCTGCCGCAATTTGCTACGGCCAAAGGAAACTGTCGCTATTTGCGACGATTTTGCGAGGGCAAAAAAATAAATAAATAAATAACGACGGTTTTGCGACGAATATTTTTGGTCAAACTTCGAAAATTTGCTACGATTTTGCGAAAAAACGCATTAGCCCTCGCAAAATCCTCGCAAATTGCAACGATTTTGCGAGGGTCATTGCAGAATCGTCGCTGATTGCGATGGCCAAGGCCCTCGCAAAACGGTCGCAATTTGCGAGAATTTTGTAAGGGACAATGCGTTTCGTCGTAAAACTGTCGCAATTTGCGAGAATTATCGTCATCGTCGCAAAATCATCGTAGTTTGTGATGAAATTTTCTAGACCTCGCTAAATCATCGCAAATTGCAAAAATTTTGCTAGATTTTTTTATTATTGTATTTATTTTAAATTATTAATTCCCTGTAAATCAGTCTTGAAACACCATACAAACAAATGCTAAAACTATATTCATAATCCAAAAAATCATATAAAAAATTAAAACTAAGTCCGAATAAATATAATTAAAATACTGAAACATAATATAATATAAAGTATTACAAAGTATAAATATATTACAAAATGCCAATACTCGCAAATATCATTCCAAAACAATTACATTTGTATAACACCAGACATAGATATAGCCACTTTATATTTTATCTATCTCTTTTCCTCCGGCCTGTGCAAGTCTAAACGAAAGATTCCTGCAAAAATAGAAGGTGATGAAATTCCCGACAATTAGACAAAATTAGTGTAAAAAATTGTATGTGATGGAATTTAAAATAAAAGAAATTAAAAGAATTTGAAATGTGAAACAAATAATAATAAGGATTGATATTAGCCTCTTTCCAAAATCTATCCGAGATCTCTACAAAAATCCAAGAATTTCCAAAAGTAGATAATGGCAGATTTTGAAAAAATTTTGACAGAATCTCCCCTATAATTGGACATTTTCCAGGCATGAGGCCACCTCAAAATTTGACAATCAAAATGCGATTCCAAACAACAAAGACAGATCATTCATTTATAGGAAAAAAAAACAAAAGAAAACTAGGGGTAATCACCCATTACCCAGGAGGAGTAATCACCCATTACTCATGGGAAATCCAACATATGAATTCAATACTAAGGCAATTTATTCTTCAGTTAACCAAATGATACCACAATAAAATACTGAAAAGCTCTATTACCTTCCCTTGAATATTGAAGATTTTCCCATATACTTCATCATATGTGAGCTTTGGCATGCTAAATAAGGAAGTCCTGCAAACAAAGGTGTAATTCTCATGTGTAACTTCATTAAAACAGTAAGTAAAATAAAAACCACTCTAGGTTTTGTGCATATGAGTGCACATGAGTAAACAGATTTGTCTCAATATATTAGCACAAACAAAGCATAAAAGCTAATATGGAGGATCTAGCAGTACAAAACTAACTTACTAGTTTGAAACACATGAACTCAAAGGGCTAACCTGGCAGGACAAATAAGTCCATTTTGAAACACATGAACAATGAAAAGAATGGTCATAGAGGGTGCTTTGAATTCCACTTGTGTCTTGATCCATTCTCTCTTCACATTTGCAACAGAAAAATAACAGAATTATCATGAGATTTTCTCCTCTGGGCCTCAAGAAATTATGCACTACATTTAAGCACAAATTGCAAAATATTCCACAAAGGATATAAGAAGATGAAATTACATATCAATCTAATACATAGACAAATAGAATCAAACAATATAATTGACAGATATCCACATTCACTTAGGCAAAATGTTTACACTTGCACACACAGATAATATGTGTCCACTTGCAAAAGATAAACTACCTCAAAGGGTTTGAATCTCCTTCCGTTGAAACTACAATAAAAACCATCAGCATGCTATACCTATCTCCCATTCCATCATTCCTTTGAATAAATACATAGAGACCCAGTGTTATCTCAGACAAATATGAAAATACAGAATAATCAATTGGCATAAAAATTCAGGGATAAAATGAAAAAAAAATTCCCAGAAAATATGTTGAAAGAGACTATACCCGAGGAAGAGGATTTCTTGGAAATGATTAAGATGCTGGCCGCAGAAGAGGAGGGGGAGCGACCGGGGGGGGGAGGGGAGCGGGGGAGCGCCGGGGGAGCGGGGGAACCTCAGGGGGAGGCCGGGGGCGGGGGGAAGCCGTAGGGGGGAGGCCGGGGGCGGGAGGAAGCCGTAGGGGGGATCGCCGGGGGGGGAGGGGAGCGGGGGAGCGCCAGGGGGGAGGGGGGAGAGCGCCGGGGGTTGGGAGGCCGAGGCGGGAGGGAGCGCCGGGGTGGGGGGGTTGGGCTCGGACAGGAGGGAAGGGTCGGTGGTGGAGGCAGGGGTTCAGGGTAGGAGAAGAAAGAAGAAAATGTGAGGAAGAAGGAGGGGGGAAAAAAAAGGAGGGACCGAAATTTTTGAGAAAATTTTTAAATTTTTTTAAATTTTAAACTATTTCGACTCAATTTGTGACGAAAAATTAAATCTTCGCTAATTTCCCATAAATTGATACGATGAACATTATAAATCAATCTCTATATTACAATTTTCAATATTTTTTAGTGATTTCAATAATAATAATAATAATAATAATAGTATTTAAATTATTTTTCTTTATATATTTTATTTTATATACTATTTAACTAAATGGATAGATAAAAAAATTAGACATATGTATATACATAGCTATATAGTATAATATATATTAACATATAAGAGATGAAGAAAATTACAAATTGATCTCTACATTCAAAATAACAGTATTTGAATTATTTTTCTTTATCCATTTTACTTTATATACTACTTAATCAAAGTGATAGATCAAAAAATTAGACATCTGTAAACATAATTAACTATATATATATTTACTTATACAATACATTAGGTGTATAATATGACATAATTACATATACAAAATTATAATAAAATGCACTAATTAAGACATGTTATTAAAAATATTTCAGTAAATTTGTCAAAATGCACCACCACACAAATACATAAAGAAAAATTTAAAAATTTTAAAAAATATAGATTAAAACCCTATTTTGTCGCAAAACCCTAGCAAATTTGTCGTAATTAGTGACGAATTTACGACGAATTTGCGACGAATTAGGATTTTGAGTTTTTTCAAAAAATTTTCCATTTATATATTTTTTACTTAAAAATAATTGACCCTCGCAATTTGCGAGGGTTTAATAGCCGTCGCAAAAAATAATGATAGTATTATAAATCGATCTTTATATTATAATTTTCACTATTTTTTAGTGATCTTAAGAATAATAATGATAGTATTTAAATTATTTTTCTTTATATATACATACATATTATAATATATATATATATATATATATTAAATCAAAGAGATACTTATATATATTATATACTACATAAGCATATGCATATTTTTATATATTTAAGTAAATATATAATATAATAGAATTAACTATATATATTACAAATCGATCTCAACATTATAATTTTCACTATTTTTTTTAGTGATCTCAATAATAATAATAGTATTTAAATTATTTTTCTTTATATATACATATATATTATAATAAATATATTAAATCAAAGAGATACTTATATACATTATATACTACATAAGCATATACATATACTTATATATTAAAGTAAGTATATAACATAATAAAATTAACTATATCTATTACAAACCGATCTCTATATTATAATTTTCACTATTTCTTTTAGTGATCTCAATAATAATAATAATAATAGTATTTAAATTATTTTTCTTTACATATTTTACTTTATACATCATTTAACCAAATGGATAGATAAAAAAATTTCAGTAAATTTGTCAAAATACACCACTACACAAACACAAAAAGAAAAATTTTAAAATTTTAAAAAATATAGATTAAAACCCTATTTTGTCGCAAAACCCTCGCAAATTCGTCGCAATTAGTGACGGATTTGCGACGAATTAGGGTTTTGAGATTTTCCATTTTTTTTCATTTATATATTTTTTAATTAAAAATATTGGCCGTCGCAAAACCCTCGCAATTTGCGAGGGCGTAAAGGCCGTCGCAAAACCCTCGCAATGCGAGGGTTTTGCGACAGCCATTCAAAATTTAAAAAATATATATATTTAAAAAAAAAATAAATGGCCGTCGCAAAACCCTCGCAATTTGCGAGTATTTTGCGATGGACATTTAAATGTTTTTAAAATATTTTTTTAAAAAACAATTGGTCGTCGCAAAATTGCGAGGGTTTAATGGCCGTCGCAAAACCCTTGCAAGGGTTTTGCGACGGCCATTCAAATTTTTTTTAAAAAATATTTTTTTAAAAAATAAATGGCCGTCGCAAAACCCTCGCAATTTGCGAGGGCTTAAGAGCCGTCGCAAAACCCTCTCAAATTGGAGGACTTTGCGATGTACATTTAAATTTTTTAAAATATTGTTTTAAAAAACAATTGGTCGTCGCAAAACCCTCGCAAATTGCGAGGGTTTTGCGATGGACGTTTAATTTTTTTTTAAAATATATTTTTTTAAAATAAATGGTCGTCGCAAAACCCTCGCAATTTGCGAGCGCATAAAGGCCGTCGCAAAACCCTCGCAAATTGCGAGGATTTTGTGATGGACATTTAAATTTTTTAAAAATATTTTTTAAAAAAATAATTGGTCGTCACAAAACCCTCTCAATTTGCGAGGGTTTTTTGACCTTCGCAAAACCCTCGCAATTTGCGAAGGTTTTGCGATGGACGTTCAAAAATTTTTTTTAAAATATTTTTTTTAAAAATAATTGACCGTCGCAAAACCCTCGCAAGTTGCGAGGGTACTTTAGTTGTCGCAAAACCCTCGCAAATAGCGACGATTTTGCTACGAATTGCGACGGTGCTGGTCAACTCGTGAGTTAATTGAAAATCGTCGCAAAATGGTCGCTATTAGCGACGGAATTGAAGCCGCCACAAAAAATTCGTCACAAAATGAAAATTTTCCTGTAGTGTTGAGAGCGATTCTATTGAGGATCAACTCTTCTTCTTTGAGCCATTGCTTTAAGAGAAGCTAGTGAGTTGGGGTCTCGGCAATTTGGTGGAGCGGGTGTAGGGGCATCGACTCTATTTAGGGAGGCAAATGGCCATTAATGTGTAGCTCAGATTGAGAAAATAAAAGGGTTTGAGACTTCCGTGGAGGGGAAGATGGGAAGGCTGTTTGGGTTGCCCAATGTTGAGACCAACAGATGAAGATGAAGAATTATGATGAGTCGTAGACAAAAAATCCAGGAGCCAAAACAGCAGCAAAGGAGTCCCCAAAAGCTTGCCACGTGTCACGCTCTCAATTCATTTTTTTTGTACAGATGGTAACACCACATACTTCATCTTTGGCTTTTATATAGATATATAGATTTTTTTTCTTGGATAAAGATTGTATTGAGATAAATTTGTTAAAATTTTAATAAAACATTATTAAATATTAAGTAAATGTGACATCCAATCATTAATGAGATAGAGAAAAAATATGATGTATTATAAGTATATAACCTTTTTCAAAAAACAAAATTATTTAAATTAATATTATTTTAAATTTAAATTTAAAAAAATTTCTTTTCAAATACAATCTAAATAACACAACAAGAATATGCCAATATTTTTATGACAACCCATTATTTAATTAGTTAGACACATCCTTACTTTCCTTTCATACGTTGAATTGACCATCTTCATCCCATACTAGACATTAAGAAAAAAAAGAAAAAGAAAAAGAAAAAAGGCACATCCACATATCCTTTTGTCGGTTAAGTTGACCTCCAGTCCGTATGCACTTGAGAAATGGTCAGTAGATTTTTTTTTTTTGGCTGAATAGAAATGGACAGTAGATAGATGCAAGTGATTGCAACTTCGTTTCCATATAATTGAAAAATGTGAGTTGGATAATATCGTCGCATGCATCACTAAGTTGACAATTTTGGGTCGGAAGTGAAAGACAAAATCCAGGAAAATGAATAGTTTAAAGATAATTGAAATTTAGATATCTTCTGGGCAACTGACAGAGAATGGAGATGCTTGTTTGAACTATGGAGCACGGGGGAATGGGTTTCAATTACCAAATTCAGAATCCCATATGTGGCCTCTCTGGGATCGTGGAGGAAAAAAATGCCCTATGTGATCTAAAGACTACGGCCCCTAAAGATTGCAAATACCCCATACTAGAGCTGGTAAGAAGTCTTTTCATTGCCTTCGAATTCTTTAGGGATGCAAAATACGAACTTGGGGCAATCATTTCGCGGCCAGCAACCTTTTTTGGATCCGCTTTCTGCGCTGGTTGGTCAATATAGAGATGCCCTTTCTTAGTTTTTTTCAGTTGTGGATAAGTATGGTTGTTGCCCTTCCTATTATCAGTTAGAGCAATGAAATTATATGGCTGTGGACTATTAGGTAACGTAGCCCTCTTATATATTATTATCCAATCATCTGATTGCAGCATGTTTGAAGAAGGGGGTATACCCTTTTATGAGCTGTTACATGCTAGTTCTAGACCAAGTATTCTCGCAGCAACGAGCACCCATATATATAGTTAAAGAAAAAATGGAAACGAAATCAAGATCTTGCGTCATTTTGTTAGGGGAAACCCTTAAAGATCTTCTCTTTTTATTTGTCTTCATTTCAATCTTCTCCGCCCGGCACGATTTCCACAAGATTGGGGTTAGCGGAGTAATTGAGATACTAAATAGAAGTTCACAAGATCCCGCTTTCTCTTGTTCTCCTACGTACACAGAATCTCATGGAGCTAGAATCCAAAGTCCTTCATCAAGAATTCTCGATGGTAACACATTCTTGGGAAGCATATCATTTAGAGAATCAAGCCGGATGATATATATATATATATATATATATATATATATATATATATATATATATATATAAAAGGATTATTTCCTCCGTCCCTATATATATATATATATGTCAAACTTGAAAAGTTTTAATATTCATTTTTTCGATTACATTAATAAAAAAATAAAAGTATAATAATTTTAGAGAGAGAGAGTTGAGCAAACAAAACAATAAAATAGTTATGGAGAATATTAAATTTAAAGATATTTTTAGAATATATAAATAAAATTGTATAAATTTAAAATACTAATTAATTTTTTTTAAATTGTATAAAATAATTAATTATGATAGATAAATAAGGACGGAGGGAGTAGTAATTTCAACTTCCATGGACTACTGAATGCACTATTGAAACCATCGGTTTACAAAAAGTATACGTAAAGGTTTGGAATTATCGGTTTCTTGGACATGTGGTTCAGAATCCTTTGCATGAAGGGATCATAATCCAGAGGTTTAAAGTTTTCGGCATGCACGAAACAGATGTCTTACTGCTGTTGTACCTGGCTTAATACTCCAACACAATGGAGTGACGAAAGAGGCAAACACATGCTGGCAGACTTTTACTAATAGAAATTTCAGCATGGAGTTTGGTTTTCAGAGAAACGTATGGATGTTCTCTATGGGCTTATCCATTATTCTCTATCAGCTGGCTACTATATATAACTAATCTTTATATTCTGCTATAAAGTATTGGAGGATCTTTGACAAAAGCTCCAGCTTACTCCTACTTCTGTGTTAGTACTGCTTCAATTCAGTGACAAGGAGTAGAATTAATAATATTAATTATCACTTTATTTGTTTAATACTGACTATCAAATCTTTCATGAAACAGGAATATGGTTTATAGATTTTCACAATTTACATATCAAATTGTAATGTATAACCTTGTTCAGCAGCTTTCTAGACAGAAATTAGGTGGTGGTACGATGAATTTTAGTAGAAAGAATTATGAAATTGTGCAGCTACTTTGAATGTGAATCCAAAAAGGAAAACAGAATTCTAGTAGAGACAATATAGTAGATGTTAAGCAACCTAGGTAGCATATGTACCCGATCCACCTCGATCCTGATCGATCCCAGTAAAAAGAAGATATTAAGGGTAAAAGAATGAATTATTGGTTATCATATTCTTCCTTGTTTTGATATGAAAACACGACTACTCTCTAAAGTTTATGATGAGTTGGCATGAGAGAAGGCAAATTCTTGGGAAGTAAAAGATAAGGACAGTGTATATATGATGAAAAGACATGAGCGAAAGAAAGCTATATTGGAAAATTAGAGCCAGTTGGCCCCAGAGCAAGTATCTTTTAAGGTAATACAATTGTTTTAGCTGATCTAATATGATAAAGATATATCAGCTGTTGTATGGTGCTACATTGTCAAGTAATCATTCACAAGGATAGTTGTTTAATTTCTTGCCCTATACTACTGTTTTAAAGCTCAATATCTAACTGCAGGCAAACAAGACACCAAAACAAATGGTCCCTTATAACAGTTTCTTGTTTGTTTCTCCACCACACACACACACAGAAAGAAAGTGTGTTCATAAGTTTAGATTTATCATCCATTTCTGTGTTGATAGCAGTTTCCATGATACATCTTTGTCCTGGTTATAAATGCCTAAAAATATCCGGTTACATTGCATTTTTCTGCTTTTTACCACAGATATTACTCTTTACAGGAGGATATCCTCGATTCAACACTTATTCCATGCATGTTAAAGAAGACAAGTTAGTTATTATCCTTTGTCCCTGACAACGTTTCTGTAACTAGGCTTGTGGCCACAATGGGGCTACTGGCGACATGTTTACCTCCATTCCCTACCCAACTGAGATAACCGAAAACCACCGGATCTTTCATTGCTTTTTGCCATTCTACTGTCAGCTTGTAGCTTTGCTTTTCATACTTCTGACTGAAAGTGAATGTAGCAGGCGTGACACTAACTTTAAATCCGTCCATTGGCGTAATTTTTGCAGTATAAGACATTTCGTCTCCAACGTTAGTTACTGTTCTTTGGAATTCTTGTACTGTTGACCCGCTGCCATTCCAGCTGAAATACGCAATGAATGATGGATAATTGATGTCCAGCGATGGGTTTGAGCAATTGTACGAAGATGACTTTGCGATGGTTCGGATTTGATTCGACGTGAAATTTAGAGCACATAGAAGGTTGGTATAATCTGCCATCCCCATGTCGTATACGAGTCCAGGGTCCAATGCCTTGTTCGGATTAATATGACCAGCTCCCATAGCTAAAGGAGTAGCCGCTTGACCATTGGATCCTAAGTCTTGAATGGGGTTGAGAGTGTTATCCAATGTATCAGCAGTGGTCATCATGGCTGATCGAATGGCTGCCGGACTCCACTCGGGGTGTATTCCCCTCAAAAGGGCTGCCACTCCGGTAGCATGTGGGCAAGACATTGATGTCCCAGATATGATATTGAAGTTATTGAAAAGTTCTCCAGAATTCACATTAGTCACTGGAGATTTCTGAGCCCATGAAGCCAAGATTAAAGCGCCAGGAGCCATAAGGTCAGGCTTCATGACAAAGGGACAGCTTTGTGATGGTCCTCTCGAGCTATAGCTTGCCACTTTTGGTGCTGGTTTTGTTCCAAGAAGTGTTGCTTGAAATCCAAGACTTGCTTTAGGCTCCGCATCGCTCTTAACGTAGTCCAATATCTTTTGACCATCCTGAGGATTGAAGAACACGGCTGGGAATCTAGATTGAAGGAAAAACTCCAAGTCAGTGTTATTTGTTATGAAGACCCCACCGGCAACTTTAGAGTTTTGAAGATTGTAAACTTGGTCAGACAATGTTTGATTTATGTCTTGGCAAACAACAATCTTGTGATTAACTTTCTGAACTTCCTTCTCATCCTCACACGTTATAAAGACAATTGGCACCTCGGTTGAAGTGGAATTCCCAGGATAGAGAGTCATTCCAGAGACTGAAATTCCATTACCAAGAGCAAGAGTCCCGATGAATTCACGATCAACTGTACCAGCAGCAACTGTAAGAACCCAAGGTATTCCATTGTGCAAAGTCTCAAAGAAAGGCCCCTCATTTCCAGCTGATGTGGAAACGAATATACCCTTCTCTAGGGCTGCAAATGTACCTATGGCCACAGGATCTTCATATAAAGCTGCACCATCTACGCCCAACGACAGGGACAAGATATCAACACCATCCATAATTGCCTGATCAATTGCAGCTATAATATCAGATAAGTACACCCCCTCTTGCCAGATGGCCTTGTACATTGCCACTCTAGCCTGTGGTGCCATTCCTGAAGAAGTCCCCGAGGCATATCCAAAATAAGATGCGCCCTCTACATAGCTTCCTGCAGCCGTAGACGAGGTGTGAGTTCCATGCCCATCTGTGTCTCGAGCAGAATTCATCGAGATGGTCAAGTTGGGAAATTTTGCAAGTAAGCCTTTGTTGAAGTATCGGGCTCCTATAAGTTTCTTGTTGCACAAGGTCGAATTAAATTCAGTGCCACTTTCACATTGCCCTTTCCACCTTGAAGGAATATCAGTCATTCCGACATCACTGAAGCTCTTGCTTTCTGGCCATATTCCAGTGTCAACTAAGCCGATTATGACATCTTTCCCAAAGTTTGATTTCGGCCATGCCCCAGAGTGTGTATCAAGACCAAGAAACTGGGGTGTGTGAGTTGTGTCAACTTTTACTGTCCTATCTTTAACTGAGGAAACAAAACCAGGGGAATTTTGAATTGCTTTGAGCTCGGAAGGAGAAAGAATGGCACTAAAACCATGAACAACATTAGTATACGTATAAACTAGCTTGGAGGAAAAGGGATAATTGGTTCCTGTGGCACTCTCTTGGGAACTAGGGTCTGTTACCGAGGCAAGGGTGGTCAAATACCAATCGTGATGGGAAGAATATGCCTTGGGCATGGATGCTAAGTCCATATGGACAATGTATGTATCGGATTGTGCCAAGACGGATAGGAATTGAGAGAGGAACCACAAGCACAGTGGGATTTGAATACCCATTGTTGAGCAATGAAAATGGGATATTCTTTGAACTTAAGCTGGTCGACTTATATAGGGAATGAGAGGTATGGGAAGCCGAAGTGTTCCTCACTCCAACTTGTCCATGTGGTGTGCGTATAATATTTGGTATCTCTGCCCCTAATAGAAATGTTGCTTGAAGGCTTGAAACGATTTATCCTAGTCCTTTTCATGGCCGCTGAAGGAACAAATTTCTTCCCTCTTCTGTCGAAACCTGCTCCTATCAATCTCTATATCGTCGTCCTTATCATTGCCCCTTTGTCTCCGCTTTAAAGTTAGTCATACGTCGACCATTTCGACGAAATTCATAGTGACATATATCTTCAATGAGATCGAAATTTTAATGGAATAATATATTTATTTTAATTTGAGATCGTCAATTTATATTATAATTTTTATTTATAAAATATTTTAAAAATTTAAAGATATAATTCACTCGTTTAAAATATTTATTAATATAAATTATTCATACTTTTAAATAAACTATTCCTTCCGTTTCATGAACATAGTCTTTTGCACAGGCGTGTTGAAAACAATATAATAATTTAGATAAAGTTCTTATTCTACCCATATTAAAACACTACAGCTATTGGTTAGTGAAAATTCTCAAGAAGTAAGAAGAAATAAGAGTTTTAGAAAGTTATGTAGTTGACTTGGAATAAATAAAGGTACAATAGGAAAAAACTAACTATTAGTTCTAGAAATATGTACATGAACAAGTATTTTGAAACAAAATAAAAAAATTCATAAACAAATATTTTGAAACGGAGGAAGTATTAATTACAAGTTCATGTTATGAATCATCGAACAATCCTTAATTACTGGAATGTTTAAAGATTTCTTTTTAATTATTTTTCTTGCTGAAGGAATCTTTGCTGCAAAATGAATTGATTACTCATAATGGCAGTAGATTAGACGCCAAAACTTCAAAAATTTAGGCAGAGAAGTGCAAACAAGTTTATCAAATGGTCCTTCAAACAACTGTATATGCTTTAATAGGGGCCTCCATTATCAGAATAAGGGAATACGTGACGTGTTGTACCCCCTTACCTTAGCTTTCTGGATAGAATTTTCAATTCTTTAATCAATTTGACTATGCCAAGCATTTCATTCTTGAATGATTTTTCTTGTGGGTATAAAATCTGGTACAAATAACATACCATCAAGTTCTAGTTGTTACTTGCATCCAACATTTTGTTACTTCCTTCAAGTTATAATTACACTGAAAAAGTTGTCACTACTTAAATTATCATTAAAAAAAAAAAAAATCAAACTTCACTTAATGTAATTTTAAAAAAAATAGTTCTTGGTATTATACTACTATCACTTTCGATGGTCTTAAATTCGGGATGTGATAATTTTCTATACTCATTTGTGAATGTAATAATCTTATAAATTTAAAATTAGACAAGTTATATGATTTACTTGTAATTTAAACGTAATTTTTTTTAATAATAAAGAAATTCGTAATCACTATTGGAAGATACATACTAAGTAAAACTCACTCTCTTTACAATAATTCATAAATCACATAAAAATCTACAATAATTCATAAATCTCAAAGAAATGAATAAGTCATACTAAATAAGTCCTATTTGACAAATTTGTTTTTAAAAAAATGGTCAAATTCGTGATAGCAACGCGGAATTAAAACAAGATTTGAGCTCACAAACCCTTTGTACTTGGATGGAGTAGAAAGGATAAGGAGGATTGGGTATTGAGGTCCACAAATCCGTGCAGTACATTTGCTCTGGTATGATCAAAGAAGACAAGAAGCCTGTGATATGAACAGGAACCCACCATGTGCTAATTCTAAGCAAACCAAACCCCATAGAACATTCCCCAAAAAAAAAGATGTAGACTTACGAAATACAGCAGTGGAGATAGGCGACAGAGACAAGAAAGGAAGTTACCGCACAAATTCGGACATAGAAAACTCCATGGAACACAGTGCGCATGAAAGTGGAAGTCATTGTCGATTGCCACCGGCCATTGTTTTTCCTATTAATTTGAGCCATTATCACCACACGATTCATCAACATTTGGTACCAATATGAATGGAAATAAATAATTGCAGTAGTTATAATCCTTTGGTGAAAAATGGTAGTATAATATATAATTTCGGGGTTTGAAATTTGAATCTTGGAATGGATGATTATTTGGGGATAATTTTAGCAAGATTAATGTTTGGTAAATGTGTCAATTCTGCTTTTTTGGGGAAATTCGAGAAGAAGTCAGTTTCTTCTAAGTAGCAAAATATACCCTACATTTTTGTAGAGTTAGATGTTGTAATATGTCATATTTGTTAATTACTACTTCTATTCCAAAATTATTATTTTATTTGGAGATTTTATACCTGTTAAAGAAATCATTACATAGCAATCATTCTGGGGTGAAATACCTTTTATAGGATAATTCCAAACTATTTATATAATAATCTCCCCCTTTATTAAATAAGGTTAATTTCAATGATTATTACCACATGATTCATCAAGATTTGTTACCCTTGCAGCAATGGAAATAATTAATTGCAGTAGTTGTATTCTTCTGATGAAAAAGGTCAGTATAATTTGGGGGTTGAAATTTGAGTCTTGGAATGGGTTTTTTTCTTTTCTTTTCTTTTTAAAAGCAAGATTAACGTTGTTTGGCCATATGTCACAATTGATAAATTACTGCTTCCATCTCAAAATAACTGTCCTATTTGGAAATCTCACACTTATTAAGAAATTATTACATAGCAATTATTTTGAAATTAAAAGACCACCTTACCTCTTATGGGATGACTCAAAGCTATTTATATAATAATCTCTCTTTTTATTAAATAGGGTTAAGAAGGGACATAATACCATTAATGCTTTTTAGATTTTCTACTGCGACAAATATTTTGGGATGAAATTTTTTTTTCAAATGCTACAATTATTTCGGGTTGGAAGTAGTATAGATTAAATCATATAATTCAAAAAAATTTGAAATTCTTGCTGCTTATCTTTTTTTATAAAAAAATTAAAATTCCAATACTACTTTTATCAATGACTACACCAAGGAATGAGAGGTCGCTGCCTAATGGCCAAGGCAGAGAATTAATACTAGTTGATACTCCATCCATCTCGAAATTGAATGTTTCCGTTTTATTTAGCATAAAAATTTAGGAAACATTTTATTATAAATAAGTTGTTATTTTATTCTTATTAGTTGAAGAGATTAATGATAAAATTTATGGATTAGTAGTGTGTATATATATATATATATATATATATATATATATATATATATTTAAAATCAAGGAAACTTATTTTGTAAATTTAGATAGAAAATATATATTTTTAAAAAATAAACTTTCACTTCTAAAATGTCAAAATAAAAATATAATTGTTTAATTTTGAATGGAATGAATTATATTAAGTTACTCCCTCTATCCCCACTTATTATTTTGGGTTGTCCCAAAAAAATTGATACTTTCTTTGAAATGAAAGTTTTTATTATATATTATTATAAAATAATCAATAATACCCCATATATATTATTTTTATATATTTATATTTAACATAAAGTATTATAAAACTTACATATTTTCTATTTTTATTATATTATATTATATTCTATTATTATTATATTCTAACTTTTATTTTTATATAAAATCTCGTATCAAGTCAACCACTATCAATTTTAATGAGACGAATGGAGTATTTTTTTAAAAAAATGTAACTACAATTTTAAATTTTATAAAAAATATATGAACTCATGTATCATTATTGTAATATCTTAAAGTGAGTGAATAATAAAATGATCAATATTTTATAAATACAATTTATTTGTATTGCTATATGGTATGAAATATTGGGCAGTTAAAATGTGTTATATTTAAAAAATAAAAGTAAATTGAGATGCATATGTTACGGTAGATGGGATATATTAGAAATGATAGAGTTAGAAATGATACCATTAGAAAAAAGGTGGAAATAGCATAGAAAATATGAGAAAAAGTAGCATGCGTTGGTTTGGATATATACAGAGAAGATCGAGGGATTGAGGGAGGGAGGTAAGATAGGTTAGACAGAGGTAGGGACAGCTTTAAAACGATATGGATAGAGGTGATTAGGAGAGATACGTCTTTATTAGATTTATATATGAATACGACGGTTGATAGAAAAAAGTAGGGAGAGGATTCATGTGGATAATCACACATTGATCGACATTGGTTTATGTAGTCGACTCCAAGTTTTTTGAGATTAAGACTTTGTTTTTTTTTTAGTTATATAAATCCAAAATAATACTTTAAAAAAATTCCAATCCAAAAGGAGTAAAGCCTCTGTTGTTCTCCCTCTTTTGACTTCCGGTCAGAGAAATTTTGTGGTGATAAAAATAAAATGGATAAAAAAAAAAACAAAAGGAAGGGGCCAGAAAACCAACGCATACATGGGCCAACGCAATAGCCCGGAAACAAGAGACCGTACTATATACGAAGGAAACCATTGGGCCTGAAAACAAGTGGGTCAACCGATAAATGCATGACTAGACGGGCCAAGGCCATCGATATATGGACTTTCCGAAAAACAATATTATCTCAATCTCAATAAAATTGACCTACTTATTATTTTAGACGGTCTTAAAAAATTTGATATTTTTTAAAAAATTATTATATAATTTATAATAAAATAATTAATATACCTCACATATATTATTTTTATATATTTATATTTGACATAAAATATTATGGAACCTATATATTTCTTATTTTTATTATATTATATTATTATATTCTAACTTTTATTTTTACATAAAATATTGTGTCAAGTCAACCACTATCAATTTTAGTGGGACGGATAGAGTATTATTTTTAATAAAAATTATGACAATGGGACAGTCGAATTTGAAATTCCTAAAATGGTGAGGTTTCATTTTGAAAATGAGACATATTTTTTTAACATAATGTAGATTATCAAAGGCTCTATAAGTAAGTAATCATTTTTTAAATATTTCATTCATTATCTATTCAGTGACATATAACACCATATAAGAATGGGTTTGCTAATAATCACTCTAATATCACTACATAAAAGAAACTCTACCAAGCAAATCTTAAAAAAAAAAAAAATTGAACTAATTAGCTTTCATTTTTCTTATATAATATTTTAAGTGTACGTGTGAGGGTAATTCGAGGAACAAATTTTGTGGTGATATTTAAAGTATTTTGAAAATATTATTAAAACGTAATTTTCACCAAAACTAAATGAAAAATGTTCTCCAACTACTATTTTAGCTAATTATTTTTTTGGTACTTTTTCACAATATTTAAATAAACTAACAAAAGAATGAGCAGATGTAGCAATTGTGTATTTGGTAATTTGTTGTTGTTTGGAATTCAAATTGAATTCTTGAGGATGATACCTTGTTAGACGTTGGTAGAGTATATCATAACTCATTCTTGACTTGAATGCATATAATTAGAGGTGTTCATTTGGTTTTTGGTTCGGTTTTCAATTTTGAAATTCGGTTATTATTATTATTATTATTTTTCAAAATCGAATCGAATTGAAATTTAAAAAAAAATCAATAGAACTGAACCAAAATAATTTTGATTAAGTTCGATTCGATTTTAAACCGAATTTAAATGCCTTTTTAGTAAATCCATTAACATAATATAAATTTAAACTCAAACAAGTAAAGTTTAATATAAATTACAATTGAAATCTAATATAAAATGTAATATAAATTAAAATCCAAACATTTTAAATATTTGGGCCAAACATTTTAGTAGAAAGTTATGATTACGGATGCAAATTGTAAAGATAAAAATCTTAAACTCAATTATTAATAGTTTTATTTAGGATAAAACTAAATCGAACTAAACCAAAATAATTCAAATCGAACAGATTTTTTTTAAAAATCATAATTTATAAAAATAAATAACTAATTTATGCACAATATTTTAATATTAATTATATATTTTAAATTTAAAAAATTAAATTTTCAATTTTTTTATTTTAGAAAATCAAAAATCGAACCGAATTTTTATATAAATTCTAAAACTGAATCGAATCGAATTTTATTAAAATCGAAATTATAATCAATTCAATTTGATTTTTCAGTTTAAACCGAATAATGAACACCTCTACATATAATTTAATAGTAATAGTGTTATAATGGTAAAATGCTTAGTAAATATATCAGCTCCCATTTTTTGCTCTTTTATTGATATAGTCTTGGATTATATTTCACTCTCTTGTGTATAATATGAGGATGTTGTCGTTGAGTTTCAATTTTTCATCAGTACTTTACCAATTGATTGATTGTTGGAAGAGAAAATATCGCAAAAAAAAAAAGAATCAAAATCGAAGGCCAGCTAATAACCAGATAGTAGTAAATATCTTCAAATGCAAATATGAATTATAATTACCAGTCATTTTTTTTTATCCTTAGAGCTATTTGGTTAGAACTATTTGGATGAGATATTTTATATATACAATATATTATAAATGGAGTGAAGTGTAAAAAACGAGGGTAGATTGAGGATATTTAGAGAGGGAGGCAGAAGTGGCGGGGACAAAAAAAAAAGGCTGCTGAAGTTCAACAGCTGAACGGGCCAATTCGAACTGACATTTTTTGGCCATAAGGCAGTTGGTTGAGGCCTACAGGCCACAGTTGCCCATTATGATGGGCCATTGACCCCTTTTTAAAATATTTTTTTAAAAAAATTTGACAGTTTCACCTGTTGGTTGGTTTGCGGTTAAAACAAATTTCCAACTCAGTCGGATCATGAACTCCAATTCCAGTTCACGATTGAACTAGCAGATTTTTGAACCAGGGCCATGTCTACTCTTACGTCTTTTGACTCCGGTCGAAGAATTTTGTGCTGATAAAAACAAAATTATATTTAAAAAAAAAAAGAAAACGACAGTTGCTTTAATGGTCCATGGGCCAATGCACTAGTCTAGCACGGAAAAAAGAGCCTGTATGATATGTAATGAATACAAACCGTTGGGCCTAAAAACAAGTGGGTCATCCGTTATATGAAGGATTAGACGGGCAAAGGCTGTATATTCGGCCACAATCAAACCATTGTTCACGTTTCTGATTTTAAGTATTATTGAACCCATGGAACGACAAAAGAATGCTGTCCGTTTAGTCCACTTACAAAGCTTCCATAATATAAATTATAATCAGCAGATAGCACCGGGAAAGCCAGCCGACTTTGAATTTTCCTATCATTACAATGTATAATAATAGCATTAGCTGGTTCTGGTCCCTGTGACTCCCATAAGTGGAGTCAATTTATTTGAGCCAAATGAATAAGCTTTTGTCATCCCAATTCAATAACGCGGTACCAATGTTTTCAGTAAGGGATGAGCCCATTGATATTCTTTTTATATTTCACGTGCTTCTGATCTCAGATCACTATATAAGCCAAATAATATGTAGCAGATTGGAGGTGGTCAGGATACATTTTATGTTCTTGCAAAGAATTGTTTTTGACAGAAATGAGTGTAGTGATCACTGAGCTTTGGATTCACTTCTTGATAATCTCAGTTTGGCTAGTGTTCACTAACTATGCTGGATCAACTTCTGTGGAAAGATCCATCTATATCATCCACATGGATGAGTCTGTGATGTCCAAGGCTTTCACTAGCCAACACCATTGGTATTCCTCCACAGTTAATTCTCTTAAGGAATCGAGTCTCATAGCATCAGATAGCTCTCATTCTGTCCCTAATATTCTTTACTCTTATAACCATGTAATTCATGGTTTCAGTGCTCTTCTTTCTGAAGAAGAGTTAGATTATATCAAGAACTCCCCTGGATTTGTTTCAGCTTACAAAGACAAAAATGTTGTGATGGACACTACCCACACAGTTGAGTGGCTATCCTTGAATCCTTCAACAGGCTTATGGCCAGCTTCAGATTTTGGCAGAGATGATTATTGGTGTAATTGATTCTGGCGTCTGGCCAGAGAGCCAAAGCTTCAGAGATGATGGTTTGCCACCAGTTCCTGCAAAATGGAGGGGAATGTGTGAGGGTGGCGAGCAATTCAATTCTTCAATGTGTAACAAGAAGCTTGTTGGTGCTAGATATTTCAACAAGGCCTTAGTTGCTAATAACCCTGGTGTTAACATAACAATGAACTCACCAAGGGACATTGATGGTCATGGTACTCATACTGCGTCCACAGCTGCCGGAAATTATGTTGATAATGTATCATTTTTCGGCTATGCTAAGGGCACAGCCAAAGGGGTAGCACCACTTGCTAGTGTGGCCATTTACAAGGTCACATGGCAAGAAGGGAGCTATACTTCTGATGTTGTCGCCGGAATGGACCAGGCAATTACTGATGGTGCTGATTCAATTTCTGTATCTCTTGGTTTCTATGGCGTTGATCCATTCTATGAGAATCCAATTGCAATCGCTTCCTTTGCTGCTATGGAGAAGGGGGTACTCGTTTCTGCTTCGGCAGGAAATGACGGTCCAGCATTTGGGACTTTACACAATGATATTCCATGGGCCTTGACCGTTGCAGCAAGCACAATAGACCGTTCTTTTGCTGGAACTTTGACTCTGGGAAATGGATTGACCATTGTTGGGTGGACAATGTTCCCTGCAAGTGCATTGCTGGAGGAGTTTCCTTTGTTTTACAATAAAACTTTGGCTTTATGTGATGACCCTGAATTGTTATCCAGGTCCCCTTATGCCATCATCATCTGAGATGACACGGGACATATTCTTCAGCAATTAGAGCATGTTGCAAGGTCGAATGCTGCTGGTGCCATATTCATATCAGATGATCCTGTGATATTTGAGAAAGGTGGCGTTCCATGGCCTGGAGTTGTGATTAGCCCAAAGAAAGCACCTGCTGTGATCAAGTATGCCAAAACTGGTAATAATCCTTGGGCCAGCATGAAGTTCCAGCAGACAATATTTGGTAAAAAGCCTGCACCAGCTGTTGCTCTATATTCTTCAAGAGGTCCTTCAAAGAACTGCCCCGGAATCTTGAAGCCAGATATAATGGCCCCAGGTTCGTTAGTTCTGGCAGCTTTCATTCCAAGTCAAACTGCAGCCATGATTGGTGGAGGTATACAATCGTCAAGTGATTACAATATGATGTCAGGGACTTCCATGGCTTGCCCTCATGCTGCTGGTGTGGCCGCACTTCTAAAAGGGACACATCCTGAGTGAAGTCCAGCAGCCATTCGATCTGCCATGATGACAACGGCTAATCCACTTGATAATACTAATACTCCCATCCGGGACAATGGCCACAAACTGAGAATCGCTTCCCCACTGGACATGGGTGTAGGTCAAATTGGTCCAAATCGTGCTCTTGATCCGGGGCTTATATATGATGCCACTCCCCAAAACTATGTCAACCTCCTATGCGCCATGAATTACACTAGCAAGCAGATTTTAACAATCACAAGATCAAAACATTACAATTGCTCAAACCCGTCCAATGATCTGAACTATATAAATACCCAACTCAATTGATTTTGAATTTTGTATTTTGACCGACCATAAAGTGATTTTATTAAGGCCCATAAGATAGCCCACAAAGTTTTAGGGATCGAGAGATTTAATTAAGTTGAAGGATGAGTTTGTTATTTAGTATTTTTTAAAAATTAAACATATGTCTTAACTTAAATAACGTTCTTTGATTTTATCAGGGCCAAAATGATCATTGAAGGGTTCCAGGGGAAGAAAGCTCGGATTTGCTTCAACCGTGAATGTGAGTTCTATTGGTTTCGACTATTAATTTCGTTAGTGGTTTAGGAGTACCTATTAAGAGGTTCTCTTCCTCTTTATTTTGTGATTCTAGATAATAGGATTAATTGATTCATGGGGTTTTAGTTCCGTAAATTGATATTGGTATTGTGTGGTTTGATATTAGGGAACGATTGTGTAGAGCGATTAGTTTGGATTGGAGATATTAGTCTGACTTTTGAAGTAAGTGGTTCAGGTATCTTCTGTTTTCGAAATATTCTGAAATTTGTATTTTCCGTATAAAATTTGGGAATTGAGTTTGGTTATTTTATTATGGTTTTGAGTAATATTGTGTGCCATGTGTGATATGTGTTTAATGGCTCATGAGATTAAAGAAGGGGAGGAAGAACATGTTCTAAAATTTATTTGTGTGACTAAAATCCCTCACAATCAATAAGAAATATAAGTTTGACATTTTTTACAGGATAAACAGTCAAGATTGAAATCAGTGATCCTTCTCTTAATTTGAGACTCGTAAGCATTTGTTTGTTGTGTGATGAAGATATGATATGTTTCTCAATTTTGAACTTTTGATCATGATGTTGGAAAAAAAAACTTTTTGAATTCTGCTATGTCTGTACGGTATGTAAGGTATACATATATGTTATAGGAAGGAAAAAAAGTATCTTATGAATAGATGTAACTGAATTGTTTTGAATTTTAATTTATTATGTTTGAATAATTTAATTATGAAGGTTGTAGACCATCTTTTCTCTGGGAGAAGGAAGGAAAAAAACGAAACGAAAAGCAAGGGAAAAAAAAAGAAACAAAAGAAACCGAAAAAAAAAATGAAAATCGGAGGGAGGTTGTAGAGTGCAGCTTTCGGTTGCTGCACATGGGGACATTTGATGTCCCCGCACAAAAAAAAAAAAAAAAAGCTTTGAAATCGTTGACCAGAAACATTTTCTGGGAAGGTGATGTGAATATAGCCCACAATTGGTCTCAAGACGTGGGCCATGTCAGTAATACCATTTCGATCTTATTCAGTTGGTCTTTTTTAAAAAAAAAATCAAATTATTTTGATATTATTTTCTTATATAATTATAGGTTTAATTTGTTTTGTTTTAAAAATTAGACTAAATTAGTTAGATTTATTTTACAATTAAATTATACATTTATTTTATGTTATTATTTTTTTTATTGAGGTGGTAGTTTTATTTAATAAAATATTAGACTAAGTCTTATATCATTTGTATAAAAAAAAAATCAGTTCCATTTAATTATTAGGTATTATTTGATGTGTTTTATTAAAAGATATTATATGTAATATTCTCTTTTCCAAGAAAATATTTAGATTACTTATTGAGCTAGTGTAGCTCACTTCATTTAACATGATATGGGATTAGACTACGCATTTAAATTGATTGATTTTTGAGAGTTTTTACTTTTTATGACTTTTAGTTTGGTTTAAATAATGTTGTTCGCATAAATCCTTAGTTAAGATTGAGCAAGACATTGATTGTATTAAAGATTTTATATTTTATTCATGGAATTATGTTTCAGGATGTATATTTTTTCTTTTCTTTTAGAGGTAATTAATTTAATTAAAGTAATTTTTTTAATTAAAGACTTAATATCTTCTTAAAAATACTGTCGTGTAACATTTCGAGTACGGACTCGATTCCGAATTCAGGCGCTACAAACTACCCAGCATTTGTTGGAGTTTATCATAACAAGTCAACCACAATGGTCCGAACTTTCAAGAGAACTGTCACAAATGTGGGAGATGATGCAGCCACTTATAGAGCTAAGGTCACGGCGCCAAAAGCTAGTGTAGTTAGAGTCTCACCTGATACACTAGTATTCGAAAAAAAGTACGAGAGGCAGAGTTTCTCTCTGACCATCCGCTATGTGAGCAGCAAAAATGAGACAGTCACATTTGATTGGTTAGCTTGGATGCAAGATAACGGAAACATACAGTGACAAGCCGTATTGTAATCTCGCCAGAAATTATGACTTTTTGATGAACCTCACACATGCATGGAAAGAGAAATTTCAACAATTTTTTTTTTTGTGCAATCACATATTTAAAGTATATAACTGTTCAATCAGACTGTCTATGGACGATGGTGCAATGCATAGTGATTACAATCAAAACAAGATCAAGAGAACTTGTTTACAATTTATTTTGAGCAAATGTAACTATAAAAATGATCAAGAAGTGACAAACAGAGGGAAAACAAATAGTTCATAACATCTTTCCTAATTGTCTATTTCCATGTTTTCTTCCCTCCAACAATCACCAGGTCGGCACCACCGGAGCAACCGCAATGGTACTCCTTACAGTATGCCCACCATTTTCCTCCACCCAAACTATTGAACCAAATGTAACAGTTCTATTTCGGTTGGCCGTATAATTTATAGTCAAAGAATAGCTCTGCTTGTCATACTTACTCCTGAACGCCAATTTATCTGGGTAGACTGTGACCTTAGAACCTTTTGGTGCAATCACCTTGGCCTTATAAGTAGGTGCGCCATCTCCCACATTTGTGACAGTCCTTTCAAAATTTTGCACCTTTGTGTTCTTGGTCCTGTTACTGTATAGAACAATAAAGGACGGGTAATTGAGATCAGGAGATTTGTTTGAGCAATTATAGGTGGTTGTTCTTGTAATGGTGGAAATTTGGGTTCGGGTGAAATTCATAGAGCAGAGAAGATTTATGTAATCTTGAGGTGTAGCATCGTATATAAGTCCAGGATCAAGTGCACTATTTGGGTCGGCATGGCCTGCTCCCATGGCTACAGGAGTAGCTATTTGGTAGTTTAGGCCAATATCTTTGATAGGTTTTTGGGTATTGTCATAGGGGTTTGCTGTGGTCATCATGGCAGAACGGATAGCAGCGGGACTCCACTCCGGATGAGCCCCTTTAAGAAGTGCAGCAATGCCAGCAGCATGAGGACAAGCCATGGATGTTCCAGAAGCCAAAGCGAAATCATTGGACAATGCTACAGAACCAATATTTGCTACAGATTCAGTCGGTATCCAGGATGCTAAAACAAGTGTCCCTGGTGTCATTATATCAGGTTTCAGGATGCCTGAATAGCTCGGTGAAGGACCTCTCGAGGTATATGAAGCAACAGCAGGGGCTGGCTTTGTCCCGACAAAGGTCCTCTGGAAATTGATGCTGGCAGTAGGATTATGGCCATTTCGAGCATAGTCAATTACGTTGTTTGCATCTCTGGGGCTAATAACAACACCAGGACATGGAAAAAAGCTACTCTCAGTAATACTGGAATCCGAGGAGATGAAGATGGCACCAGCAGCTTTCGACTCGGAGATGTAAGATATTTGACTGAACAAGTCGTCAATATCTTCACAAATGACTATTCCATAAGAAGTTTTAGGTAGCAAGTCACTATGGTTGCAAGCAGAGATTGATTTGTTGTAAATAAGGGGCAAGTCTTGGACAAAGGCTCTTGCAGGGAACATGCTCCATCCATTGATGGCTAAGCCATTTCCAAGAGTTAATGATCCAGCAAACCAACGATCAATGGAGCCTGCTGCTACTGTCAGAACCCACGGGATTCCGTTGTGCAAAAACCCCAAAGTTGTACCAGCATTTCCTGCTGAGCTGGAAACAAAAACCCCCTTTTCCATGGCACCAAAGGAGGCTATAGCAATTGGATCTTCATACAAAGGAACCAAGTCGAAACCCATGGAAATTGAGATAACATCAACACCGTCAGCAACAGCTTGATCCATGCCTGCAAGTACATCAGAAGCATAGCGTCCTTCGAACCAGAGGACCTTGTACATGGCCACTCTAGCACGCGGTGCAATTCCTCTAGCTGTCCCCAAGGCATACCCAAAGAATGAAGCACCTTCAACAGAGTTTCCAGCAACTGTGGATGAGGTGTGTGTGCCATGGCCTTCCTTGTCCCTTGCAGAGTACATAGAATGTTTAAGGTTTGGGTTGGCAGCCAACATTCCCTTGTTGAAATACCGAGCTCCAATGAGCTTCCTATTACATAATGAAGAATTGAAATCATATCCTCCATCACATTTTCCTTTCCATCTTGTGGGAATTTCTGTCATTCCATCATCTTTGTAGCTTAGACTTTCTGGCCAAACGCCAGTGTCAATGACACCGACTATCACATCTTTGCCATATTCAGATGCTGGCCATAGTCCGGTGTCAGGATTGAGAGAAAGGAATTCGGGAGTGTGTGTGGTGTCTAATGTGGCAATTTTGTCGATGTAAGCTGACACAAATCCTGGTTTACTCTTGAGAGATGCGAGTTCATTGTTGGACAACACCGCACTAAAACCATGAAATGCATGGTCGTAAGTGTAAAGAAGCCTAGGTTGGTTCTGATGGTCTGAGTTCAGGCTCATAGAATTCAAAGAATCAATGGTGTTTGTGTACCATTTCTCATGCCCTGCAAAGGCCTTGGGCATGAATGACTTATCTATGTGGACAATGTAAGTGAACCTCTCTGGCACAGCTGAAACTAAACTGCCACCAAAGAATACAAACAGGAAAAGGAGAGGAAACTGGATAGCAAACTCCATTTCGTTTACAAACCTCTTTTCTGATAATTCTGTAATCTGTAATCCAGCAACCTATTTGTACACTACACATGAAACTGACTATTGTGTATTGGAGAGTCATTTAGTCATATAAAATTAATGGTTGACGGTGATTGAAGTGGCAGAGAAGCCAGATCAATTGGAAGAAGTCTATGCATGGACGGCTTTCCTTTTGTTAATTTGACATTTGGTCCTCTCATTGGCGGATTCTCTTATTGGTTAGTCTGCAAGCTGTAACTAAGGAATCAATGTCATTTCATTGCCCATTTGTTTGCCATTCTTAGACCTTCTTTTCACTTGAAAAAGATGTACTAACAATTTTCACACTTGGAAAAATGCTAGCTGCAAAACACATGGCAGTCAGACTTCGGGTGATGTTGTCATTTGGAGCAATAATATAACCATCATTGGAATGTATTAAACATTTTTATTTAGCAATCACTAAGAAATCTTTGCAAACATTGGACCACAAACCTTATTATCAGTATTCTGCAACCTCAGAATTGGTCACAAGCATGGAGCAACTGTTGAATACCTTAGCAAGCTGCATTCTGGTCCGCTACCTGCATTCTGACCTCATTCTAGGGCATATTGCATTTGCATATTGGTGGAAAAACCAGTGCAATACATAGATTTTGCCAAGATTGCAGCAATACCATAGCCTGAATACTTTCCTCTTCACAACCAAAGGCGTAGCAGTGTGACATCTTATTAATCTTTTTATTTTATAGGTATACAAGATTATGATGCCGTATATACGACTAATGTGCAAGACGTCCTTTTGCGAAGATGACAAAAAAGATGACAGAACTTATTCTTATACTCAAAAAGGACTCGTATCAAAATGGGTTGCTTGCAGTGTAAGGGTTTTTGATAAGAATGGGCCGGTTCTGGATCCACAAGAATCATTTGGTTCAATTGTTTTAAAGAACTCTTTAAATAGTTTTGATGCATTTGAAAAATAATTTCTTACTAGATAAGAATACATTTAAGAAATATGTCTTAATGAAATTTATGCAAGTCAATCTGTAAATTGAGAAAGATGTATTTTGAAAATGCGTTTTTATTCATTCAGTAAGGATTAAATAAATCTAAAATCAAACCATTCTTATAAAAAAACGGTGAAGTGAAATTCCCACAACTGTACGGTCTGTGCTCCAATTTTTGTATGGAAAGCATTAAAACACCGGCAAAATAGCTCAAGATGACCCTATAATTTGCTCAAATGTTACTTCTCTCGAATTGAGACATACAACTAGACAGTTCATTTTCCACGGAAACTACTCTAATAAACGAAGGGACACATAATAGAACCAAGTTAATATTGTCGATGAGATTAAAGAAAGAAACTAAACAATACTAGAAATGTTTTCTTGCCCACTGATTTAGGACTGCAACTGCCTCTACAGCAAATGAAGACCACTTGCAACTCAAGAATTCATCAACTATAAGTAACATCCAAACACTTACAGAGAAAGAAGATTCGCAATAATGAGTTCCAATGGTCAATGTTGTTGTATGGATAATTTTGAGGTGGAATTAGACTGAAAGGCATAGTAAACTGCATTTGCAAACAGAATCTGGAAGCAAAAATGTCTCCGAAGCAGCTATTACTTTGAAGGAGAAATCTTGATGAAGATCTGAAACTGAAACCAAAGTATCAGAGCGTAACTACAAAAATTGATTAGTAAAAGGATTTTGGAACTGCATTCTGTCATTTCAATACAAACCCTTTTTATCCAGCCTCTGAACTCTTTGATCCAGAGCCATTTCAATTATTACTGTATTAATTTTAAAATAATTATTACTATTATACAAATTACATCGATTAAAACATTGTCACATCTATAATTTTTTTTAAAGACTGAATTACTGTAAAAAAAAAGTATTACTATATGTTCATTTTCTCAAGAAAGGGATGGGCCAAAATTGAATATCCACACAGCTGGTTGTCCTAATGTTATCAATAATTGAAACCAATTTGGATTTACCCATTTGGCAATTTTATTTAAGCTGCGAATGTTAGAACTTTTTTTGTGGGACTATAAACCGATAGAGTTTAAACCCTTTACACGTAATGATTAGACCTCCAACCCACTCATCAATGCTCAACCAATTATTAGAGACAAAAATTTCATTTTCATCCTCACATTTGGATTCTTTATGTGGGGTTCCATGGAATAAATTCATTTAAGTCCTTTAAGAATACAATATTTTTTTTTTTTGGTCTTGTTCTTTTCGAGGGGTTGTTGAGCATGGGAAGATTATAACAAATGCTCCCTTTTTTTAATTTTTATATGAATCGGGTCCACGATGAACCACATGCTTTGAGTATTGTGTTATATACTTTGTGAATTATACACTTCTAGAAAGATACTTTTAAAGCAACGATCCACCATGAACTCGGTCGATATAAAAATTTTTCCACTCTTTTTTCACACTTACTTTATGGTCTAATATTTCATTCATAATTTTAAAAAAATAATATTATAGGAGATATATTATTCTGACTCTAACATAAGGTTCATTTAATAAAATTAAAATTAAAATTTTAAATTTTAAAATATGAAATTTAAATTTGAAGTCTAAAATAATTATAATTTATTTTTATATTATATTTTATTAAAATTTAAATTATATATAAAAAACATTAATAATTAGATACTACTTAATATATTTATATTTAAATTTTAAATAATTTTTATTTTATTTAAAATTTATAACAAGATTTTAGTATGTATTAATTAATTAAGTTCAAATTAACAAATTTAGTCCTTTAACTTTTTTAGTTAGGAAATTTTATAAAATACATTTAGAAAATCTTCAATAATATATGTATTAATCAATTAAGTGCAAATTAACAAATTTAGTCCTTTAACTTTTTTAGTTAGACAAGTTTATAAAATACATTTAAAAAATCTTCAAAAATAATATATATATATATATATATATATATATATATATATATATATTGTGTGTGGCAAATTGATGGATTTAGTTCATAAACTTTTTTTGTTTAGCAAGTTTAGTACCTAATTTTTTTTTTCCAAAAATGATCCCAAAATAAATGTTGACTAGCATTGACCATCACATTGTGAATGAACGGATTAAATAATTCACTTAAAAAAAAATGATGACTTAAAAAGTTGAAAATAAAGATTAGAGACCAGATTTGTCAAATTAAAAAGTTAAAGAACTAAATTCACTAATTTATTATTAATTAAATGATAATAAAAATTTATTATAAACATACTTAATTAATTAAATATTAAATATTATTTATTATAAATATACTTAATAAAATAAATATTTAATTAAGTTATTCATACAATGGTGAAATAGAAGCTGTAAATGATGGATTGGATGTGACGGCCACTAGAGAGGAATAATATCTAAATGCAGAGTAACAATGGCTACGGCAGCCTTGTTATTGCCATCAACTCGAATCAACCAACCGGGATGGCCATCCGTTGTACAACAATTAATTGTCAGTGCCATATATTTAAGGCGTAGATAAGTGTGCGTTTTCTTTTCATTGATCTTGTTTGTGGTGTGTATCCGCAGCATAATCACAACCTATGGTTGGAGAATTAAATTATATGAAAATATATATTGAAAGCAATATTTTTAGAATGAGACTGGATATCAAATAAAAAAATTTATTAATTTACGATTTAATAGTCAAACGACGATTGAATCACAATTGAATCGTAACTGAATCAGTAATATTATAATTTAAAAATTAAATATATAATTATTTTAAAGAATAAAATTGATCAATAATATAATGTAATTCAAATATATAAAGACATAAATAACGAAATGGAGAGAAAATTGTGATATTTTTCTATTTATTATGGATAATTTAGTCTCTCTATGTAACTTATTTCTTTCTTATGAATATATTATCTTATCTAGTCAAGAGAGAGAAAACGGTTCAATTCGATTAGACCGATCGATTTAATAATTTTTTTTATTAGATCGACTGGTTCAAAACGGGTTGAATAAAATAGAACGATTTTGGAAAAAAAACGATTTAAAGTAAAGGATTGAATCAGTTTGGAGACTGGTTCACAATCCAACTAGTCAGACTGATCGGTCTGATTTGATTTAAAAAATTATGATTGAAAGATAGTATTATAATTTTTTAAAATTTTTAATAAATTTAAAATAAAATTTAAAAAATTAATTTTATTAAATCAAAAATAAAGTTTTAAAAACTTTTAAAGGGAAGCGATAGCGATCCTCTGTCTCCCTATCTTCATCGGATTCGGGACCGCGCAATTCCTGTGCGGAAATTGCGCGGCTCTTTTGCGGCCGCGATTCAGGGACCCAGCAATAGATAACACAGAAGAGGCCACGTCTTCTAACTCAAAAGCAGGGCAAAACGACATCGTTTTGCCCTGATCTGGCTTTGGTCCCACAGCAGTTGAAGCCAAGCCGAGCTTCGGTTTTGAGGACGAAAAGTGCAGATAAGACGTTTGGCAGCGTGAGTTGATGTTTTCCCTATTACCAATACGAACTGTTTCGGTTTCTTCACGCCACCATCTTGCCTTGCTCTTTCATCTCTTTTAACGAAAAAACCATTGCCATTGTTGAAGTTTTTGCTGCCCATTCACCTCCTCCGTCGCCGAAAAACCATCGTGTGTTTCCACTCCGAGTTGCTTATTTGCTCCATCACTGTCAGCCTCTTTCTCCTTCTATCCCTTCACCATTTGTGGATACTCTCAGTCAGTGTCGAGTACCGTATTTTGCCTCTCTCTTATCACTGTAAAGAACACCTTACCTTCCCTCACTGTCAACCTCTTTTGAAGCCTGGGATAAAAAAAAAGAAGTGGCAAGAGAGCGAGAACGAAGAAGAAGAAGGGAGTTCTGCAACTTTTGAACCTTGGGATAGCTTCAAAGCTCAGGTAAGATCATTTCCCTTAGAACAAAAAAGTATTCGGGGCATCAAAAGGTTTCATTTAATACAAGTGTTGTTTGGGGTTGGGTTATTAACCGTTAAAGTCCCTGGAAAAATTTTTCTATTTACACATTGTTTGGGGTTGGGATGTTAACCGTTTTGCTTAAAGATGTTTTGGTGAAATTTTACTGTTCATTTTATGTGAATGAAATGCAGTGAAAGGAAGGGCAAAAATAGGTCACATAAAGGTTATGTAAAGTAAGAAGATAAGTTGAAAATGGAATGAAAGAAATGCTGGAAACAATTTTTGTGTCGGGTGTGGCAAGAGCATGAGTCTCTCTCTGTGCTAGTTGACCTCTCATTTCTTTTGACTGGGTTTTAGTTGACCTGGAAAGCTCTTAAGAGCACTATGGTCTACAGAAAGGAAGTAAGTTCTGGATAATAGAAGAGTGGCCTAGTTGGATGGATTTCTGCATCACTATTGTTAAATGAGTGGTTGCATTTGATGAATACTAAAAACTGATGGTGTAGATGAAAGTTGAGATGGACAACATCTGATGTAGCTTAATTGACAAATCGAAAATATTAGCCAACTGGAGAAAGTATCAATTCACATTCCTTTATCAGGGCAATTTTGTTAGATACTGTTATGGGAGGATGCTCCCCCCCCCCCCCAAAAAAATATTGTTCTTACAAATTTTCTTCAACAATAGATATTCTAATCATGAAAGTTCTCTGCATATATATAGTTTTCCCCAGAGTGCGCTCTTGATGTTCTCTTTTGGTTTTTGCTTATGGTAACTATTCAAAGACATATAATAGTTTCTTCATTGTCTGATTCTGCCTGTATATTGTTCTCCTTTATCTTATGCATTTGTATCTATGACGTTTCAGATTAATGGCTTCAGGAACAGCAATGGTATCTTGGATTAATTGAAACTGTATGATGAACCTCTTGTAGTTTTTTGTCACTCGAGCATTTTACTTGCTGTCTAATGCTTATAGACTAAGACCCTTTGCTTCTTTGTTAGTTTATTTAACTGGATGAGAGCTGCCCAAATAGTCTTGGAGGAGGTTTTTTCTTTGCAGCTAAACTTTTGTTCTTCTGTTATGAGGATCTAATTAATGTTAGGTGTAAACATGTCTATTGCAAAACTAGCTATTCCAGTCATGTTTCATCACTTTTGCCTATTATGTAGCAGGTCTGGTATTACTTTGGACATTAACTTTAACGATTTTTTTTTAACTCTCTCTGGCATCGTTTGAAGTAATAGGCAAAAGTTTTTTTCATATTCTGAAATTATTCAAACAATATTTCTACTTCCTGGGTCTTTTGGTAGTTTATGTCCATTTAATGATTCAGCTAGAAAATATTTATATCAAATGGAAAGGAAAAGTAAAGATTCAGGCAGAAAAGTAAATCCAAACAACATAACCAGCACCTCCTCGTCTTCAGGTGCATTTACGTGTTTGCAATATATTTTGTGCTTTAGCTTTTGACTGTTGGGTTATGCTTAACTACCAAAAGACTAGATGGGGGTCATTTGTAAGTAGAGAATGTCCTTTTTTCCTGCATTTTCATTTCAATCCTTCTTTGGGAATAATAACAAACATGAAATGCTTGAATTTGCTGGTCTTGTTTGATTTTTCTTCCCTTTTTGCAAATTATGATACAATTGGAAAAGTAAATCTCACATGCAAAAAACTAAATTTAATGTGTTTCTGGTGGAATTATGTATGCAGTCACTTTGGCATTGTTTTGGGCTTCTTTAGCATAAGATTCACTTTGAATTTTCTCTAATCTTGTGTATCATTTATGAATTTGATCAGTGTTATATAAATGGTGAGGAGTTCAGTTTGCTAAAAATGTTCTCACTCTACTCAACACCAGTAATGGCAACTTTACTTGTAAATGATTCTGTCCCGTATGATTGCTGCAGTGCTTATTAATTTTATTGCTATGAGGTTTTCATTTTCCTATTCTTCTCATCTTTCTTGGATGTTTAGATTATATTTAGGATGCAACAATGTGTTAAATATTTAGATTATATTTTGGTGACCAAAGGTCACGGGTTCGAATCACCATGGAAACAGCCTCTTGGCAAAAAGTCAGGGGAAGGCTGCGTACATATCAGTTCCCTCCCCCT
This sequence comes from Voacanga thouarsii, assembly GCA_026120185.1. NCBI lineage: Eukaryota > Viridiplantae > Streptophyta > Magnoliopsida > Gentianales > Apocynaceae > Voacanga > Voacanga thouarsii. The sequence goes on along the minus strand of JANUWF010001635.1, from coordinate 709,345 downwards.
ACCCCCGCATGGCGGGGAGTGCTTGGTGCACCGGGGTTAGCCCTAACAAAAAAAAAATCTCTTGGTTTTCATTGATACCTGCTCTTTGTGCAGTGTGGTCTAGGTGATGCTTTTCGCTGCAGTACATGTCCTTATAATTTTGGTTCATTAGTTATAGCTATGGAATTGTTGTGATTGCAGGGTATTAAACTCAAATGGCTGAACCAAAGCATGCCATGATATATTATAAGAGTTGTGAAGCTGATTTTGGGTGGTTTTGAATGCAAACAAATCTACAAAAATTAAATGAACTAAAGCTGGTTGCATAATGCTTCTGAAAATACGGTTTTGTTATGTTCAATACCATGAACTATTTGGAATCTTTTAAGGGAGCTAGGTTGAAGGGGTGAATGAAAATCTTTTACTGAAATAATATCTTAGAAAGCTTAGAGTTTACAGGTTACATGGAAAAAGTCATAGAAATTTCCTAGGTAAAATTTCTTCTAAAACTGGAATACTGTTTGAGCAGTTTGTGTACGCTGTTTGTTTGCTAATTTAAGCATATGGAATGGACTTAATTCTGGAACCTTGTGAGTTGAAATTTGTAGATAAATGTTTTAGGAACATTTTGAGGTATATTTGACTTGATTTGGATAAGTGGATAAAACATTATAGAGTATATAATGAAGGTTGTCATAGTATGATTGCTGAGAATGGTGTTTTTGCTTAAATGAAGAAGGTTGGTTGTTTTACCTTATTTTAACCTAAGGGATTGTTATAAACCTTGAGAGATTGAATATATACCTGAAGCCTTTGATGTGAAAAAGAAAATGTTCATGTGGTTTGTAGGATATTTGATACTTGCTTTGTCTCACCAAAGCAAAATATCTATATAGCCTAAAGTAACTATATAGAAATGGAATCGTGGTTATATTTTCATTTTTTGTTTCTACTTAGTTGAGTTAGATGCTTTGTTTCACCATGGAATATTGTAACACTTTGTTGTAGGTGATCTTAATTGGAGGGGACGATAAACCTTGGGAAGTATTGAATCCAAAAACTTTCAAATACAAGGTGAGTTCTTGTTAGCCGAAAAAACATGTTATGCAAGTGGTTTTTAAAAAATTCATGGCCACAATATCACAATGTGTAACATTTCTTTTTTTTAACCTGTCCTATGTAGTGTGTGAATGACTTTCGAACTAACTCCATAAATTTTTCCTTTACAGGAGTCTAACAACTCATAGATATTTGTAAGTTCGTCCATTTTATATATGCTTTCTTAAAGCATTATTTTGCCATGTTTAAATATGAACAAGATCTATACTTTGCTTATCAACTTTTGTGATATTAATGAATCTCTTAAATCCTTTTCTCTTCTTAAGAAATCCACCTATTTTGAACCTCTTTACTCCCTCACTGTCAACCTCTTCCTCAAACCTCTCCCTTCATCGTTTGTTGCTGCTATCGAAGAGGTGTCATTAGCTGCTTTCTGCTTCCCTCATCTCACTACGTGACGGTGTTTTCAGAGTGGGGACCCTTTTACAAATAATATTATGCTAGTTTAAAGGTGTCTTCTTTTAACTAAATGTCTGTTATTTTTTAGTTTCCTATCTTTGTTGTCTATATAATGCCTTAATTCGAACCCAATATGGAGCTTTTATTGTGATTTTTCTCTGTTTCTTGATTTACACTTGGTTTATGTTTCTCTGCTTTCCAGCAGCTTGTGTTTTATATTTTCTACTAATTTTTTAGAGTTCTACCATTTTCTGTGAAATATTTGATTTTGTGGTTGCAATGGAAAAAAAAATATGGTAAGAATGCGGTTTAGAAATAGTTTTGTAGTTGAAGTGATTACCCATTTTGAAATAATAATTACAGTCGTATAATAAGTTGGAAACTACTATCTTGAAAGTGACACGAATATCATCACAAGTTACATTAAACATACATTTTATACAACAGGCCAGTTCATTGTCATTGCGTTATGTCATCAAGGAGGATGCATCTCAATAATGCAGCTACATTCTAAACAACTTTGTACTTGACCTGTGCTGTGTCTTTTCAACAGTTGTGTATTCATTGGATGCATTAACATCTCATTTCTGTTAAGGATTATTGAACTTTTCTCTTTACTTGGGAGTGAGATTATTACTGGACAGAGAAACTACTATTGAGCATGTGTTTTGCGTGGAAAACATCCATGACTACTTCTATGGCTCAAAGGCTTCTGAAAGCCCACGTATAATGCATAATAACTTAAATGTACTTTTAATTACGGATAAATTGCTTCATGAAAGTTTGTTTTTTGTAATTCTAGGTAGTGTTTTTGTTTGATAAAGAAGAGGCATTTTGTTTAACTTTTTTTAACAAAAATGTGCTAGTTGTTAGTAATTGTAGCGATACAATTGCAAAAGAATGTAGTAATGGTTGGTATATGTGTTAAGTATATGGGGCGTCAATATGAGCATGATTAGGGAACCTTTCGGTGCTATGCGACGATGGTTTGCCATCAGAAACCCACGTATGATGCACAATAACTTAATCGTGTTTTTTTTTTTTTGCATAGAAAAAGTTTTTTGTAATTCTAGGTTTTGAGTTATTGTTTGATAAAAAAGAGGCATTTTGTTTAACTTTTTTTAACAAAAATGTGCTAGCTGTTAGTAATTGTAGCGATACAGTTGCAAACGAATGTAGTAATGGTTGGTATATGTGCTAAGTATATGGGGCGTCAATATGAGCATGATTGGGGAACCTTTCGGTGCTTTGTGACGATGGTTTACTATCAGAAGCCCACGTATGATGCACAATAACTTAACCGTGTTTTTTTCTTTGCACAGAAAAAGTTTTTTGTAATTCTAGGTATTGAGTTATTGTTTGATAAAGAAGAGGCATTTTGTTTAACTTTTTTTAACAAAATTGTGCTAGCTGTTAGTGATTGTAGCGATACACTTGCAAAGAATGTAGTAATGGTTGGTATATATGCTAAGTATATGGGGCGTCAATATGAGCATGATTGGAGAACCTTTCGGTGCTTTGCGATGATGGTTTACCATCAGAAGCCCACGCATGATGCACAATAACTTAACCGTGTTTTTTTCTTTGCACAGAAAAAGTTTTTTGTAATTCTAGGTATTGAGTTATTGTTTGATAAAGAAGAGGCATTTTGTAGCAAGTTCTTGGTTCATTCTACATCCCTTTCCCCTTGATGTATTGGACAGATCAAAGAGAATAATATATTAGTTATCATTTTTTTCCTCCCTTCTTATTGTCTTCCAATAGATTTTTTATCTACTAATTTTATCATTGTCACTTGTAGTCATGAGCAATTAAGATTCCAAGAAAACCTTCTTTCGGTGATTGTTAATAAGATATAGCGAGATCATATTAACATTGTAGTCGAGATCATACAAAGCGAGATCCGGGGCCGCACAATCCTTGATGATGGTAAATTTTAATTTTTGCATTTCCTAACTTCTATGTTTCCATGGACAGTGGAGTAGAATCGTTGGTAGAAAAAGGCAGAGGCAACTATTGATCTCCGGGCGACTACTATAATCAGTAAGCCAGTGAGCCTGGGTGGTGGTTTTTTTTGTGCATTCTATAATATATAGTTAGTATGTGCATATGTTACATTGGGATTTGTGTTTCCATTGGCATTGGATTTCAGAAGATTTTTTTTAATTGTTTCGGTGTTCACAAAATGTCATCTTTTAAGATAACATTTGTCAATTACATCTTGAAAACAATTTGAAGGTGAAAGTGATTTTTCATTCGAAATTACCCATGTATGTTATTTTAATAGATAGTTATTATTATATACACACGATACCTTTGTATTTGAATAATTTAACTCAAATACAAGTGACATAACTTCATTTCCAACGTGTTGTGGGCTTCCTGTATGTATGGTCATTGGAGAGCTTTGGAGAAGGAAACCTAAAGAGGATATACATCCTTCATTGCTAGTAAAGAATCTTAATGATGATTACTGAGTAAATATGCCGTGATTGACTAGTAGAAAGCATGAGTATCTAGTCTTCAATAAAATAATAATTGTAGTAGAAAATATATTAACCAGTGTGCCACTCTCATATGCTTAGGGCTTGCGTTCATGTGAACGTGTAAGGTGATCATACATTTGTATAAAGTGTGCATGTGTTTGTGTGGCAATGGCCTATGTAGTAAGTATGACGATATATAGTGTGGTTCGTGTTAATATAGTTGTGATAGGTGTTCATCTATTCGTGTCACGTGTGTATGTGTTTGTGTACGCTGTTCATGTGTAGTAACTAGTACAAATTCATTTTGGGCTTGTATCTTTGTCGTATAAAGTGTTCATGTGCCCGCGGTTAGTAGTTCATGTGTTTGTGTGGCAATGTCCATGCAGTTCATGTGTTTCTGTGACTATTGCAATGCATTGTGGTTCTTGATCCATTGTAGCAAGCTAAGCACATTGCCAACAATGCCAAGAAGAGTACTACTAGATTGATAATTTTTGGATAAAAGGATGTACAGTGACATGATTTTTTCCCCCTTCTCCCACTGTATTCTTTTATCATTTGGAACTTGATTAGATAGTGTATTGATCTCTTGTCTGGTACACCCTCAATAGAGACAGACAGGAGCGGAGAAGGGAATATGATAGGTTCCTTAGTATTCTGCAATGTTGTACAATGAAAGGTTGATGCAACAATTTTTTTTTCTGCTATCTTCTCCAATGTTGTACAATGAACTATGATAGGGTAATGAAATTTTGATGCAAAAAACATGTAACACGTAGTAAAAGATAATCCCGTCTCGCTCAACTTTTTTTTCATCTCAAACTTCCATCTCTACTACACCCGCTATTTTTAACTTTTCTTTTCCTTTTCCCCTCAGCACTATTCATATCGCGTTTAGCACAATTTATGTCTTTTACTTTTTGATATGTTATATCACTGATTATGCCTTGATCCTTTATTGCTGTTTTTTTTTTTTTTTTTGCAATCTTCTTCCATTATTTATATGTTATATATAGAAAATACATGCTTAGAGCTTGTGTTCATGTGGTTGTGTAAGGTGTTGTAATTGTGTCAGTTGTTCATGTGTTGTCGTGTCTAGTTCATATGGTTGCATAAGTTGTTCATATATTTATATCATGTATTCATGTGTTTGTGTGACTTGTTCCTATAGTAAGTAGTGCAGAATGAGGTTTTGTAAGGTGTTCATGTAGTTATGTCAGGTGTTCATGTGTTTGTGTGCCAATGTCCATGTAGTGTGGTAAAGAAGTGCAGGTTCATGCTAAAGTAGTTTCATGCGTTGTTCATGTGTTTGTGTGGCTAGTTCATGTAGCAACTAGTACATATTGAGCAAATGTTGCTTTGGTATGTGGTTGTGTAAAGTATTCATGTATTTGTGAACATGAATACTGGTATTTTGTCATGTTTATGTAGTAACCAGTACAGGTTTACGATATATTTGGGGAATATTTTCATGTTATTATGTATTCCGTTCATGTGTTTGTGTTGTGTGTTCATGATGTAACCAGTTTACATTAGCTTAGGGCTAGTCTCATGTGTTCATGTGACAATTTATATTCTAAGAAACGAAAGGTTTGCAGTACTCATCATTTCAGTATATGTTAACTAAAATGATAATAGTTTTTGTCGCAGTAGAAGATCAAGAAGTATAGACTCAAAGTTTGTGCTCCGCATGCGCTACCCTTTCTTGATCCCCACTAACACTTGGGGTTTTATTTGATGTCTGTCCTACAGCATCATGATAAAGAAAAGAAGAATTGGATCACAATGAGCTTCTTGGCGATTGGCACCATCCACAAGCGCTCAAGAAGCTGGACCATCAGGGAGCGGCCAGATAGCCGAAGAGCTGCTTACCAAGGAGGCCACCGGGGGCATACTTTATGTATTTGTAAGTAGATATCTGAGGGACTTATTACATTTATTTATCAGTCTGTGAGCATTATTTGCAAGACAAAATTAAATCCTTTTTTTGAGAAGGCCTTACGAGGACATTTGATATTTCAGGAGAGACTATATGGAGAGGAGCCAAGCATCTAGCAGCCAGGGTGGTAGAGCTTGGCGCGCACGAGTAAGAATTTGGCTACATCCAAACCGTACTTACCTTTCTTAGGCTTAGTTGACAATACTATTATTAATGTTTATGGTTTATGTGCCTTTGTGGTTACTAAAAAGATAATGTGGTTCGGCAGACTCGTATAGAAGCCAAAGCTATATGGCAAGGTATGGGGACTGGACAGGGACGAGAGTGGGAAGAGAGACAGAAAGTGGCCTTCCAGCAGTACAAGGAAGCTACGGCTAGTTCAAGTACTCAGCAGAGACCTAGCACACACCAGGTAAGACGTATGTTAATGTGATATGAGATGTACGATAATTATTTTTTGTTGGACCTTATCACAGTATTAGTGCTTCTGAATCATAACAATCAATTACTATTATTTTTACAGCAGCAGGCTGGCCACAATTCGATGCTCAACGACGATGCTGAAAGCCTTGATGGCAAACCTGAGTGATGCCAAGCACCGAGCTATTGAAGAGATTAGATTTGGAGGCCTGCTGCAGCTGAATTACAGCAAGATTCGGTGCGACTTGTGCTTCTGGCTGATTGACCACTTCAAGCCAAATGCTTCCGCAATTGAATTAGAAGGAGGACGGTGATTGATCATTACAGCCAGGGATATACAAGCTTGTCTAGGTATTCCGGGTAATGGCAGAGTGCCGAGGCTTGCTGCATCTGATGAGCATCAAGAAGCCATCGTTGTAGAGCTGCCAGACAACTGCACGATGCTGCTTGCTGAGTTGATTGCTATGGAGGCCGGGGACGACTTTAAGATAAAGTTTGTCGTACTCGCAGTGTTCACATTCCTCGCACCAAAGGGACGGGCCCAACTGAACAAAGAGCTTATCCGTTATATGGTTGATACAGCAAGCATCGAGACTTTGAATTGGGTTGAGTATGTGCGCCAGCGATTGTGCACCGAAATTCATTCAGCCCAAGCAAGCAGAAAGAGATGTGTGGGGGGATGCCTATATTTTTTTATGGTAATTATTTTATTTTTTTGTGACATAAATAAATTCGTGTTTATTAAATTTGCTTAAATGAGTAAGACACACATTCACTACATAGCTGACTATATGGTTATGTTCGATTTGTAGCTACATTATCTTGACCGGGTGAGGGTCATCTACTATCAGTTGTCAAAGACTATTCTCAGGGCTGCAGCATGGTTCGACGCATAAGTGCGGACTAGAATCGAAAGAGAACTAACACAAGGGGGGGATTTGGGAGAGGAGAGGTAAGAGATAATTCATAGGCATGAATTATATATTCCGTTGATAATGTTCATGTGATGTTGTATCAGTAGTTTTTGACTCCGTTGTATACTGTCATTTTTTATAAATCGACTTCGGGGGCATGTTTGAGGCCCAGACACATGAGCGCGTGCATCCAGATGCTGGCCATATTTTTGAGGAGGTCGCGAATGTTGTTGGCCCCGCTGCAGCTGTAAGTTTTCTGTTTAATATTTCTTATTTTGTTTACACAAATTGATTATCTTTTCAATTTTTGCAGAAACAGTTCAAAACCCTGTACACGCAGTGCTTGGCAGGGGCAGATAGTGTCTTACAGACTATACAGAGTCTGTGCACTATAACCACTGCCCCCGCAGCGAGTACCCCTTCTGATATGGTACCCCGAGTAAATGTTCCTGTGCAGTCTGATAAGGTTGGGGCAGATGCAGGAGGGGGGGATCCCCCAGGCCGGGGCAGAGACGGCAGGCCCCTCCAATAGGTCCGGTGGTGTGTCGTCCGATTTAGTTTTTGGGGCAGATGCGAGAGGGGACGGATCCCCCCAGGATTTGATAGAGATGGTAGGCCAGGAGGAGGAGGAGGAGGGGGAAGAAGATGAGGAAGAATGGGAGGACGATGATGACGATGATGATGACAGCCCCACACAGCCCCCAGAGGAGGGGGAGGACGATGATGATGATGATAGCCCCCACAAGAACAGCTCCCGCAAGAACGGCACCCTTCCCGAGGAGCTGGGACATCTAGAAGGCCCCAAGAAAGGCATGCAGGGCCTTCGACCTCTCTCCGTAGAAACAACAGGATTAGAGGTCGGGTCGGCAGAGGAGGAGCAGCAGTAGGCCAGACGAGCGCAGCAGCCCCGATAGTTATTGATGCTCCAACGACTTCGGAGGATGAGCAGACGATTTCCACTCCCTCTGTCCGAAAGAATACTCGGAGTAAAGATTGCACTCAAGATGTTCCATATAGCTCCCCAAAGCCTCCTGTTGTCACCAGGCAGTACGATATAGCAACATTGATAATGCCTCCATCACTTAGAAGGACAAGAAGGAGCAAAATTTTAGATTTAAATGAGTTTGTTAAGGCAGTCGGTGAAAAGTTGCTTGACATTGAAAAAAAACTGGCAAAGTACGCTTGGGATCCAAGCCGTGAGCCAACGTTGTTTTTGATTAAAATATTATAATTGTTGTTAACATTGTATTTCACTCCTTCGTGTCAACCCAAAAAAATGGACTGACATAATTTTCTTTTTCATTTTTTAAGCGAGGCCCTTGTTCGTATGTATGGCTACGTGCTAAATCGCGGTGATCTTGCTTGTCTTTACAAAGGAGAGCACGTGACGAGAAAAGTACTTCGTATGATGTTCAATGTGTCTCTTTCCACGTGTGGTTTATTATTAAAGACTTATACTAGTTTTATTTTTTATTTATGGCCAGCTAATGGGTTGCTGTGTGGACATGCTCAATCAAACTTCATGGCATGGGATGCGCCTGAGATACATCTTTGGCTGTGTGACTGCGGTGAGCAAATAATCTATTTTGCAATATAAGTTTACACTTTAACCATGCAAAATAAAATTGAGTAGTTCGTTGTACACCATTAAACGTTATACAACCAGGATAAGCTAATGTCGACATTAACTAAGAGGACGACAACATCTGCCCTTGTCTAAGAATTCAGAGAGTGCTTCGATTCTGCGAAGTTGGGGTTTGATTTCATCCGATGTGATTTGATATATCCGTTATTTGTTCTTTTTTTTTAGTCGTATTTCATTGCCCTAACACATTTTCAGTATGTGGCTGAATTTCGTGTTCAAGAGGCATTATTTGAATCCAAATCTTAATATGCAATTTTTAATTCCATTCGAGGTGAATACCATGTGGTTTGTTCTATCAATTGATGTTACCCAGAGGCGTATCGATATTCTTGACCCTACCCCCAGGACTTCACCAACGTTTATTTCATCACTGGCAGAATATGTGGTTGGTTCTCCCGATTTCACCTCAATCATCACCCCAATCATTAAATTATATCATCTTACGATTGATCATTTGTTATATAAACAACAATTAAAGAAGATTTAAAAATATGCTATTTTTCTTATTAATGTTCATTGTAGGGATACATCTTTGACACGGTACTGAAACTGGTATACCCCTTCGCTTATCCGTTGTTTACGCCATTTAAGATTTATACAACCGGTGTATCCCGATACGGCAAAAACATGGAGTAAGCATCCAATTAAGTTATCCACAGTTGAGAAAGAATTTAATTTGATGCATTTGTCTACAAATCTTAACATGCTATTTGTTGATACTCGTTATTAGGTGTGATACAGGGATTATGGCTATACAATTCTTAGAGCGGTGGTGGAGTCGAATGGACCCGTTTGTGACCAAGATAATCCAAGACGAAAGCATTAATCCCGGATTTCAATTTTATAACTCTTACTTACATAGATCTAATTATGTGTGCTGCTGAAATGCAACTTGACAGGTTAATGCCGATCGGTACCGTGTGCAATCCTGCGGGGCATTAATGAGAGCTAATGCAAATGAGGAGCGAGAACGGATATGCCACGAGCTAAAGTTGCCTAGGTAGGTTGCTAAGCACTGGAAACGATGGTGGAAGCAAACATGAGGTGTGGGAGATGCTCGAACACGAAGAAATAAATTTAGTGGGAGGGACGCATGTGTTCGAGTGGTACCAGAGGTTTCTGAATCAGTCTAGCGTGCTGTAACTGAGGAGCATCAACACAAATGACTATCGAAGCTAACATAAGAAAGCCTGCCAATTTTTGGAATTCTACTGAGCCCCTTTAGTAGAAACCAATTTCATATTGGATGTTTAATGGATATTAAATAAGGATGAACATTTGTTTATCGACTATATGTTACATAGTATTATTATTGGTATATGGGAGTAATGGTGATACATTGCCATCTATGTTTGATGGATAGCATATGATCTTCATTAGACTTGTGGTGTTTGTTCTTCAACCTTAATGTATGATATATAAATTGTGAAGATTTAATATTTTATGTTTCAGTGGTTACTTCACGAGATAACATAGTGAAGGTTTGTCTGTGTTCATGTAGTTGTGAAAGGTTTGGAATATATTGAGGATTGTGGTTATGTAGTTGATGATCATATTTTTTGCCAGGAGGTTGTTCATTTATTTGTGTGGCTTGTTATTGTGGTTGTGAAAGCTTGGCTATATGTTTGGTAGGTTTTTACTATTATTTCATCTTAGGATGTTCATGTACATGATGATGATGTTTGTGTTTTTGTGGCTGTGTTAAAGTGATTGTGAAAGGCTGGCTATGTTGAGGATTGTGTTTATGTTGTTATGCAGGATGTTCATGTATTTGTGGTAGGTGTTCATGTGTTTGTGTGGCTGTGTTAGTGTGGTTGTGAAAGGTGCTATATGGTTGACTGGTGTTCATATGGTTATGTAGGGTGTTGGCAGATGTTTGTGTGGCTGTGCAAGGATGGATATATGGTAGGCAGGTGTTTGTGTGGCTATATGGTAGGCAGGTGTTGTATAGGATGTTTATGTATTTATGGCATGTGTTCATGTATTTGTGCTAGCTATTTATGTGTTTGTGTGGCTGTGTTCATGTGGTTATGAAAGGTTGCCTGTATGGTTGGCAGGTGTTCATGTAGTTATGTAGGATGTTTAAGTATTTGTGACAGGTGTTCTTGTGTTTGTGAGGCTGTGTTCATGTGCTTGTGAAAGTTATGCTCATGTAGTTATATAGGATGTTCATGTATTTGTGGTAGGTGTTCATGTGGTTATGCAGGATGTTCATGTGTTTGTGTATGTGTGCATGCGTTTGTGTGGCTGTGGTTAATGTGGTTGTGAATGGTGCTGTATGGTTGACTGGTGTTCATGTGATTACGTAGGATGTTGGCAGGTATTTGTGTGGCTGTGTTCATGTGGTTGTGCAAGGTTGGCTATATGGTAGGCAGGTGTTTGTGTGGCTATATGGTTAGCAGGTGTTGTATAGGATGTTTACGTATTTGTGGCCTGTGTTCATGTAGTAATGGTAGGTGTTCATGTGTGAGTGTGGCTGTGTTGGTGTGGTTGGGAAAGGTGCTATATGGTTGGCAGGTGCTCATGTAGTTATATAGGATGTTCATGTATTTGTGGCAGATATTCATGTGTTTGTGTGGCTGTGTTCATGTGATTGGAATTCTACTTATGCTCATGTAGTTATATAGGATGTTCATGTATTTGTTGCAGGTGTTCATGTGGTTATGTAGGATGTTCATGTGTTTGTGGTAGGTGTTCATTTGTGAGTGTGGCTATGTTGGTGTGGTTGGGAAATGTGCTATATGGTTGGCAGGTGTTCATGTAGTTATATAGGATGTTCATATATTTGTGACAGGTGTCCGGTGCTTTGCGGCTGTGTTCATGTGATTGTGAAACTTATACTCATGTAGTTATATAGGATGTTCATGTATTTGTGGCAGGTGTTCATGTGGTTATGTAGGATGTTCATGTGTTTGTGGTAAGTGTTCATATGTGAGTGTGGCTGTGTTGGTGTGGTTGGTAAAGGTGCTATATGGTTGGCATGTGCTCATGTAGTTATATAGGATGTTCATGTATTTGTGGCAGGTGTTCATGTGTTTGTGTGGCTGTGTTCATGTGATTGAAATTCTACTTATACTCATGTAGTTATATAGGATGTTCATGTGTTTGTGACAGGTGTTCATGTGGTTATGTAGGATGTTCATGTGTTTGTGGTAGGTGTTCATGTGTGAGTGTGGCTGTGTTGGTATGGTTGGGAAATGTGCTATATGGTTGGTAGGTGTTCATGTAGTTATATAGGATGTTCATATATTTGTGACAGGTGTTCGGTGCTTTGCGGCTGTGTTTATGTGATTGTGAAACTTATACTCATGTAGTTATATAGGATGTTCATGTATTTGTGGCAGGTGTTCATGTGGTTATGTAGGATGTTCATGTGTTTGTGGTAGGTGTTCATGTGTGAGTGTGGCTGTGTTGGTGTGGTTGTGAAAGGTGCTACATGGTTGGCAGATGTTCATGTAGTTATATTAGGATGTTCATGTATTTGTGACAAGTGTTCATTTGTTTGTGCGGCTGTGTTCATGTGATCGTGAAACTTGATGGTCAATACAGAGGGCTACATCTGTGTTAATATGATTGATTTTAGTGTTCATTAAAAGATAAGCAGTATGGAAATCAGGGGTTAAAAAATATAAAAGGATTCAAACCATGCTCAATACAGAGGGCTACATCTGTTCTAACCTTGGAGGGCAAAAGCAATTGTTAGAATTTTAAGATTAGGGGCATACAAGAAATTGCCTAAGCAAATGCTAAGGGATATAAAATTTGGATTTATCCCATTTAGTCAGATACCAAAACAATCCTCCATGCTTTAACGAGCACTTCGTGTGTATCAAATGGAGAGAAATAAATATTTAGAAATAAATATTTAGAAAGTAACTATAAAATTCATTGTCAAGTTAAAAGTGTGGTTGATATATCTCAATCTTAAATTGGCCAAATTGGGAAATGAATTTATATCAGGCAAACGGATTTGAGGGTGCAAAAAAAAAAATTTAAGAAAAAAACAATAACAGCAATGCTAATCTCCCACTCTTGCTAACTATGAATTCCTTCATGCATGAGGGCCGGCTTTCATCTTCTCAATGGCATCACAAAGAGGAATGGGAGGCGATTAACATTAGTAAAGATCAGTGAGCATAAAACTTTACAAATGAGTAGGACTGAGGTGCTTCAAAACAAGGGAGTGAGGCCAGAGTCGAACCGGCGCCGGCATTGAGAGATGGAACCCGCGTCAGCCCGGGCTGTATGATGTTCATGTGGTCATGTATGATGTTCATATGTTTGTAGCGAGTGTTCAAGTGTTTGTGTGGCATGTTCATGCACTAACTAGTACAGAATGCTAGAAGCCGGGAATTCTTAGAACGGTGGTTGTGTAAGGTGTTCGGCTATTGGTTTGCATGCTGCTAGTAACAATATATTTTTAACTTTTTGTTAGTTCACTAGGCTGTAAAACTTAGGATTACCATTAATATTCAAATCATAAATTTTGTCATTGCATAGCCAATGTCGAGGACCATTTCGGATAAGTAATGTATTGGAAAAAAAAAACAGGGACAGAAAGATTATGATAAAACTAACCATGCCAAGCATGAGAACAGAGAAAATAAAAAGGGTAATAAGCAGCCTTCAAGAGGAAGATTCCGTCTAGGAAACAACCCATTTAAGAAATGGGCGCCTATCATCCAGACATGTTCATCTGTGTTCCTATCCTCTCAGAGGGGAGAGGCTCCTCCGGTCTCGCATAGGTTGGAAAAGCAAAAATAGACTCTCTTTGTTTTGCGGTAAGAGTCCATCAATTTTCATCACAGAAATTAGCACATACATTTAGCATCGCACGGCGTTGTAGCCTTTTTGCCAGGAGGTTATTCTCTTCTCGATATTGACCAAGTGCAAACTCATGATCAGCAAGACTGTGGAGGGGCAACAAAGGAGCGGTCAGATGTGGGATGACCTCCCGCATTAACTCAAATTCAATTAGGAGTTACTTCTGTTCAACAAGCTTCAGTTCGATGTCTTGGCGTAGGAAGCTAAGGTACATTGTTGGATTGGCACGCCGTGCACGTTCATGGTCATTACAGGGATGCATGAGCAGAAGTCGGGTCACGGACCCGGGATAATAGATACCGGCACTCTTAAGACTTGTCACAGGCTACATTGGATCTAAGTGATCGATTCTGCAGATAATCAATCTTCTCCAATAACATTTGTGGCATTTGTTGTCCGGGAAATACAGTAATTCTTATAGTAGTCGAAGATGATCTGCCAACAACCAAATGTTAATGCTGTCAGTATGATATTCAATTCAATTTAATTCAACTACCAAATATTAACCACCAAATATTTGGCGGTACAACAAATCTCCCAAACTGCACAATATTTACTGCTTGATCGTTAATGGAGTGCCAGGCAGTATGAATCAGAACTGCATTTAGATTTGCTTTGGATTTGACGGCACGATAAGAAGAAGGCTTGGCATCCAATAGCTGGTAGCCGTCACTGCAGGGTGTTCACGTATATATTGCCAGTAGTTTAACATTTTTCACAGTTGTATTCATGATTCATTTCTACCGCCAAGAAGAGTCGTTTCAAATTCAACTCCCAGTCACTTCAAGATTAACCTTTGGTTTTGATAGTTGTGAGTGGGAAACTAAGTGTTGAAACCTCTATATATGTATCGGTGGGTTGAAGAAATCTAAGGAATTGAGTTTGGCACATACTCCATCGGTCGCTAAAGGAGTTTTTACTAAAATCCCATGTTCAGGTATTCAGTAAAAATAATCAGTTCATCTGATTGCATATATTGTTAATGTACTTGTTGTGTGTGTTCATTGCTTTATTACATGATAGTTCATGTAGTAACTGGTTGTTCACTTAGCTCTCAGGTTCATGGCTTCCTCAAGCTCCTTTTCCCGTGAAAATCCGCCTGCCTTTCTGCCACAATTTACACCCCGTATGATACACCAATGGATGGGAAGGTGCTGGGCATTGGAGACAACAGGAGAATTTTGGTATGATATGCAGCAGTCCTCATTCCAAAGCCAGAAAAATTATTCTACAATGCAACTAGAGTGGCAATACCGCATGGACGAATCCTTGAATCTCCGTTGTCAATTAGCCTCAATGGACTTTCGTGCTCCAAAGAAAAAAGCAGAACAACTATAACATGATGACTTCAAATCATTATCTAAGGCCCTGAACAGGATTCGTGAGGAGAATAATGTAATGGCATAGCACATTCTCATATTTGAACACATGAGACGCCTGGAGTGTACGCGGACTACAACTGTGCATGGACGATCCACTGCAGAGCGAATCCACATCTCTGATATGCTCACCCACATATGCCGAGAGGACCAGCTTCACTCCGATGCGTGGGTTTCGGAAGAGGACAGCAGTGGGGGGGAAAACGACTGATTCAGCGGATTTGTGGCAGGTGAAAGAACAGTATGCGATTAGTGCAAGACAAAGTGGATGAATGTGATTTTTTTTTTTTTTTTTTTGCTTCTGTATTTTGAAATTTCATGTTTTTAGGCAGTATGTTACTTTCAATGTTTTCTGTTGTCACATCATTTCCAGTTCTTGGATCAACGTTTTGTTGTTGTGTGATGAAAGTCTATTTTTTAATCATGTGATTAAATGCTTTTCATCGCTGTTTGTCTAGACTGATCGCAGTAATTATATTATATGCTGTTGTTCAAAATTTTTCATCTCTACTTGTTAAAGAAAAAAACATGGAGTAAGCATTACATCTGACTTAAACATAACCAATCTAACAAGAACACAAGACTTGAGGATTTGGACTAATATCAACATGTAGAAAGTTACTACATGAACATGCCCCACAACCGCAGGAACATATTAGACAATCACTTGAACATAATCCCAGGGATATGTTAACATCCACTCGTTAACTCCAACATGTCACAAGAGTTGGCATTTCAGCATAAGTACCAGTGTACCGGCTTTCATTTTTTCCATTGAGACTAGTACCTATTCGACACTCGTTCCCTCTACATGATCATAAACTGCACCATACACTTTTGCTCACGACATGGGAGATCCGTGTTCATTCAAACTGCTGTACAAAATTTAGTTTGCTCCTACAGAGAAAACAAACTCTATAAAATATCTCTAACATCGAAAATGTGACAATTAGCATCATATTAAACCCTGTAACTCCAAACTATCATAAGAATAAACTCCACACACATGGACAAGCTACACAAGACATGACCACCTGAAACAAATACATGAACACGTTGCACAACTACATCAACAGCAATGTTCTGCAATGTGGTCAACCTTGCGCTAATTACTTCTTGAATATGTCACGCAGATATATGATCAGATTGCACAAAATTCATCTAAACTGCAGTAGTTAGTATCCACTTCCATCACAAAGTATACACTTTTCTTTTAGGAGTCTTCTAATTTCTGGGTAGCAGGCTTGAAAGTGCCACATTGTTCATCAAGATCTTAAACGATAGCTTCAGCATAAGCGCGGCTCTACTCAAAATTTTCCTTGTAATGGCATATGCTAAAACACACTTGGAAATCTAACTTGATAGTACATCGAGCCTAAATTAGTATCTACAAGCATGGTATTCAAGAGAAGAATTACTCATTAATGCTTCTAAAGCACAACCATATAAGTCAAGCAAGTGCCCATCAAGTGGCAAACTAACCTGAAACATGTGAATATATAGAATATAGATTGCGATCTCTATTGATTTGTACAGGCATTTCTCTAAGCACATTGATCTCCGGATTGTCATCCATAGATATACATACAGCAGGTTATTCTTTTTTTTTACAGAAAAACAAAATAAGAAGGAAAATATAAGAAGAATCCTAAAAACTTCAAGAAGTAGCTTATTTATCGAAAATCCCGAAAAAAGAAAAGGATTTAAGACATCATGATCTGGTACAGATTAAAGCCTTCGTTTGGTGAGTATCAAAAGTCATACTGAGTACCTATGAGAAAATTGGAACAAAGAGATGCGCACAAAACATGTAACACGTACCACCTTCTCTTATCTATAACTGCAAGTCTTCGACTTGGTTCATCAAAAGAGGACCGTTCTACTGTATGAAATGAGGAATAGAGAGGTGTGGCGTCTGTCCAAAACACCGCTATATGTTAGGGTATCTCGTAATTATGGCCATTGTAGTTTAAGGAAAATGTGTTAAGTAAATTCAAGCCGCGAAATGTACCATTTCCATGAGCGGAAAATTTGTTAGAGAAGCTGGTTGAATGCTAGTCGTGCTGCACTGTATAAGTACATATGTCACATTGCTTAACGATGTTTACTACACGAGAAGAAAAAAAACTTCACCTAAATATATTTGCTAGGTGCCTTTTGAATTTATATCATATTTAAGGGATATACAAGGATGTTACCCACTGATTGCTGTGAGGCTTAACAAGTTTCAGTTGTGCAGTAATTATTTTTCTCAGTGGCCTTTTCTGTGTGTCGAGTACATTGCTGGCCCTGCTGCTCCCCTAACTATTTCAACAAGTAAACTTTTTCACTTAATAGTACGGATGTAAATAAAATTCATGCTATCAAATAAGGAATACAACAACGCTGCAGTGACATTGTTGTACACCACATACCTGGTGCATTGGTGTGCTTTTCATTTTGTGTGCCTTTCCTGATCTCTATTTGTCAAGAAAACTCTTCAATCATTTTCTTGTTTTGTTGGTCTCACGTTTCTTTATACCTTTTGGGTTTGGAAACTGTGATTCAGCTACTCGGGATGAAGGTTTCATGGTTGTCACATCATCTTGGCCCAAATATCTTTCAAACGACTTCCCCTCTCTCATCTCACGTGTTGACAATACATCACATTTATCTCCAATCTTGCGACTCATTTTGGTTGCCATAGAAATGACATCTTCAGTTGCACTTTGAGACTCAGCAGCTCGAGCAGCTAAGCGTATCAACGATATAGCCATCATCTTATACCTCTCTACAATGTCAAGATTAGGATCGATAGATACAACACCTCTGTCAACCTGAATAACTGAGGCATCCATAGACTTGTGTGTCTATCACCTGATGATGTATTGATCTGGAACTGTTTTTACATTAAAGTGGTCTAACACTTTCAAAGAATGCGAACATAACATTCCAACACTCTGGAAAAGCAAACAACTACATGTTATGGTTTTCGTCGATGCATCAAATGTAATGGTACGCTATTTTGATAATCCATCATGCTGTCCAAAAATGCACTCAACTAGAGAATTAGGTGCAACACTTGTTCTCTGTATAAGTAGCCCTAAGGATTCATCGAACTAGACATGAAACTCATGGAACACTGAGGGAGTGTATACCTTCACTACGCAATTTAGCATTGGTGAGTTTCTCAACGCCATTATTGGTAATTTTTGCTTACTTTCGTATTCTGATATCACCTCTTTGTATCGAGGTAACAACACGACCAAAATGTGTGAAGAATTGCAGAATATCATGATCTAACTTCAGATGGTCCTTTAAATCTGCATTAAAGCTTTCAGTCAATTGTGTATTACGCATCCTAGCCGTCCAGGTACCCATCAGGTAGCATCGTGCCCACTTCACTCTAGCTGCAAATATGTTTTTGATCCATTCATTTGTCTCCAGCTCATGGACTAGCACGAGTTCCTGCCAAGTCTCAAGAAACTCCTTCTCGTCTTCAATATGGAACATACAATTTCGAAACATGTCCAAGAGTGACAATCCCTTCCTACAAAGATATCCCAAGTGTTTTATAAAATTTCTCCAAATATGAAAAGTACATAAACCATGAAAGGTCTGTGGGAGAACTGTAGAAATTGTTGCAGCCATTGCTGCATCTTGGTCAGTGAAGATTGTTCTAGGATGCTTGCATCTCATAGCTTCGATGAACTTTGTGAATAGCCAATTAAAAGAATCAATTATTTCATCGTAAAGTAAAGCAGCCCCAAAAACTACTAATTGCCTATATTGGTTGAATCCAACAAATACTCCAAGAGGCCAGCACTGTTTGTTTGTCTTGTATGTGGTGTCAAATGTGACAACATCTCCAAAGTAGGAGTATTCCATGATCATGCGTGCATCAGCCCAAAAAATATTTGTGATTAGCTCATCACAATCAAGTTGTACTGCAGGGAAGAAAGAAGGATTCATAGAAGCTTGCTCTTCAAAATATCGCGGCCTCACCATACTGTAAGTTGTCTTCTACTGCGGAGGTATCGCTACAAATCTTCTTTGGTGCACCCTAAATTTTCTTTGCCACCTACTTGTGCTGACATTAACTCATGAGATTGCTTTAACGATAATCCTGCAGCTTCGGCTAAAGAAGCGTCGATGCCTTGCGCACTGCTTACATTCCTCTGTGACGACATGAGATGAACACAAGCAGCAATATGAAGGTCATGGTTGTGACTTGATTCAAACTCGGTCACCTTGTATTTTTTTTTTCCCTATCTAGAATAATGACCATCCGGGCAGTACAACCGGTCTTCGTTTCTACACGAGGACGCTTTATTTCTCTATCACGTTTATCGATCCTTCGAAACCCTACTTTGCAGCATGTAAACCTCCTAGATGTCAACACACCAGAGGCATTCTTGTTCCCATACTCTCTACATGTACCGAAGCCCATAATTGCACCATAACAATTGTAAAAGTTGTATGCTTCTTCTTCAGAATCAAATAACTGTCTAACAGCAGGTAAAAAACAAACATTCGCACTTGTACGATTCTCCATTAAAAGGAACCTATGCACATCATTAAAAAAAAAAGGGAACAAAGAAATATATTAAAATACTTGAATACGCTTACAAGTAAAATTCGTAGGATGTTCCTAAACAGGTCACTAATTCGAAGCAACAAGTGCAATATATAAGTAAAAAAGAAATATTACTGTCTTGGTCAAATTTAAAGAACTACAAAGACATTAGTGATAAACAGTTGAAAATTTTTTTCAGGTGGAACATGTAAATGTATAGGTAAGCGAATATATTGCGGGGAAAATTCTTAATTTAACCACGAGATAGTCAGAGAGAGTGTTATAAATAAGTAAACGTGTGGTCACATGCTGTGCTATGCTCTGCTGTATTCTGTATACAATCAATGCTGCCAAACAAACATGTATTAACAAGTAAAGTAATCACATGAACATGGATGTGTACATTACTAACTCATTCTCACAAAGACATAAACATAAATATTAACCTAAAAACCTAGATTACATTGAATGCAATTTTTCAAATGCACATACTTAGCTGTCGGAAGACAACTTGGGTGACTGAAGGAGAAAAATCCCCTTTAGCAATGCATGCCTATTGCCTCGTTTGTGTATCAGGAGCTCTTCAATTTCGTCAGATTACACTAACTCTATCCACACCATTCGAATTAACCTCAGTATTGGAAGGAATGAGAGAAGAAAGTGAATGGAAATATTAACATTTGACGAAAGCTTTTGTTTATGTTTACAGAGAAGGTGATTTAAGCGGGATTTTTAATTTTTTGATGAACAGTTCAAGGTACATCTACAGTAAACTTGCAGAGGCTCGTGGAAGTTGGCTAACAATGCAAGCCGTGATTTTCGATCGGTTGAGGACAAAACGATGTCGTTTTATCTTTTTTTTAGACCAGTGACGTGGATGTTCTCTAACCGAATGATTGCTGGGTTCCTGAATCGCGGCAGCAAAAGAGCCGCGCAATTTTCGCACAGGAATTGCGCGGCCCCGAATCCATCTTCTTCATCTTTGAATGTGTCAAACCAAAGTAGGCGTGCAACCAAGGCAACGCTTGAGCGGCCACCTTGACCGCAAGCTGCCCTTTTGGCCATAGATCCTCTCACCAAATCTTTCTTGCAGCATCTCCTCCACTCTCAAGAAGCTAAGTATCCTTTTCATTATCTCTTTTTATTTTTCTTTTCCAAATAAAAGTTTCTTTATTATTATTATTATTATTATTATTATTATTATTATTATTATTATTATTATTATGTAATTTCTTTAAATAAATTTTGATGAGATAGTATAATAATTATTGTATCTAAATTAGATTTTAATAAAACTGCATAAATATGATATTTGGATTAGTTATTCTGTTTATCTCAACCTATCCCAACATGATAATAATAATAATAATAATAATAATAATAATAATAATAATAATAATAATAATAATAATAATAATAATAATAATAATAATAATAATAATAATAATAATAATAATAATAATAATAATAATAATAATAATAATAATAATAAAGAAATTTTTATTTTGAAAAAAAATAAAAAGAGAGGATTAAAAGGACATTTGATGACTTCTTGGGAATGGGGCAAAAGAAGAGGAAGGGATTTAAGGGGGAGGATGCATGGCCTTTCCTTAATAATTGAGTTAATACCATACTAGCCAATAGCTGCATATCATATACTATACTGATAAGGACAAATATTGACCAATTTAGTGAGAAAGGTAAATCTAGACACTTAATGTTATTAACTAGTGTGAAGAATTACAGGACATAATTTTAAACAATAGTCAATATTTAGTTTGAAACAAATGAAACTAGCAAGGGCAAATAATAATGACATGTGAGTCGGTCCGCATTATTTAAGGTTGTGTCATGTCAATCCCACGAACCGATCCTTGGGTTGTGCGGGCTAGTCTTGCCTCTATGCTAGCTGTGCCTATTCGAGCCTAGGCAAAAAATGTAAATATTCAACCCAATTTAATTTAGATTTTATATTTTGACCGATCTATATTGTGACTCAGTTTTATGGCCTATTAGATAGCTCATAGGCTTTGGAGGTCACGAGAGTTTTAATTAAATTAAGAGGTGTATTTGTTATTTAGTTTTTAAGAGCTAAACCTACATCTTTATCTGAATAATATTTTCTAATTTTCACTATTAATTGCATAGAACGATCATTCGCAGATTTCAGACACTGGGGGAGAAAGCTCTGAGGTCCTTCAATCTTGAAGGTAAGTTCTATGGGTTTTGGTTCTTAATTCAGTTAGAGAATGAGGATTAAATATTAAGAGATTCTCTTCCTTTTTGTTTTTAAGATTCTAGAACATAGGTTTAATTTATTTATTGGGGTGTTAATTTCTTTAATTGATTTCAGTGTCATGTGGTTTGATGTTAGGAGCGATTATGTTGAGTAATTGGCTTGAATTGGAGATTTAGTTTGACTTCCGAGATAAGTGGTTATGACATCTTTTGTTTTCAAGAAAGATATGAATTTTATTTTCTATACAAATTTGGAATTGAGTTTGGTTATTTTGTTTGGTTTTAAATAATATAATGTTGTGTGATGTGTGTGATGTGTATATTGGCTCATGAGTTTAGGAGAAGGGTAGGAAGAACACGTTTTACAATTTATGTATGTGACTGAAATCTCTCTCTATCAATAAGAAATCTCAAACTCTCTAACGGAATAAACAGTCAAAAATGATATCAGCGATACTCTTCTTAATCTAAAGTTCATGAGCACTCGTTGGTCATGTATTAAGAATGTGTTCAGTTTGTTCTTTTTATTGGAAAGAAAATATATGTAGAAAAAAAATGAGTTTTAAGAATTCTGTTATGCTTGAATGCGTATATATAAATATATGTAATTAGGAGAAAGAAAAAAAAAAGGTCCGAATGATGGATGGAATTGAAGCGTCTCTGAATTTTTGCATTTATGTTTCGGCATACTGGATTCGTTTAGTGCATTGCTTCGGTTTTCGGGAGGTTTTGATGTTGCTGAGTTTTGGTTTTGAAAAAAAAAAAAAAGAAAGGTTCTGAATTATTTTTTACCCTTTAAGAAGAAAAATATTTGGTGTGTTATAAAATTTGGGTAGTGTTAGAATAAAATCTACACACTACACACTAAGAAAACTCTAACTATTTTTTTTGTACAAGAATTTCTTCAAACTCTCTCTTTCTTTCTCTTACAATCACAATTCTTTCTTTCACAAAATGATGGTGTATTACAAGCTTAAAGAATAGCTCTATTTATAGAGCTCTAATAAGTGGAATACATCATGGCATACATCATCTTCCACTAATCTTAATTAGTAGTGTCTCCACTAAATGATGGACGTCCATAAAAATTCATAATTAGTGGAGCTTCCACTAATTCACAATATATCATAACACTCCCCCTTGGATGTCCATCCATGACGTAAAGAATATGCCTCGTTAAAACCTTACTAGATAAAAATTCAGTGGGAAAAAAAAATCTAGTGAAGGAAAAAGAATACCTATTCTATATGTCTGTTTATTACTCCCCCTGATGAGATGATTCCTTTAAATCTTTAAACCGACGCATACCGATTTTATATTTCAACTTCTCAAATGTTATAGTCAGTAAAGTTTTCGTAAAAATATCTGCGAGGTTGTCACATGACCGAATTTGTACCACATCAATTTCACATTTCTTCTGGAGTTTGGTGATCTATGTTGTGTCCGATCTCCTTTAATATATCATCCTCGTAATTGCGCCATGCAAGCTGCATTATCATCATAAAGAGGAGTTGGAATATCTCTGATATATGATAATCCACAACTTTCTCGGATATAATGAATCATTCTCTACTTACTTCATGAATAGCTGTAATTTCAGCATGATTTGAAGAAGTAGCTGCTTGGAGATATCGAAGGACTTGTTTAATTCCATTCTAATGTCGTCGTGTTGGTGAAGAACTAAATTTTGTTAATAAATTGACAGCAAAGGCAATATCAGATCGTGTATTGTTAGCAAGATACATCAATGCACCAATTGCACTGAGATATAGTACATCAGAACCAAGAAGTTCTTCATCCTCTTCTTGAGGTTGGAAAAGATCTTTATGCACATCTAATGACCGGATGATCATTGGAATACTCAATGGATGTGCTTTGTCCATGTCAAATCTTTTTAGAACTTTTGCTATATATGTTGATTGTTGAATAAATGTTCTACTTGCCAAATGTTCAATTTGTAAACCAAGGCAAAATGTAATTTTACGAACATCCTTGATGTCGAATAATCAATTGTTTCTTGGAACTCTTCAGGAGTTTCAATAAGATTAATATCATCAACATATATAGCTAATATCACAAATTTAGAATCAAATTTCTTAATAAAAACACATGGACATGCCTAGTCATTTTAAATCTCGCTTTCAATCAATATTCACTAAGATGATTGAACCACATGCGCCCAGATGGCTTCAGGCCATATAATGACTTCTGCAATTTGATGGAGTAATTTTCACGAGGATAATATGTATATGCTTCAGGCATATGAAATCTTTCGGGGATTTTTGTGTAAACATCATTTTTTTAAATTTTCATACAAGTAAGCAGTGACAACATCTAATAGGCGCATATCTATCTTCTCATGTACTGCCAAACTGATAAGACATCGGAGTGTAATAGCATCAACAACAGGAGAATAAGTTTCATCATAATCAATACCTGGTCTTTGTGAAAAAACTTGGGCTACTAACCTGCTTTATATCGTATGATTTCATTATTTTCATTGCACTTTCGCACAAATATCCATTTGTAGCCAACAGGTTTTACACCTTCTAGTGTTCGGATTTCAGGTCCGAATACTTCACGTTTTGTCAGTGCATTTAACTCCGATTGAATCGCATCTTTCCATTGTAGCCAATCTTTTCTATGCCGACATTCATCAACTGATATTGGTTCAGGATCATCATTATCCTGTATAACATCAAGAGATATTATATGCAAACATATTATCAATAATTGTTTCTATCCAATTCCAACTTCTACCGGAAGTGGTATAATTGATAGAAATTTCAGTGTTACTTTTATCAACTTCTGGTTCTTTGTCATTAGTTTTCTCTTGGTCTTTATCATTTTTTTTTCTTCAATATGATCTTCTGGATCATTTAATCCTCTTTTCTTTCAAGGATTTTTATCTTTGGAACTAAGAAGTCGGCCATGCTTCTGGCATACTTTTGGCTCAGCAGCTATATGTCAAATCTTTTGTTTTGCTGGAACTTCAATTAGAATAGGAGCATTTATAGCTGGCATATGCGATTTTGTTACTCTTCTGGAGTCAACAAAAGCGTCTGGCATTTGGTTTGCAAACTTCAAGTTCATGCACGTTTGTCCGCGGATCAAAATAATTTAATAATGTTGTCCAATCAAAATCTTTCTTGTACTGTTTCTGGTCTCCCCCTAATTTAGGGAATAATGATTTCACAAGAGAATAAGAGAAAAGAAAAAGAAATATAAGAAAATGATAACAAGAGAATAATGATTACAGAAGAGAATAAAAAAAGAAATGTAAGAAAATAATGACAAGTAGAAAATGCCAAGAAATCTATTATAAATATTCCCTTTTTTTTTCACTCTTCCCGGTACCATCTTTTCTCCTTCCTCCTTGTCTTTTCTTCTCCTCTGTCCCTCCACCTATCATCTACCTCTTTTTCTTCCTAGCACAGAGATATATATATATATATATATATATGTATCGATATATATATCTCAATTATTAGTCATTAGTAAACATAAAAAAATAAAAATCACAAAGCAGATATGGAGACTCGTAATTCATTTGAGACATGGTAAAATTTTGACTTGGTTTCTGCAGCAGATTTTGATGTATTTTTCTTTCCAAACCAACCGCTTCCTCCTAATTTCAGGTGAGATACCTTTGAGGGCTTCCCTTTTTTTTAGTATGCTTGATAATGAAATTAAACTCTCTTTTGGTTTGTTTTTTATGTAAATCAGTGAACATACTGCTTGGGATCAATTTGATCTACCCATGTAAGAGACTGCTTTTGATGATGTTCCTCTTGATGCTATTCCTCTAAATGAGGATATGCTTGTGCATGATCCTTTCTACTCTGTAATAGATTTTGAACAAAGCCATAATATAATTCCAGGTTATTATACATTTAAACATGGATTTTGAATGGTATTATCTTTACTGATATTATTTTTCTTTTTCTAGGAGAAATAATGAGTAGTATTGGCAACGAATTCGGAGTGAGTACTCATGACATGCATAATATCGAAGTTTAAGATATTATTTCAAACGAAATTTCTATGGAGAAGAAGAGGATTAAGAGGTAAAGAGAGAAGAAAGGCAATAGCTCCCAGACACTATCAAGAGAAACCATTTCGCAGTACTTTTACCTGCCAATCAAAAGCGTGGCCAAAGAACTAAATATTGGCTTAACCCGTCTCAAAAACAGATGTAGGGAGTTGGAAATTCGTCGATGGCTTCACAAGAAGTTGATGAGCTTGGAGACCCTAATCCAGACTGTTCAGGTTCTCTCTCACACATATTTGTAATTTGCAAGTATGAAACTATGAAAGATTTATAAGTAAATAATTGATGATATTACTTCGATTTATAGGAGATGCAAAATAAAGAAGAAAGAGGACATATGACTAAGAAGAAATTGAAAGAAGCCATTGAGATACTGGAATGTGAAAAGAAGTTGGTGGAAGAAAGTCCTGATACGCGGTTGAAGGACCAAACACAGAAATGGAGACAAACATGCTTCAAGGCCAAATATAATAAGAAACTTAAGGGAATGAGAAAATCTCAAGACTCATTGCGCAATAACTTTACGGCTAAGTCTGCTGCTAGCCCAAGAGAGAAGGAAGAGGAGGAGGATGCCGAAGAAGAGGATTTGAAGTCCATAATTGCTACCTGTTTGTCTTCTTCTAATGCAAACATGGAAGAAAAATAACGACAAACATTCATCCTAAATTTGTCAGCTCTATTGAAAAAGAGCAACTACAAGCATGCATCCTCAAGTTTACGTGAACACCAGTGTGATGACTAAAGGAAATACACGTGAACATTAGACATATAATCACGAGATGGTTTTTTTTTTTTTTTGTTGAACTATTAGTAGTCATGTAGTATATTGACATCCAAATGTAACATCTCAACAATTTGATGCTTATTATACTGAAAATATCCTTTTCCCTTTTTATCTTTTATGTTCCACTTTAGGTGGCCAGTATTTCTTTGTGATAAGGGAAATATCGAGTGTGTCCATGACCATAACCACGGCCACTGCCACAACTACGACTATAACGATTATAACGATGGCTTCTGCTGGAGCTAACAACATTCACTTCTGGGAGTACTGTTGAGCCAGTTCATCTGGCTTCATGATTTCTCAATAATAACTCATGTTAAATCTGTCAACTTTGGATACCATTTTTCTCGATATTTTTATTACAGGACAATATTCGATGTATGAAAAGTGGAGAATGTCTTCTCCAAGATATCTTCATCAGTAACTTTTTCTCTACATAATTTTAACTGAGATGTAATTTTATACATCGCGAAATTCACGGTTTTAAAATCTTGCAACTTCAGGTGCAATAATTCATACCGTGCAGTTGGTAGTACGACCATCTTTAGGTGGTTAAATTTTTTTTATTCAGCATTTAGATGCATTAATGTATCGAGAACCCATGACATATAATTTTTTTTTTCAGAAATATCAAGGATTACAAATTTGAGTTTAGTAAGGTTAGCCATAGAGATTAATAAATGCATACATGTCTTCTGGCTTTAATAACGGCAGAGACTCGTGCTGATAACGTGTTATAAAATTTGGGTAGTGTTAGATTAAAATCTACATACTACACACTAAGAAAACTCTAACTATTTTTTTTGCACAAGAATTTCTTCAAACTTCTCTCTTTCTTTCTCTTACAATCACAATTCTTTCTTTCACAAAATGATGGTGTATTACAAGCTTAAAGAATAGCTCCATTTATAGAGCTCTAATAAGTGGAATATATCATGGCATACATCATCTTTCACTAATCTTAATTAGTAGTGTCTCCACTAAATTATGGACATCCATAAAAATTCATAATTAGTAGAGCTTTCACTAATTCACAATATATATAACATGGTGGTGGTTGTTATTTTTTTTTTTGGTCTTATTTAAAATGCATTAAAATGGGTTGGGGTCAGTTTCATTTGTTTGCTACAATGAAAAAAAAAAAGTTTTGTTGCAGTAAGTCACTATCTGCGGTTTTGTTTTCTTTTGCCGTAGGGATATTACTGATTGTTTCCCATCAGTTTCTAAGGGAAAAAGAAAACTGTTGTACATGAGCCCATGACAATGGACCACGTAGGCCTTGGTTTTTTTTAGAGAAAAAAAAGAAGCAATGTTGTTTCACTTTCCACACATGACCCAACTAATATTTTATTTATTTGTGTTATTGGACGGGACTTGTGACTTGTCTATTTTAAAGTTAAACTGAATAATACCATTTTGAAACTAGATTTTATTTAAGTTTTTGATTGGGCTAAACTTGTTTTAAAAAAAAAAAAAATTGGACTAATGTTGTGTTATTTTAAAATTAGCCATGCTCTTGTATTATTTAAAGTTAGACATACTCTTATATTATTGAATATAAATAAATAAATATATATGTGTAAAAAAAATAATAAAACAGTTCTATCTAACCATTTCCATTTAGTACTATTCGATGTACTTTATTTAAATAATATTATATGTAATTTACTCATTCTCAAGAAGGTGTTTGAATTACTTATTAGGCTAGTGTAACCCACTCTATTTAATATTTGTAGATTTGGATTAGAAATATGATGAGAATTATGGTGACCGATGGAATTAGATTGTGCCTATAGACTGATTGGCTTCTCAAGAGTTTTCTTTTATTTATTTTGAGTTAGATGATTGTAAGTTCATTATTCCTTAGTTAAGATAGAACAAGACATTTATTGTAATAATATTTTGTCATAGGATTTTATTGTAAGACCTAAATATTTTTTTCTCAAGATCTATACTTTATTTGGAGATAATTAGTCCTGTTAAAGTTACTCTTTAGGTAAGAGGCTTGGCAATTTGACATTTCCTTACAGATGTCGTCATGTGACTTTTTGAGTACGGACTTGGGTTCTATTTTGAGTTTCAAATTCGGGACATTATATTTAGTGGTATCTAAGTTCGTGATCCTTAATATTAGGTTATGATTTATTAGTATTATGGATCCTAGGATGAGGCAGAATATTAGAATTTTGATAAGTTAACTATTATGGTTCATTCATAGTTGATTGTGTATTTATCTATTTATTTGATTGATAGTTTTCTTTTCGTTAATTATTTTATCTACCTATTTATTTATTTATTTTTATTATTTATTATATCTTGTGATATTAATTATCACATAATTATTTATTTTGGGTGTGGGGTAGGTGGCACGTGAGGAAAGACGTGGAAATAATAGCGTGGGCCTTAACAGTGAGTTGGATGACATGAATGTGCCACTAGCTGAATAAGGACGAAGAATACTACGTTAGACTATCGGAGGAACCAGTCAGTATGGGTCAATGTCAACAGCTATGCCAATACCAATGACACCAAAATTGATGGCAACTTTAAACATGATGGCACAGATTATGAAAAATCAATAGCATATGCGGCAAGAATAGCAAAGACTGCAGCTAGAGTAGGAATAGAGGCAACAAAGACTGACTTTGGGGCCTAGAGCATACTATGAAAGACTTAAGAAGGCAAGGATGCCCACTTTTGATGGAGCTGCTGATTCATTAAAAGCAAGTAAGTGGTTAGAGGAAGTGGAAGAGAATTTTTGAGATATCTGATGATGTCAAGCCAAAGATTGTACCTCTATTCTTAGTTGGAGATGCAAATTAATGGTGGAGAGGGGGAAAAGTGGTGTATACTCAAGGTGGTAGATCTATAACTTGGGAGGTATTCAGAAAGGTATTTCTTGATCACTACTTCCCCGTAGCAATCAAATTACAGAAGCAAAATAAATTCTTTGACCTGGTACAGATAGAAAGGATGAGTATAGTGAATTATGCATCAAATTTTAATGCTTTGGGACAATTTGCACCAGAGATTTTAGCTAGGGAAATGCTTAAGCTGCAGTGGTTTGAGAGTGGACTACAAAGACAAATCAATGATCGACTATCCTCAATGTCCTCAAAGAACTATAAGGAATTGTATACTAGGTATTTGTACATTGGGGCAAGGATTAAGAAAGGTGATGCTGAAAGGGAAAAGAAGAGACCTAGGCCTATATTTAGTTAGGGTCAGGGTTCGAGACCTTCGTCAGTAGGAATCTCAGCAACAAAGAGACGTTCACCACCCAAAGTCCATAGCTACTCATGAGAAAAAGAAGCTTTGTGAGACTTGTCGACATATGTATCTTGGCGAATGTAGATGGAAAATTGGGGCTTGTTTCAAGTGTGGAAAGATATGATACTGTATTGGGAGGTATCCAATGATGGCTCAAGAAGCACCAAGATTTATGACTTAATCAGTCTCGAAGCCAGCGGAACTAAAGAAGCCAAATGCTAGAATTTTTGCATTGACTCAACAGGAGGCTAAAATTGTAGATGATGTGGTTACAAGTACTCTATTGACTAATTGTGTACAAGCTAATTACACTTTTTGATTGTGGTGCCACCAATTCTTTTGTATCCCAACATTTTGCCGAAACTCTCAAATTATTCCCTGTCATTTTAATTGATTCTTTTTATGTATCTATTCTTAGTGGAAAAGTCGTGGTATCCAACCTCGTATTAAAGGGATGTAGAGTTGAAGTAGAGAAGGAAGAGCTATATGCTGATCTTATCCAAATTCCTATGGTGGATTTTGATATGATTCTCAGAATGGATTGACTTTCTCATAGCTGTGCATTGATTGACTGCAAGGACTAAAAAGTAAATTTTGCAATTCCAAGGAAAGAGAAATTTCATTTTTAGGGAGGATTGGGAAAGGAGTAGGTAATTTGAAACTAATAAACCTTAGGGGGGATAAATAAAGTTTATGGCAAACAAATGCAAATTTTCAAATTCTTTTAATGACTAGTGAGAAGAAGCTAGAAGACATATGTGATTAAAACAGAATATGCTGATTAGTTTTCAGAAGTTTAGTCAATAATCTCATTAAATCTACACTAAATGAAAAGTAGATAGATCAAATTTAAGATGGACATATTAAGAGATTAAAGACAGACTTACTATGATTTACAAAAGGACTTAAATTAGATCATTTATTGAAAAACAAGATACAACGATTGCCCAGTACTTTTTTTCTACTTTCTTCCTTTCCATATCACTCAATCGATTGCCCAAATTTTGCAATTCAATTTTGACTTTAGTACTGAAACTATCAAAATTTTCAAACAAGACATTCAAAGCATTCAGAATGCTTTGGGTTTGTCCACTTTCTTCAAATTCCTACTTGCTTTACTTGAGGATTGCTTTGTGATTTCAGTTTTGCGTTTTGCTCCAGTCGAGGCAGTAGGTACAGCTTTCTTTCCTTCGGCTTTGATCTTAATCAACTTTTCCCTTTCTTTTTCTGAAGCATCTCTAAGCAGAATCCATTGATTGTCCATTCATACAAAGCCCATTTTCTCAAATGAATCCGTGCTGTAAACATTTATCTTAGAGTGTCCAGGGGCACTTGTATTGAGATTCACATTGAAATGTTTAAAGACCTTGGTCAGAAGATTTCCATATGGTATGGCCTTGTTCGAGGTATTTCTTGATTGAAGCATTAGCTTCACAGCTAGAAATCCAAAACTAATTTTCCTTCCCTCTGTTAGGGCCAACATCAGTATCATATGCATGATACTCACCGAAAGTTTTGTGCCAAAGCTAGGTGCCACCATGGTTGAAATCATGTGGTGCAGAATTCTCCCCAATCCATTTAGCCATTTCGAGTTGCGATCATTTGAGTTTTTGAAACTCTTACCTCTAGTAAACTTAGCCTAAAGCCTTCCTAGGTCAAACAATTCAGATTCCTCCAAAAATTTATTCATTTCAAAAAACTGAATTCCACCGTCTTTGACCCCAAATTTTCTGTTCGACATTCGATGATCAAACTCAAAACTTACACATCCTACCCGTGATATGTACCATTGCATCGTGAATTCTCCCCCAGTTTCCTCCAGTCTTCTTTTTCTTAGGTTAGAATGAAATTCCAAGACCAATATAGTATAAAGTTTTTCATTTACTGACAGTAAAGCCCCCTATCCAAGCAATTCAAATATATTCAAAACATTAATAAAATTCAAAAAGGCCTCAGAGTTAACACGATATTTAGCAACGACAATTCTATTTCTTGACACTCAATCATTGAACTCAAATTCACATTTTAAGTCAAGGAATCAGGGTACCTGAGTCTCAGAGCTTTCCTGTACACGAAGCTGCTGCGATGAGTCTGTCTGAGAAGCTGGCTCCTAGCAATAGCCTTTTTTCCTTTTTCCTTTAGCGGCAGGTTAGGTGGTAGCAATTGATTTCATTTCCGCCACTGCTATGCTTTTCTTGTTCTTCTCTGACTTTGGTTTGGTTCCTTTGTCTAATTTAGAAAGTTTAGCCATGGTAGTCGAGAAGAGAGGATGTGGGTATTTTGATTCTGTAGGGAAGATGAAGATTCGAAGAGAGAAAGATAAAGTACTCTATTTTGTGATTTCAAGAGGAAAGAGGAATTCAAACACTTTTGAAAGACTTTATGTAATTTCCTAAGTACTCGAGAGGATAAGTACTATCAAGTACACATAATAGCATATTTTATCAGAGATCAAGTATGCTATTTTGTGAAAAGTGCGGATGTTTTGAAATTCAAAAAGTAGATTCTTGACTCAGATGCTTTTTCATCCAATCTGTATAAAGATGTGAATTTTATGCAATTCTAGGCTGCTGCCATTTTGGACGTAGACTAAGTCCAAACCGTCTATCCAAAAAAAGTTTTGAGAGATATTTTGTTGAGAGGGTTTCGGATCCATGGTTCTAAGATGCTACATCCAAAATCACCATTCGAAAATGTATATCTTCAGAAGTTCTGCAAGAATGAACAAACAATCTTTGGCAAAATTGATACTTACATAATCTAGTAATTTCCAACCTCTTCGCAGATGATTGAATCTATCTTCAACCAGAAGTTTAGTGAGTATATTTGCAAGCTGATCAACAGTTGGAATATATTCCAAAAAAATATCATCCTTAAGTACATAGTCTCTAATAAAATAATGCTTAATTTTGATATGTTTAGTTCTAGAATGTTGAATAGGATTTTTTGTTGGATTGATAGTACTGATATTGTTATATAAAATAGGTACGCAGTTAAAATTAAGGCCAAAATTAAGTAAAGTATTTTTCTTCCAAAAGATTTATGCACAACAACTTCCTGCTGTTATGTATGCTGCTTCGGTTGTTGAAAATAAGACACAAGCTTGCCTCTTGCTAGACCAAGAGACGAGAGAATGTCCAAAAAATTGATAATGTCTATTGGTACTTTTTCTCTTAACTTTGCAGCCAACATAGTCAGCATCTGTGTATCCTATAAGATCAAACAATTTAGCTCGTGGATACCATAGCCATAATCATATGTTCCAACAAAGTACCTAATGATACATTTTATGGCACATAGGTGGGATTCTTTGGGACATGATTGAAATCTTATACAAAGGCAAACTAAGAATATAATGTCGGGTTGACTAGCAGTGAGATATAGAAAACTTCTAATCATACCTCTATACTCTGATTCATCCACTTTCTTACATTTTTCATTTTTGTCAAGTTTTAATGATGTGCTCATAGGCGTACTAATTTATTTAGTTTCATTCATTCCAAACCTTTTGAGCGGTTCCGTGGCATACTTAATTTGATTTAGGAAGATCACATCATTGGTTTGCTTGATTTATAA
The DNA here is from genome assembly GCA_026120185.1 of Voacanga thouarsii. Lineage (NCBI taxonomy): Eukaryota > Viridiplantae > Streptophyta > Magnoliopsida > Gentianales > Apocynaceae > Voacanga > Voacanga thouarsii. Next base: position 675,767 of record JANUWF010001635.1, on the reverse strand, counting down.
CTCAAGAAAGAAGTTGAGTTCTCCCATCATACTCATCTCAAATTCTTCTTACATGATCTTTGCAAACCTAATGCATAATAATTCATTAGTGGCTCCAAAAATGATGTTATCAACATATATTTGGACAATCAAAAGGTCATCAGAATTTTCAGTTTTGATGAATAATGTAGTATCAGTCAACCATTTAAAAAGACGCTTTTACCATCCATTTGATAAAGTATGAAACCTTTAAAAGATGAGAAAGTAAGCAACATTCTAATAAATTACAGTCTAGTAACAGGTGCAAAAGTCTCATCATAATTCATGCCCTCTTCTTGATTGAATCCTTGAGCAACAAGTCTGGCTTTGTTTCTAATAACAACACTATACTCATCGAGTTTATTCCTAAATACCCATTTGGTACCAATCACGGGATGGTTAAATGATCTAGGAACAAGTTTCCAACTTTGATTTTTTTCAAATTGATTCAACTCTTCTTGCATAACCAGAATTTAAAAATCATCACGCAAAGCCACATCAATGCAATTAGGTTCAATATTTGAAAATAAGGTAAAATTATCATTAAAATACCATCTAGTTTTTTACATCACAATTTGGATCTCCGATTATTTGCTCTTTTGGATGTCCAATTTTGTACTTCCATTCTTTTGATAGATTTTGATCAGCGTGATCTTCAGATCTTTGCTCGCTATCTTCAACTTGTTATTCCTCTAATTCTTCTTCTTTGGCATGGTTGTCAAGTGATGGAGTTTCATGATATTCAATGTCATTTTTCTTTGAGCTACCTATATCATCGTCATCTTTTTTAGAGGAATATTTGTTAGATATATCAAAATTAACATGTACGTATTCTTCTGCACATAAAGTTCTTTTATTATACACTCTATATGCCTTTTTTTGTTGGAAGAGTATCCAAGAAATATAACCTCATCTGATTTGCTATCAAATTAGCTAAGATTGTCTCTAGTGTTAAGAACAAAACATTTGCATCCAAAAGAATTTTGAACACGCTTGAGTAACTTGAAAAATTCAGAAAATGTTTCATTTTGTTTTTGTGTAAAAGATAAGGTCCAAGTAAATCTCGAAAAATCATCTACTAAACATAAGCATACTTCTTACCACCTAGACTAGTTGTCCTCATTGGTCCAAATAAATCTATATGTATTAGCTCAAGAAGTTTTGAGGCAGAAATCATTTTCTTGGGTTTGAAAGATGTCTTGATTTGTTTTGCAAATTGACAAGTATCACACAATTAGTTTTTGTCAAATATTATTTTGGACAGTCCTCTAACAAGCTCTTTTGAAGACAATCTATTTAGCAAATCAATAGAAATATGACATAACCTTCTATGCCAAAGGTAGCCATCATCATCATTTATGGAGAGACACTTTATATCATGAGCAATAGGATCATCAAGATAAAATACATAGACATTATCAATGCGGTTGGCAACAAAAATGATTTCATCACTAGAATTATCAATGATAGTGCATGAATCTTTTTCAAAATTAACCTTGCAACCATTGTCACACAAATGGCTAATACTAAGTAAGTTGTACTTCAATTTATCAATCAATAATACTTGCTTGATAATGATGGAAGATCCCTTGCCAACATTACCTATATAAGTATTTTTTTTTTCCTTTTTCTTATCTCAAGATATGACAAATTCATTATTTACAGCTTGAATGTCATCCTTTAGTGCTGCATTTCCTATCATGTGTCTTAAGTATCTATTATCTAAGAACCAATTTATGGAACTCAATTTTTGCAATTGATGTACCTATTCATAAGATGGAAGAATGACTTTTGGTACCCACATTTTCTTGTACCAGATTCCACTTTCTTCCTAACATGAAACCTAGATGCTTCGTGTTCAGATTTTTCACAATATGTGCAACAAAAATGAGTCATGTACGAAGAAACACCTTTCACAAAGTAGGATCTATAATTTTCAGCTTTGTTTTTATGCCTATAGCCGAGACCATTTCTATTTCCAGCTACGTGTCTGCACCAAGTAATTTTTTCAGATTATCTTTGCCATTTGTGAACTTCTCAATGCATGTGGTGATGTCATCAACTCTATTTTTCATGTTATCAAAATCACTGAGCATAATTTCAAGAGAAAGTACTATGTCACACAAACATTTGTTCTCAAGTGACATATAATGCAAAGAAGTTAGGATAACATCATTTTTAATATTTGAGCATATAAATGAATTAAATAAAGCTTTGTTCTCCTTCAACAACTTAGCATTGTCATTTAACAAGGAATCAGTTTTCATTTTCATTTTTTTGTTTCTTCTAGACAACTTTTTGAGTTCATGAAACATGTTAAATAGCAGCTCATTCGGATTATCGACTTCTCACAATCAAAATCATGTAATTCAGATATGGAATTAGAAGAAGTAGGATTTACCTTATCTTCCATATCCATAAAGCATATATTTACTTTTTCACTATCAAATTCACAGTTTTCTTCGGTCTAGGATCCAACTTGGTCCCAAGTCCCAATCAATCATTTTCTTTTTTCCTTGTTGTGCTTGGCTTCTCTTTCTTTAGCTATTGGACAATCAGCAATAAAATACTCTGTACTTTTACATTCATAGCACTGAGGTTTAAGAGACGGAGTTTATCCTTTCTTTTTAACAAACTTCTTTTCTTTGCTGAAGTTGCCTTTTCTGAACATCTTTTGAATTTTTTAGCCACCATAGCTAATTTTTCATTGTCCAAATCAGTGCCAGAATCACTTTCAGATTGTTCACTGATAGTTTCATTGTTTTCAACTTTTAAAGCTGTTTCTCATTTGCCTCTGTTATTGTCATCATACTCTTGAATCCTTTTGAGTTTCATTTCATGAGTCAAGAGAGATCTGATCAACTCTTCAGTTGGTAAGCTATCTAAATTATTGGATTCCTCCACAGCTAAGGTTTTTAGTTGTCAGCTTTTCGGCAAAGCGTCAAATAACTTTTTGTTTTTCTCACTAAGAGAATAGATTTTCATATATGTCTTTAGTCCATTCATGATATTTGTGGATCTAGTGAACATATCAGTTATGTTCTCACTTGGTTTCATAGTGAACAGCTCATAATTACGGACCAAAAGTCCTAACTTTAATTCCTTTACTTGATTAGTCCTCTTTATGGGTGACTTCAAGTAATTTTCACATATTATGAGCAAAATTACAACCACTCACTCGGTTGTGTTCATTTGCATTGAGAGCACAATATAGAATGTTCATTGTCTGATAATTCAAGGTCATTTTAGCATTGTCATCACTGATGTATTCTTCACTCCTTTTAGGCACTCTTTCACATTCTACTATTTTGGTTGGGATGAATGGTCCATTTTCAATCAGATTCCATAGCTTGAAATTTATTAAGCACACATATATCTTCATTCTATTTTTTTAGAAGGTGTAGTTGCTTCCATTAAATAGAGGTGGTCTATTTGTTGAAGACCCTTCGATGTAAGGCAGAGAAGATGTGTTTGTCATATGGATCTTTTCTACAAGGCTGTTAAACCAAATATAATATAGACCAAAGATCTGATACCAATTGATAAACCTTAGAGGGGGAGAATAAAGTTTATGGCAAATAAATGCAAATTTTCAAATTTTTTTAATGACTAGTGAGAAGAAGCTGGAAGACATATGTGATTAAAACGGAATATACAGATCAGCTTTCAGAAGCTTAGTCAGTAATCTCATTAAATCTGTACTAAATGAAAAGTAGATAGATCAAATTTAAGATAGGCAGATTAAGAGATTAAAGACGGACTTACTATGAAATACAAAAGGACTTAAATCAAATCATTTATTGAAAACACAAGATGCAGTGATTTTGTGATTTGACAAGGAACTGAAAATGCATCCACAACTTTTAGATTTAAATGCACAAAAGTAGACCAAAGGATTTATAGTGGTTTAATCCTTAACTGATCTACATCACTACTTTAAGCATTCACTTAAGGATTTTAACCTAACCACTAAAACCTTTTTCTAAATCAATGGTGGTATGTAATACCAATCTTACACAAGAGGATCAACGCACTTGGTTTTATATCCAATCTCTTTAAACTCAACAACCAAGACTCATCCCAATTGAGTTTTACTTCCTTAACCTTGATACAAAATTGATTAAAGATAGAATACAAAAAATAGCTTACAGATTGAGCAGATCTAAACCACTAAGTACAAATATCTTTTTACCTTTAGAACAATTTGATCTCACTTTGAAGCACAAATAAAAAATAAAATTTTTGTATTATGAAGTGTAAGAATGTTTTTGAATAAGTTAGCACAAAAATCTACTTGAAAATTGAGTTTTTGAAGCTTTTATAAGAGCTAAAATTGATGTCCCAAAGGCTAGTTACTTCTGTCAGGATTTTTAGAATTTTGGTTTCACAGAATGGAAGGATGTGCGTCCAAAAGGTGAGTTTAAAACGGCACTGTATGGAAAGAGATATATTTTAAAAAATGTTATAGATTATAGGATTAGTGTTTTGGATTCAGAGGTCCGTCCAAAAATACTCAACCAATAATTTATAAAATCTAGATTTAGAAATACCCTCTTTTTAAAATCATTTATAAGTGCTTTAAAGTGAAATAAACTGAACAAAAGGTAAAGAAATATAGGAATTTATAAATAATACCTTAATCACAATTCCTAATCTATAAATCTTCACAAGGCCTTCATGATATGCAATATCTTAAGTTGGATATACACTTGATTAACTACTCTTGGACTCCATTGCTTAAGAGCTGCTTAGCAGTCCTATTTCCATGCATTTGAAGACCTGAAGTCAAAACATGTCATATCCAAAAATCTTATTATATATAGATTACACATGTTAGTCTACAACAATATTTGTTATAAATCAAAATACAGGAGAATGCTCTTAGGACTAACAGAAACCAATCATATCAACTATAAAAGCACGAAGAGATCTTCAATGTGAAGTTTTCTTAGCTTATACATTAGATACTCAGAACAAGGGACGAACACTTGAAAATATACCAGTGGTATGTGACTTTTCAGATGTATTTTTGAAAAAATTACCAGGACTACCCCCTAAACTAGAAGTAAGGTTTGAGATTGTTTTGATACCGGGAACTAAACCGATCTGGAAGGCTCTGTACAGAATGACACCGACTGAATTAAGAGAATTGAAGACTCAGCTATAAAAGTTATTAGATGTAGGGTTTATATGCCTAAGTGTGTCCCTGTAAGGAGCTCTAGTTTTATTTGTGAAGAAAAAGGATGGCAGTATGCGACTCTGCATTACTACCATGAACTTAATAGGATTACCATTAAGAATCGGTACCCTTACTTCGGATAGATGATCTCTTTAATCAACAGAAAAGCACTTATGTGTTTTTCAAGATTGACTTGCATTTTGGATATCATCAGTTAAGAATTAATGCAGAAGATATACCTAAGAGTGCTTTTCGAACCCGTTATGGGCATTATAGTGTTTTTAGTCATGCTATTTGGAATGGCTAATGCTCTGGCAGCATTTATGGATCTAATGAACAGAGTCTTCAAACTTTGTCTAGATAAGTTCATAATAGTATTTATTAACGACATTCTGGTGTATTTAACAGTGGCATATAGGTCGACCCGCATAGTTTTGGGTCATGCTAGGGACCGACCCTTAAGCCATACAGGCCAATCCCACACTAAGGCAGTCCGGGCCTAGGGCCAGAAACCTTGGGCCCAGATGGCCCGGGCTCTTGGACTGTAAGGCCCACAAGCTGGTCCCGAGCCTTTCCTCTCTCTCTCTCTCTCCCTATTTATTTATTTTCCTCCTTAATTAGGTTAAAAGTTCTAATATGCTTTTGTGTTGTAATTTTTTATTATTACTTAAATAACACTATTGTTTAAAAAAAAAAAAAAACACACACACACACATTGAAGTGGTGGGGGTTTGGCATAGACATCTACCGGTTTTATTAATTAATAAACTAAAGATTACATAATAGGGGGACTTGATGCCTAAACTTCTTAAAAGTATTGCAATGATTAAAATTTAAAAATAAAATAAATATCTTAAAAATAAAATTAAATAATTACATAATATTACATCTCCTAAATTCCTAGTTATTCGAAATAATACACTTACTACTTAGTTCATCCTATTCTTCATCTGAGTCATTATCAACAATATACGAATTGACTGTCTATCATCAGTTGCAAATCAACTATTGCTACACATTAACATCTCCAAAATATGAGAAGTTAATCGAGATCTTCTTTCATCAATTGTTCGAGTACTCTTACTAAAGACGCTTTCCAATGGCACTGTAGAGACGGGTGTTGACAAAAAATCACGTGCAATATTGGATAAAATTAAATATTCCTTTATATGATCTTTTCACCAACCACAAATGTTAAAATATTGATCCTTATTTTTTACAAAAAGTTGCATCTCGTAAATTGTCATCTTATTATAAGTAATAGATGATCTTCTCTGACTTTTCATGATACCATATGGATTTAATTTTGATGAAATCGAAGAGGTGAATCTTCTTGGTAGTTAAAATTAACTACTAGATGATAATAGTAAACCTTCCTTACTTATAGTAGCAGAACTAGAATAAAAAGAATCAAATTCATACAAATTATATATATTAGATATAGCTTTAGCTGTTTTTCTTTTATATCTTTCATTATGCATTGCTTAAGTATTGGAAATTCATCAAAATCTAATGTTTCATAAAGATATTCGATAATACTATGAAATTTAAGAGTTTTTACTGGAAAATCTAAACACAATACCAGACAATATAAAATAGGAATCTCTTCATAATGTTTTTATATTTTTCAAATATATTTTTTTTATAAAATTACCATATTGGTGATGCTTCATAGACACATTAAAAGTATGTGCTACCTTAAACAAATAAATAATTAATAAAGATAAAAAATAAGAATGTAAGATTAAGAAATATTAACTAATTGATGACCAAGAAACAATAACACGTTGTTGAGCTTTACTTCTTATATTCTTTAAGACTTAAATTATCTACTATTTCACCACTTAATAATCTTCTAAAGTGTGAAGAATTTGCTTGAAGAATTGAAAAAATATATTAAAAAATAAATTCTATTCTAACATTTTTTGTAGAGAAAATGGAGAGATTTAAGAATTATGAGAGAAAGAGGAGTGAAAATAGAGAATTGGAGAGAATTATAAAATATATGATGAGTTTTGAGGAGAAATATATGAGAGTATTTATAGAGGTTTAGAGGTTGAGGGAGAAATAGCTATTGGGGGGCCATTTTGCCAAAAAAATTACAATTTGATCATTTGGGGGTTAAATTACAAAAAAAAAAAAAAAAAAAAAGAGAGAGCCGTTTGGCAACAACTTTCTATGAGGGCTGTGGGCCAAGGATTTTTATCCCTGGCCTGGCATAGATCGGCCTGCTACAGTGGAGCCAGTTCGGCTTCTGGCCCTGGCCCGGCATAGACCCGACCTGTCAGATCAGTGGGCCAAACTGGGCCATATGCTAATGCTAGGTGTATTCATAATCCAATGAGGAGCATGTAGAGCACTTGATAGTGGTTTTGCAAACTCTGCGAAAGGAGAAGTTATATGCTAAATTTAGTAAATGTGAATTTTAGCTCAAGAGTGTGGCTTTCTTGGGTCATATTATATTTGAGAATAGAGTGGTTGTAGATTCTAAGAAGATGGAAGCTATTGTAAATTGAGCTAGACCAACTAATGCATTAGAAGTGAGAAGTTTTTTGGGATTAGTTGGATATTATCAAAAGTTTGTGAAGGATTTTTTAAAGATTTTAGGACCTTTGACTCGACTTACGCAGAAAAAGACCAAGTTCAAATGGAGTTCAGTATGTGAAACTAGTTTCCAGGAGTTGAAGAAAAGATTGATGTCCGCACCTATACTTACACTACCATCTAGATCAAGAGGTTTTGTAATCTATAATGATACATCAAAGAATGGTTTGGGATGTGTGCTAGTGTAGAATGGGAAGGTCATAGCTTATGCGTCCAGCTAATTAAAGCCTTATGAGCAAAATTAATCCATCCACAATCTAGAGCTAGCTGCGGTGGTTTTTACTTTAAAATTTTGAAGGCATTATTTGTATGGGGAGATTTGTGAGGTATTCAAGGATCATCAGAGTTTGAAATATTTGTTTACCTAGAAGGAACTCAATATGCGTCTGTGGAGGTGGCTAGAATTGCTTCAGGACTATGATTTGAAGATCAGCTATCACCCAAGGAAAGCAAACAAAATAGCTGATACATTGAGTTAGAAGACAATTAGGGGTGGTAATGTTGAACACGACACGCCAACACAACACGAAAATGACACAATTATAGCGAGTTAGAGTTTCGCAAGTTCGGGTCGAAATGGATCGACTTGTTTAGCTTTAAACGGGTTCGGGTCATAAATGGGTTGAACCCGTTTTGACCACGGAAACTAAGTTCCAAGGAATCGATACAATGACAAGGAACTTAGAGGCTTCCATGCGCAATTTGGAGAACTAAATTGGTCAATTAGTCAAACTCTTGGGAGATCGTCAAGCGGGGACATTACCAGGGAATACTGAGGAAAATCCACGGGATCACAGCCATGGGAAACATTGAAGCAGTCTTACCTTTCTTTACTTTCAATTTTTGTGATTGAGACAATTTTGTTATTTTTATCGTTTTGATTAATTAATTAGAGTGCATTAAAACTCTACTCTAGCGTTAAGAGAGTGTGTGAAACCTATCTCCATTATTTTCTTATATCTGTTGAGCACACCGCCCGTTGCCTTTCACTCTCTCCTCAGTCGTCACTTTGGCCTTCGCCACCGCTACTGACCAGCGACTCCCTCATCTCATGCGTGACTTCAACTGGAAAGGAAATCTGTTGAACACTTGACTTCAACTGGAAAGGAAAGGAGCTCAGTGGCAGAGCTTCCGCAACTAGATCTATTGGTACATTCATTGAGTAATTGCAGCACAAGAATTTACAGACTTCATGTAGTCCTAGGATGCTATAGTTGGAAGTGTAGAATTTAAAAGCGTTCCATTCAAGCTACCCATGTCTACCAGCATATATTGTCAAACAGCAGTTTTAATTCTAAAAATCTGTGCTTATACATACTTCACTTCTTGCTTTATTTTTTTATTTTCGATCTGAATTTGTCTGATGCATCATCATCATCATTGTTGAAGTTTCTCTCTTTCGATGTGTTCTATATTGCTTATATGATTTGTGAGTGTATTCATCGAATTTTGAAGTCAGAAATTTATTCTTTTTTTTTTTTGTCCATTTATTTTATGGGCTTGAGCTAACTTATGGGTGCAAGTTCTCTTTTTCTCCTCTTAAAAAATGATTCTTTTGGGATACTCAAAAAAAAAAAATCCCTATATGATTAATTTGTTGATGGAACTTTGGAAAAAAATGACAAAGCTCGATGTAATTTTTCAGGATTAGGAAAGATGAAAGGAAGAGCTATATGTAATCAAAAGATCCTTTTGTTTCTAAATTAGACGCTTGTTAAGCATTGGAAAGTGTTCTGTGATAACTTTTATGCAAATTTGGAAATTATTGGCTAGTTAACTATTAAAATGGGACTTTTTTTGGGGTTGGTGGTTGAATTCATTTGCTTTTCTAAATTCCTTTTTCCTACTGTTTGTTGAACTTTCACAATTCATAGAATTTTCTAATGTTAGTATGACAATGTAGCCTATGATTCAAAATGCATTTAAATGTTGTAATGTAGGTGAATTGTGCCTTGGCTCTATCTTGTGGAATATTTATGTTGATAGTATTTTAGCCTACTAGAATTGGTCTAAGGTATTTCGATACAGCTTTGATATTCTTCTGGGTCCACTTTTCAGGTTCTTTTCGAAGCCTTGACCTTATTTAAAACAACAACAGAAGATCCTTAGCCTTCACATCTTCTCCAAGAACATCTGTTAACTGCTTTGCATGTTTTATTGCTTGAATAACTTTTAAGCTTTTACGTTGAATCCTTCACTAAATAGTTTTAACCTTGAGTTCTTTTGAGGTTATGTATCTGTTCGTTGGTAACTAGCATATTGCTTGTGATAGTGACACCTTTCCCATGTGTCTCATTTACAGTCTTATTGGCATATGTAAGAGTTCCATGTAGCATGGCTATGTGTTTTGATATTTCGATGGCAAGAAATGAATCTTTTAGCACACTACTTTTCTTCGAAAACATTTATATCTTAAAAGGGCGTTTGCATGGGAGTATGCCTTTTATCTCAGGTTGAAATTTGAAAGTACTAAGAGTTGGAATTTCATTTACTAGTTTCATGCAATTGAAATGAAAATTATGGTTTTGAAGACTAATTTTATGAAGATTTCTTTAGTTTCTGTTGTTGTTTTTGGCATACCTATATTGTCAGTTGAACCTCCTAAAGTCTTGCGGTGTAAGAAGTTATTTGTGTCCTTGATATCGTTGTTGGCCCACCTTAGAAGTTTGTGGCCTTTTCCTTTCTTCGAAAAAAGTGAAGAAAGAAAGACCATTTATTCTTTTTAACTTCTTTTTAAAGTTCATTTAGATCTCACCGTGTTGTCACTTCATCTATTAATAATTTATTACTAATTTCACTAATAAATGTGCCTAAATAACTTATACTAAAGAGATCACATTTGCAGTAATTTTTTGTTCTGCTTGCTTAGGGGTTCCCCTAATTGGCATTAATAAGAAAGGGACATAGAGTCATAGACAGGTAAAAAGAGATGCTGCCATATCCACAAATTATCCTATTTTGTCATTTGATGTCGGACTTGGGTACACTAATGAACAACAAGACCACTGACAACTTTTTGACCATGCTATCAAGATTCCATCTAAATTCTTCAAAATGATAAATAGAAATTTGATTCATTTGCACCTTTACTCCCATCTTTTGTGCCATGCATTTATCTTATTTTTTTTCAACAGGAAATGGCAAGAAAAAATTATTCTCAAACAAAGATTGATGTCCATGTTTCATACTAAGGGGTGGGGGGGGTTGCATTGTTCGGATTCTTCAGTTTCTTTCTTGGAGTCCTCCCTGATCTCTTGTATCTGATTGTGGTTGTGATTGGCTCTTTTATATCATCTTATATATTCCTCATACTTGTGCTAGTTCTGTTTAACTGTTTAGTAAGCTGGCCAAACTTAGTCATGTTATAACAAAAGCGTATACCACCTATATTTCCATTACTCATAAAAAGCACCGTACCTCCATCTATTCTAAATGAATGTGTACATTGTTTTTTCATCTATCTTGCAATTGTGTTCAATTTCCATAAATTGAAAGTTTTAAAGTACTATTTCTTGGTAAATTCTGTCCACATGCTTCCTGCTTTCTCTATCTTTTGTGTTAACCTCTTTCTTTAAAATCTTTCAAAATTCTTTATAAAGAGCCTTTATCTCTTTCATACTTATGTTCTCAAACTAGGACCTTCATTTTGAAATGGAAAGGTTATTTCTGTTACCAGCAAATTTCTATTCTTAAGTTGTAAGCTATACTTATTTTCTAGAGAAATGTAACTGGAAAGTGGGTAAAACTATTGATAAATAACTCACGTCTCTTTTGTTTTATGTATGTGCCCATCTTAAATATGCAAGGCACATGTCAACAACAGAACTAGCATACTTACATATCATTTTTTCAGTATGATTTTAGGTAAATACACATTAGGTTTGGAGTTGTAAATCTTGTAGTGTTTGTTTTGAGTCAATTCTAACTTTGCAAATTTTGATCAACAGCAAAGCAAGCTTTTCAGATATGTCTAATGCTTGCGATTTGCATATGGTTGATTTACCAATCGAAGAAATTGTATGCCAATAAGGTAGCTACAGAGGAGAGCTCAAAAGAAATATCCCAAAACGGGAAAAATGTGCATGAGTGTGATTATATTTTTTATGTCAGTCATGGGTTGTTATTTGTGTAACATGATAATTCATAGAATGGTAATTTCACATGTTGTCTTCAAATTTCACATGCTTAATTTATGAATCCTTTTAAGAATTCAGCTTGTCAACTTTATCTCCCTTCCATACCTATTTGTACTTTCTATGGTTTTGCTATATGGAATATATAATTGTAGCATTATTAGCATACTTGAGGTTAATTATGTCTTTTTCACTAATTGTAGAGATGGATACATTGTTACCTCAACCACAAATTGATGAATTGCAGTAAGAGTTTGTTGAACTTAAAGGTGATACAGATGATGAAAGTGTTGAGATGGTTGGAAATGACAACAGAGAGGGTACAAATTCAAAGGATTCTTCTACCACTCAAACAAGCCAGAAACGTAAAAGAAAGCTCACAAGTAATGTTTGGCAATACTTTAACCAACTACCAATTTGTGAATATGGAAAAGAAATATGCAAGTGTAAGAATTGTGGACAAACATATCTTTTAACTAGTAAATATGGGACAGGTAACCTAAAAAGATATATTAAGAAATGTCCTAGGATTGATTCAAAGGATATAGGACAAATGCTCATTGAATCTAGTGGTGGCAGCATGAATACTAGATTTAGGAGATTCTGTCAAGTAAAGTTTTGGGAGTTGTTGATTAATGAGTGATACAATATGATTTGCCTTTATCTTTTGTAGAATATGAGGGCATTAGGGCTGTATTTTCCTACTTAGAGCCAGATATGTCTCATATTAGTAGGAATATTGTGAGGCAAGATATTAAAAATATGCATGTTGATTATATTGCCAAGATAACTTTTCAATTTAAACAATGTCCCGGTAGAATTTGCTTGATTTCTGATTGTTGGACTTCGATAGCTACAGATGGATACATGACTTTGACTACACATTTTACTAATAAGAATTGGGTATTGTATAAAAAGATTTTGAAATTTTCATACATGTCTCCACCTCATTCTGGTGTTGCATTAGTTGAAAAGATTTATAGTTTGGTTGTTAGTTGGGGAATTGAGAAGAGGTTATTTTCTATAACTTTGGATAATGTTTCTGCCAACATCATATGTCGAGCTTTTAAAATATTAGTTGAATTTGCAAAGATGTTTGTTGAACTTTGGTTCTTTGTTTCATGTAAGATGTTGTGCCCATATTTTCAATTTAATTGTAAAAGAAGAGTTGAAAGAAATTGATGAATCAGTTGAGAAGGTAAAAGAATCTGTGAAGTATGTAAAAGGGTCACCAACAAGAAAGCAAAAGTTTTTAGAGTGTGTGGCACATACATTTCTTGAATCTAAGAAATCTCTTAAGCAAAATGTTCCTACAAGATAGAATTCCACATATGAGATGCTTGCTATTGCACTTTATTATAAGCTTACTTTCTATCATTTACAATTGAGTGACTCTAATTTCAAGCATAACCCTTCTGAAGAAGAATGGAGTAAAGTGGAAAAAATATTTGGTTTTTTGAAATTGTTTTATGATGTAACAAATACATTTTCTAGTGCGAAGAGGCCTACTTCTAATCTCTATTTTTCCCATGTGTTTATGATTCAGTTGAGATTGACAAAAGAAATTAAAAGTTCTGATACTTACATGAAGAGAATTGCAATTAACATATATTTGAAGTTTGATAAGTATTGGAAAGAGTTCAACCCACTTTTGGCCATTGCTGTTGTGTTTGATCCTCGGTATAAAATGCAATTTGTTGAATTTAGTTATAAAAAACTTTATGGTATTGATGGTCAAATAGAGTGCTCAAAACTTAAATTTAAACTTTTCTCTATCTTTGAAGCATACAAGACTAATCTTTCTTCTATTTCTGGAGTATCTGGCACTGTATCTCAGGAACAATCAAAATCAATCTCTACTAAAGAGAAAGATAGTGTAGAAAGTTCAAGTGTTTTACAGGTTATTTCTTTTACTTATTACTTTTTTATAAGTCTAATATCTTTTATAATTATAATTTATATTATAATGTTAATATACAATTTAATTTATGCTTTCTAATTCTATTTTTAATTTTTAAAATAGGAGTTTGATGATTTTGAAAGTGAAGATATCATGGAGCATATACAGAAATCTGAGTTGGAGTTGTATTTAAATGAGCCAAGGGTTGATATGACAGTTAAGCTTGATGTTTTATTTTATTGGAAGGCTCATCAATATAAATGCCCTTTACTAGCTCAAATGGTTCGAGATGTGCTTATTGTTCCTGCCTCTGCAATTGCTTCTGAGTTTGCATTCATTAGTGGTGGTAAAGTTCTTGACTAATATAGAAGTTCTTTGTCACCTGATCTTGTTGAGTCTTTGATTTATTCTAAAGATTGGATTTATGGAGGTAAAAAAATTTTTAGATTATATTTTTATTTCAATTTATATTTTTAGATAAAATTTATAATACTTGTTTGTTTAAATTTATGGCAAAAACACTCGATGAAAAGTTAAATGTGGATGAAATTGTTCAAAATGTCATGGATTTGAACATTAATAAGGAGACACTTGTTGAGAAGAATATTGTCAATGTTGTTTGAAGTTTGTTAAATTTTCAATGTATTAAGTAAATTAGATGTTTAAATTTTTTATATTAAGTCTTATGAATTTATTCACAACTCTAAATATTTAATTAGATGATTTATTATTTTATGGGCTATTTAAGATTTTATGAACTATTCTATTGGTTATTTTAATTTTATATGGTTTGATTTATTTTTTAAAATTTTTTTGTGTAATGGGTGGATATATTTAGTAGGCATTCGGGTTGGCGAGTTTAATAAGTATTTAGGTTGGCGGATTTAGTAGGTATTCGGGTTAACGAGTTAGCGGGTTTAATAGGTATTCGGGTTGACGGATTAGCGAGTTTAGTAATTATCTATTTATTTTCGTGTCTATTCGTATCGTGTCGTGTCAACTCGTTTATTTTCGTGTCATGTTCGTATTATAAAATTAGACACGTTGATTAATCGTGTTGTGTTTGGATTGACGTGTCGTATATAATTACTCTAGGTTGACATGACCCACCAACCCGAACATGACACGATTGCCACCCCTAAGCACAATATCCTAACAACTATAATCACTCATCAAAAGCAAATGATATTAGAATTTGAGAAATTGGAGATAGAAGTAGGAGGATCTTTGAAGGAATATCTAGCAACTTTGACTTTGCTACCGATCCTAATAGAACGTATAAAAATTTCCCAAGATATGAATGCTAGTCTAGATAAAAGGAAGATGGAAGTTCAAGATGATCAACAGGCATACTTCTAAATTCATGATGACGGGAGTTTGAGATTTAGAAGAAGATTATGTGTACTTGACCATCCAGGTTTAAAAGTTGAAATTTTGAAAGAAGCACATAACTCAAAGTTGTCTGTACATCCCAATGGTACTAAAGTGTATAAAGATTTAAAAAAGAACTTTTGGCGGAGTGGAATAAAGAGAGAGATAGCAGAATATATCTCTCGATGTTTAGTGCATCAACAAGTGAAGGCTGAACATCAAAGATTTGGAGGATTATTGAAACCTTTGGAAATACTTATATGGAAATGGGAACATATTACTATAGATTTTGTTGTTTGATTACCAAGGTCAAAATTAGGGAAAGGTACTATTTGGGTAATTATTGATAGACTGACTAAGTATGCACATTTCTTACCAATAAAAGCCACAACAACTATGGATGGGTTGGTAAAAATGTATATAGAGGAGATAGTGTGAGTACATGGTTGTTTCTTACCTGTCAGTTAGTATTGTATCTGATAGGGATCCACGGTTTGTTTCATGATTCTGGAAGAGCTTTAATAACACTATGGGGACTACAGTAACTCTTAGTATTGCATTTCACCCACAAATTAATAGATAATCCGAACGTACCATTCAAACATTGGAGAATATGTTATAGGCATGTGTACTTGATTTCAAGAGCAGTTGGGTTGACTATTTGATATTGATTGAGTTATTTTATAATAACAGTTATCAGGCAGGTATTGGGATGGCTTCGTATAAGGCATTGTATGGGAGGAGATGTAGATCACTGGTGTGCTGAGATGTTGTGGGTGAGAGGATAATTACTGGATCAAAATTAGTACAAATTAGTATGGAGAAGGTGCCATTGATCTGTGAGCAAATCAAAGCAGCACAAGATAGACAAAAGAGTTGGGCAGACAACAAAAAGGCGACCATTGGAGTTTGAGGTGGGAGAGAATGTGTATATCTGAATTTTTCCTACTAAAAAGGTGATGAGGTTTGGAAAGAGTGAAAAGGTAAGCCCACATTTTTTAGGTCCTTATGAGATTTCAAAAAAAGTTACAAAACTTGCTTATTGTTTAACTTTACCACTGGCACTATCTAAAGTGCATGACGTTTTTCATGTTTCAGAGTTGAGAAGGTATATTTTGGATCCAAGTCATGTGCTAGAGGTTGGATTGCTGAAAGTAACTAATACCTTGTCCTAGGAGGAGTTTCTTTTAAAAATTGTAGATCGTAAGGAATTGGTGTTGCGAAGATGTATTATCTCTTATGTTAAGGTTCAGTGGACAAATCATACTTCACGCGAAGCAACATAAGAGTTGGAGAAAGACATGCGAAAAAAGTATCCCTCCTTGTTCAACTTAGAAGGTATGTATAAGTTTCGAGGACAAAACTTTTGTAAGGAAGATAGAATATAAATACCCAACCCAATTTAATTTGGGTTTTATATTTTGACCGGCCTATATTGTGACTCAGTTTTATAGCCTATTAGATAGCCCATAAGCTTTGGAGGTCATTGGAGTTTTAGTTAAAATTGAGGAGTGTATTTGTTATTTAGTTTTTAAGAGCTAAACCTACATCTTTATCTAAATGATTTCTCTGATTTTCACTGTCAGTTACATAGAATGATCATTTACAGGTTCCAGATATTAGGGGTGAAAGCTCTGAGTTTCTTTAATCTTAAAGGTGATTTTTATGCGTTTTGGTTCTTAATTCAGTTAGAGAATAATGATTAATTATTAAGAGATTCTCTTCCTCTTTATTTCTGGAATTCTATAACATAAGCTTAATTGATTCATTTGGGGGTGTTAGTTCATTTGATTAATTTTGTTGTTATATGGATTGATGTTAGGGAGTGAGTGGCATGAATTAGGGTTTTTAGTCCGACTTCCGAGGTAAGTGATTCTGACATTTTCTGTTTTCGAGAAAGATATAAATTTTATTTTTGTACAAATTTGGGATTGAATTTGGTTAATTTTGTTTGGTTTTGAACAATATGATGTTTTATGTTGTGTGTGATATGTGTATTGGCTAATAGGTCTAGGAGAAGGGGAAGAAGAAAATGTTCTAAAATTTATGTATATAACTGAAATCCCTCTTAGTCAACAAGAAATTTCAATTTAACCTTCTGGCAAGATAAACTGTAACGCCCTGAATTCGGAACCCGAAATGGAACCCGAGTCCGTACCCGAAATGCCATACGGCAGTATCTCCAGGAAGACACTAAGACTCTAACTCAAAAGAAATCACTTTAATTGAACTAATCAACTCCGAAGGAAAGAAATAAAATTTCATGAACAAAATATAAAATCTTTAATACAACCAATGTCTTGTTCAACCTTAACTAAGGATTTACGAGAACTACACTGTCTAGTCTACAGTAATCATAATGAATAAAACTCCCAATAGTCAATCAGTCTAAAAGTATAGTCTAATCCCATCTGTCTCCACAATTATCTTCATATTCTTAATCAAAATTTGCGAAATGTTAATGGAGTGAGCTATACTAGCCCAATAAATAGTCCAAATATTTTCTTGGGAAAGAGGATGTTACATATAATATCTTTTCAATAAAACATATCGAATAATACTCCATAATTAGATGGACTGACTTTTTTTTAAATAAATAAATATATATATATATATATATATATATATATACATACATACATACATACAAATGATATACAACTTAGTCTAATATTAAATAAATAAACTACCACCTCAATAAAGAAATAATACAATAGAATAAAAGTATAATTTAATTATAAAATAAATCTAATTAGTTTAGCCTAATCTTTTAAACAAAACAAGTTGGACCCACAATTATACAAAGAAAATAATCTAAAAATAATTTGAATTTTTTTAAATGATTAATATCTATTGAAATGGCCCACATCAAGCCTCAATAATTAATAATCAATTGTGGGGACTATACTTCAAAACCACATTTCCAGAAAAATGCTCTGCGGTCAACATCCTTAAAACAAAACAATTTGAATTTTTTTTTTTACGGGGGACAACAAACGTCCCCACACCATAGCCAAAACAACCAATAGAATACACCCAAGAATGTGAACAGAACACTGAAGACTTCCTTTTTTTTTTTTTCGTCTGTACTTGTGGAATTCCTTCACAAGCCATGACAGACAGGCACTGACAATCCTTATGGTTGAAAGCGAAATCAAAACAACTTTTCTTTTTAAAAAAACACTGTAGCAAAATCGCAAGAGAAAAGAACACGAGTCACCCATAGACCTACCTCCAACACCGTTACGAGAATCACCAAGATCGAAGAAGACGGCGAAGCCGAACCCATAAACCCTTTTTTTTTTTTCAACATTACAAAATCAAAATCCACACATAAACAATCACACGTATGCTCATGAATTTTAGATTAGGAAGAAGATCACTGATATCAGTCCTGGCTATTTATTCCGTCAGGGAGGTCAGACTTATATTTCTTATTGACTGAGAAATATTTCAGTCACACAAACAAATTTTAAAACATGTTCTTCCTCTCTTTCTTCAATCCCATGAGCCATTAAATACATATCACACATAGCCCTCATGATACTATGATTCAAAATCAAAATAAAATAACCAAACTCCATTCCCAAATTTTATACAGAAAAATATAAATTGTAGAATATTTCGAAAAACATAATATGCCTGAACCACTTACCTCAGAAGTCAGACTAATATCTCCAATCTAAGCTAATTACTTCACACAATCGCTGCCTTCACGATTGAAGCAAGTCAGAGCTTTCTTCTCCAGAATCTGGAACCCTTGAATGATCGTTTTGACCAACTCATGATAAAACCAAAGAATATCGTTTAGATTAAGACGTAGGTTTAACTTTTAAAATACTAAATAACAAACACATCTTTTAACTTAATTAAATCTCTCATGACCCCTAAAACTTTGTGGGCTATCTCATGGGCCATAATAAAAAAAATCACTTTATGGGTTGGTTAAAATACAAGATTCATAATCAATTGGGTTAAATATTTACATAAACAGTCAGAATTAATATTAGTGATCTTTTTCTTAATATGAAGTTCACAAGCATCCGTTGGTCATGCATTAAGAATGTGTTCAGTTTGTTCTTTATATTGGAAAGAAAATATACATGTGAAAAAAAATGAGTTTTAAGAATTCTATTGTGCTTGAATGTGTGTATATAAATATATATTTTTAGGGGAAAAAAAAGTTTGAATGATGGATGGAATTGAAGCGTCTTTGAATTTTTTTTCATTTGTGTTTCGGCTTACTAGATTCGTTTAGTGCATTGCTTCAGTTTTTGGGAGGTTTTGATGTTGCCGAGCTTTGGTTTGGGGAAAAAAAAAAAAAAAGGTTCTGAATTATTTTTTACCCTTTAAGAAGGAAAAGCTGTTGTTATTTTTTTGTCTTATTCAAAATGCATTGAAATGGGTTGGGGTCAGTTTCATTTGTTTGCTCCAATGGGAAAAAAAAAAAAAAAAAATTGTTCTAGCTAGCCACTACCTGCGCTTTCGTTTTCTTTTGCCAAAAGGACATTACTGATTGTTCTCCATCAGTTTTTAAGGGAAGAGGAAAACTGCGATACATGACCCATGACAGTGAACCACTAGGCCTTGGTTTTTTTAAGAGAAAAAAAAAGAAGCCCAACCTTGTTTCACTTTCCACACGTGGGCCCAACTAATATTTTATTTCCTTGTGTTTTTGGGTCGGACTTGTCTATTTTAAAGTTGGACTGTACAACACCATTTTGAAATTAGATTTTATTTAAGTTTTGGGTTGGGCTAAACTTGTATAATTTTTTTTTAAAAAAAATTGGGCTAACGTTGTGTTATTTTAAAATTAGCCATGGTCTTGTATTATTTAAAATTAAACATACTCTTATATATTATTAAATATAAATAAATAAATATATATATGTAAAAAAACAAAATAATTTTGTTTAACCATTTGGTATTATTCGATGTACTTTATTTAAAGAATATTATATATAACTTACTCATTCTCAGGAAGATGTGTGGATTACTTATCGGGCTAGTCTAGTACATTCCATTATGGGATTAGATTATGCTTATAAACTGATTGGCTTCTCAAAAGTTTTCTTTTATTTATTTTGAGTTAGACGATAGTAAGTTCATTATTCCTTAGTTAAGATTAAAAAAAAATTTATTGTAATAATATTTTGTTCATAAGATTTTATTGTAAGACTTAAATATTTTTTTCTTAAGATGTATATTATCTTTGGAGATAATTAGTTCTATTAAAGATATTTTTTAAGTCAGAGGCTTGGTATTTCCTTAGAAATATCACTGTATGTCGTCTGATTTAGGGCATTACAAGAAACCTTGGGTTTGGCACAGCTCGACCCCTAGGATCGTGAGGGCCGGGGCAGGCCATGCGTGGACCGTTTTCTGTTCCTTTGTTTTTTTCCCCTCTTAATTTAGTAAAAAATTTTAATGTTCTTTTGTTTTTTATTTTTTATTATTAAATAACACAACTATTTAAAATTATAAAAAAGCCACCTTGTAGTGGTGGGGAGCTTGGATTGGATCCTTACGGGTTTTATTAATTAATAAAATAAAATTTACATAAGAGAATGAATTGATGCCTAAACATCTTAAAAATATTACAATGATTAAATTTTGAAAATAGAATAAATATCATGAAAATAAAATTAAATAATTACATAATATTATTTATCCTAATTATTCGAAAGATTAACTTCTTAACTCACCCATTCTTCATCTGAGTCTTCATCAACAATTCATGAATTGGCCATCCTATCCTCAATTGCGAATCAATTACTACAACACACTAGCATTTCCAAAGTATAGGAGTCAATCGAGATCTTCTTTCATCAATTACTCGAGCACTCTCACTAAAGACGATTTTCCGATAGCATTTTGGAGACATGTGGCGTTAAAAGATCATGTGTCATTTTGGATAAAATTAGATATTCTTTTATTCGATCCTTCTATCAATTACAAATGTCAAAATATTGATCCCCATTTTCTATCAGAAGTTGCATCTCGTAAATTGTTATCTTATTGTAGGTGGTAGATGATTTTCTTTGACGCTTCATGATACCATAGTGATTAAATTTTGATGAAATCGAAGAGGTAAATCATTGTGGTGGTTGAAATTAACTGCAAGATGATGATGATGATGATGATGATGATGATGATGATGAACATTCTCTAGTTATAGTAACAGAACTAGAATAAGAAGACTCAAACTAATACAAGTTATATATTTCAGATAGAGTTTTAACCGTTTTAACTTTTATCTTTTATCATAAGTTATTTAAGTGTTGGAGATTTATCAAAATATGTTTCGTAAAGATATTCAATAATATTATAAAATGTAGGAGTTTTTACTCAAGTATTTAAACATAACACCGTACAATGTAAAATAGGAATATCATCATAATATTTTTCATATTTTTTCAAACATACTTTTATAGAAGAACCATTTTAGGGATGCGTCATATACTCACTAAAAATACGTGCTACTTTAGCAAGTGTAGAAAGAATATGATAGGTAGTTGGTAATAAGATTTCGATAAAAATTTAGTTGCTTCTTTAAAAGTAACTAAAAATGATGAAAGCCCAATACAATTTTCAAAATGAGTATTAGTGAGTTGATGTTGAAAATTTTTATTGTTATAAAATTCAATAAGTTGATTTTTTGAAAAGGTATAATATTTTCAAATATATCAAAAGTTGAATTCTATCTAGTTTGATAATCTAATCTAAATTTTTTAAAAGAAAGAGCTTGTTCTCGGTATAAAATTTTGAAATCTAGTTGGAGAAAATTTAATAAATAAAACAGCACTAATTATAATAACAATATCATCAATATATTTATATCCTTCTTTAACACATAAATTAAGTATATGAAAAGCATATGAAATAAAATACCACCTAATGTAAGATTCATATTATTTTTTAAAATTGTTATGGCATAATCATTATTTGTAATATTGTCTAAAGAAATAGAAATAAAAATTTATTTAATATTCTATATTCAATACATGTTTGAGTAATCATTCTAGCAATACTATTACCGAATGATGATATTCAAATAATTTAAAATAAATAATTCTTTTTTATACTAATCAATTATGATCGATCTAATGACATGTAATGTACATATAAGCATCTTTAGTAATTGCACTCCAACTATTACAAGTAAAAACAAGTTTTCAATTGCAAGAATCAAATATGATAATAAGACACTCTTTCATCTCTTTATATATTTCTATTATATCACTTTTTAATATTATTTTAGGAATCTTTTTAAATGCATGTTGGCAATTATATTGTATGAATTATTCATAATGTGGATTTTTCAAAAAATTAAAATGTAATTTAGTTTTAACAATCATTTTAGCAAATCTAGTTCTAATTTTTTTATGATCGTATTAAAAATTAACTATAATTTGATCTCCTATAGTATGGATTTAATGTTGTTTAAGTAGGTTTTCTAACTAATCATTATGTGATCTTTTTATGTGTCTAACTAATATTTCTGTCCCTCCTCCTTTCTTATGTGTATATACTACTTTACAAATTTTACATATTAACCTTATCATTATCATTATCATTTTCAAAAAGATTCTAAACCATAGATACTTTTACTTTGGCTACAATTTTTGAAGATTTACTATCAACTTAAGGCACACCTATATTAGATTCATCAGTATTAATACTTAGAATTGGTTGTTATACATTAACGCTGAGGCCTTCATTTTCATTACTTATTTCATTATTTATTAAATTCAAGAGTAGATTCATTGAACTCAAAATGTGCAGATGATTGTGAAGAAAAATGATAATATTGATGTAGATCCATTTTTCAAATATTTATTATGTAAACTAAATAAGAACAAACAATTAAAATTCAATAAAAGTTCAAATAAATAAATAACAATTCAAACAAAATAAAACAAAATATTAATAAATAATGAAATAAGAGAATTAAAAAAATAACTAAAATAAATAAATAATAAAATTAAAAAATAAGAATGTAGGATTAAGAAACATTAACTAGTTGATGGTTAAGAAATAATAACACTTTGTTGAGTTTTACTTTTTATCTTCTTCAAAACTTGAACTATCTATTATTTCGCCTATTAATAATCTTCCAAAATATGAAGATTTTGCTTGAAGAGTTTAAAAAAAATATAAAAAAATAAAATTTATTCTAACACTTTATATAGAAGAAATGGAGATGATTGAGAGTTATGAGAGAAAGAGGAATGAAAATAAAGAATTGGAGAGAGTTATAGAGTATTTAATGAGTTTGGGATGAATTGAAGGGTATTTATAGAGTTTTGGAGGTTGAAAGAGTGAAATATGTTGGAATATATGCCCTCTAGACTAGTTTTTTAATGTAATTATCAAATTTATTCTCAAAATTTATTTGTGAATTTATATTTTATTTGTGCACGATTTACGCTTGAAAAGGACCCATTGTGTCTAATTAAGTGATCCATGTGAATGGCAGTCTTTCACAGTAAGATATGAATCACATGTTACTTAACACATAAATAGTTGTTCTTAACCAATTGATGAGAATGAGAATCTCATCATGTATAGGTTATTGTATTATGAATTTCAAATGGGGAATGTCTTACTTTTAACCATTGAATAGTCCACTTACTTCATAGCTTGAGCATATTTGAAATACGTAGAACATGACTTGTAATAGTAGTTTCTAAAAGTACTATTTAGAAGAAACCTAAACTATTAATGCTACAACGTGAACTAATACTCTATCGCTTAAGTATGAGTTAGTGGTTTGACGAAACTAGAAGCATATAGTTTGATATGTTGTAATTGAGGTTCTTTCGTAGAGCCGATATATTTATATGTTAGGTATATGTGACTAATTAGTTAAGACAAACTTGTACAAGATAGCTTCTACGCTATATCGTCCATTGTGATTGTTCAAATAATCTAAATATCCAGGTCCTGTGAAATATGACTTGAATGTTTACTTTAGGGTAGTTCCCTTGAAAAGTGGAAACATTCCAAGAGTCATGGATCAATAGACTAGAGGTCTAAAGATAGTAAATATCTATTAGAGAGGTGTTAGTACAGTTCTCTTCTCTAAATGCACGGCGATGCGTAGAGGGGTATTTTAGTTATTACACCTGTAGGTCGAAGACTTTGCTAACGCAGCATTATCATTGAGGTTAATATTTTCTTATGGTGATATTAGAAAATATTTAAAATGCAAAATACAACTATTTATATAGTAGGGGTATTTTGGTCATTTTAATAGCCGATACGATGTGTCTTTTGATCCCCGGAATAGCCCTTATATCCTGACAGATTTGGGTAAGGAATTGGTCTTGATAATTATGAGTTTTATTTTATTTTATTTAAGTAGTTTAATTTATTATTGGATTAGAATAAAATAAAATGCCTGAGAGAGAGTATATATTTTATCTAGTTTAATTGATTAATTAATTATTCAGGACCTAAGGCCCAAATTAAATAATTAAAAATTTAATCTAGATATAAACTAGATAAAATGTTTGATATTTTATATTGGTCTATTTGGGCTTGTTAATTATTTATTAGGTTGTTTAATGAAACCCAAAAAATAAATAATTGTGATTTATTATTTACGGGTGTTTAAGCCCAATAGTGAATAATTTTATTTGATCCAATGAATAAGATAAAGGATAAAATAAAATTGTAAAAAAATAAATATTAAATTAACTAAATAAATAAAAAATAGCACAGGATGGATCCCATATTATTTTGCGTAAAAGATAACAGAAAGCATGGAGCTTTTTGTTTCATGCAGTTGGTCTCTTTCTCGGGGAATTGATGAAAATGAAATGAAAAGAAAATCAAAGGGGAGAGCTCTTGGTTGTTCATTTCATAGAAAACCCATTTTTGGTCACAGAAGCTTTCTCAGGCCAAAAACATAGCAAACCCAACATTCTGTGAGCTTCACTGGCAAAGAAAAGAGCACCATTTCGAAAGTTCAAAAGTTTCGCGTGAATGAGACGAAGTCGATGTTTACAAATACGTGACATAATAGTTTCAAATATCCTTGTACAGACATATTCTTCGGTGCCAAAAAAGCCATTCAAATAACGAGGTAAATTTTTTTTCGTTCTGTAAGCATACTTTTGGTTTGATCAATTTTGTCATTTTCATCCTTCAAAATAGTAGTTGGGAGGCCAACCAGCAAGAGAGAGAGAGAAAGCGAGAGTCATTGTACGGGGTAGTGGAGCCGATTTGGCTCCCGATCTCAAACTAGCAAAGCCAAACTGATCCACATGCCATTGCTAAGGGTAGTAAACAAGTGGCCCAAGAATATGGCGACTCTGGGACTGGCATAGATGGGCCTTTAGGATTGTTAGGATCATAGACTGGCTTTTTTTTTTCCTCCTATAGTTTTTTTTATAATTTAAATAACAATATTGCTTATAATTATGAAAACAAAAAAGTTACCTTGAAGTGGAAATAAAAAAAAATAGAAAGTTAGAAAATTGAGAATTATGAGAGTAAGAAGAGTGAAAATAGAGAATTAGAGTATTTGGTGTATTTTGAGATGAATAAGGAGGAATTTAAAGAGTTTTGGGGTTACAAACTCAAAAGAGTTGTTGGCCAGCCACTACTAGCCGTTATCGACTGTTGGTGGCCAGCCAATAGCCAAAATTCAATGGGCAATGGTTCTTCAACCCGTAAGTCATTGTTAAATGAAGTATAATAAAATATTACTATATTACAATAGTTATTTTAAAAAGAGATTTTATTAAAACTGATGAGAATAAAGTCTCATTTATTTAGATTGAATTTTTGTAATTATGCAATATATTCATTACAAGGGTTCAGGCGTAGGAGATACCACAATAGGACTCCTCACGCTGTGATTACCATTGTCCTCGATCCATGTTAACGAGCCATGTGTAATGGTATATTGATTGCGGCTTCTGTAAATAATGGTTAAGGTGTAGCTATGTCTCTCATTCTTCTGGCCAAATTGTAATGTTTTTGTGGAAATTGTGACGGTGGAACCCTTAGGTGCTACCAACTTAGCCTTGTACGTAGATGGACCACTGCCAACATTGGTTACCGTCCTCTGAAATTTCTTGAACAACCTACGGCTCTGTTCTTGACTAACCTCGTACAAAGCAACAAAGGCCGGATAGTTTAGATCGGTGGAAGGGTTGGAGCAATTGTAGTTTGCTAATCTCGTTATGGCTCGAGTTTGACTCCCAGTGAAATTCATCGAGCATACCAGATTGACATAGTCTTGTACAGTAACATCATAAATAAGGCCAGGATCAACTGCACGATTTGGATCCACAAGTCCTGCTCCCATGTCTAGAGGTCCAGCGACATCGTAATTAAACTGGTCTTTGATTTCACTTCCGGTGTTATCAATTGTTCTTGCTGTGGTCATCATGGCGGATCGGATGGCTGATGGACTCCACCCGGGATGTGCAGCTTTTAGGAGTGCAGCTATTCCAGAAGCATGAGGACAAGCCATTGATGTGCCCGACATGAGAGTATAATCAGTTGACAAGAAAACATTGGGACCAAGTTGTACTTCAGCTCCGTTCGGATACATGGGCGCTAAGATTAGCACTCCTGGGGCCATAATATCTGGCTTCATGACACTGGCATAACCTCGGGAAGGACCTCTTGAAGAGGAAGCAGCAACAGTCGGAGCGGGCTTTGTGCCTAGGAATGTCTCCTGAAATGTGATAGTAGCAGTAGGATTATTACCATTTCTGGCATAGTCGATCACCTTGGCACCATCCTTTGGGCTGATCACGACACCAGGATGAGGAAAGGTATGGGACCTAAATATTCCTGATTCGTTAGAAATAAAGATGGCTGCTCGCAGTTGGGACTGAGCAATGTATCCGATTTGGTCAAAAAAGGTGAAAAGCTCAGTTTCATCATGTTCACATATGACAATAGTGCTGCCTGAATCGGGTATTGACATGGTGGAATTGCAAGATGAAATATTTTTGTCGTAAAGGAGATTCAAGTTTCTGACTGAGGCTCTGGCAGGATACATACTCCATCCGATGATGGTTAACCCATTTCCAAGTGTCAAAGTCCCGGCAAACCAACGATCCATCAGGCCTGATGCGACCGTCAATGACCATGGGAAGTCATTGTTTACCCTTGCAAAATCTGGCCCTCGATTTCCTGCTGAAAAGGAAACTAAGACACCCTTTGCCATGGCACCAAAGGAAGCGATTGCAACTGGATCTTCATAAAAAGGATCTCGATCAAAACCCAGAGACATTGAGATTATGTCAACGCCATCAGCAACTGCCTGATCCATAGCTGCAAGGACATCAGATGCATAGCTTCCTTCATCCCATGTAACCTTATACACTGCTAATCTAGCACGAGGAGCAGCACCCCTGGCTGTCCCTGGAGCATAGCCAAAAAATGAAATCCCTTCAACATAATTTCCGGCAGCAGTACCTGCAACATGTGTGCCATGGCCGTCTGTATCTCTTGCTGAATTCATTGATATATTCCGGGTGGGATCTGCAGCCCGAACACCGGCATTGAAATATCTAGCTCCAATTAGTTTCAAATTACACAAGGACGAATTGAACTGATCACCTTCCTGGCAGGTTCCTTTCCACTTTGAAGGAATTGGAGTCATTCCATCATCTTTAAAGCTCGGACTTTCTGGCCATATACCACTGTCAAGGACTCCGATAATCACATCTTTGCCAAATTGGGCAGCAGGCCATAGTCCTGAGACGGAATTGAGCTTAAGGAAATCGGTGCTGTGGGTTGTATGCTTGATAATTTCTCTATCAGCGTAAGCGGAAACAAAGCCAGGTGATTTCTTTATCGCTTCCAGCTCGTCTTTAGAGATCAATGCACTAAAACCATGAAATGCATTGTTGTAACTGTGCAAAAGCTTGGATGCAAAATGATGGCCAACACCTGCGGTAGAAATTGAATCGATCATAGAAGTGTACCAGTGGTGGTGACTAGCGAAAGCCTTAGGCATGAAGGACTCGTCCATGTAAATAATATAAGTGGACTTCTCTGCCACGGCGAAATCACCATGAATGGCAGAGAGAACACAAGCTAGCAAGAGCAAACTCATTGTTTCAAACAGCCCCATTTTTCTCTCAGTTTGACTGCGGAAAGCTCTACATGGCTTGCTTGCTTATATACAAACCTACATTTGGACTTTTCAAATATGGTCTGCAAGTTATTGGTCAAAGGAGGAGAAAGAATACAGAGTAGACTGAGCAGCCTTGAAAAGTTTCCTTCTCTGAAATGAACCTTTATTAAAGTTTTCTAGTGTTGTGGCTGCTTAGCTTGCAATAATAGTTCCTCCTTTTACTGATTACACATAATTTGATTATTGTCAAGTTGTATAGAGTCGTCCTTCTTCTTACTTTACACGTCTGCAAATCATTCAAACGACAAGGAGCACAACTTCTACGATAATAGATGCAATCATGCTATCCACAAAAATATTGTTTCCTGGAAGAAGATAAATAAGGAAAGGAATTACACAATAGAGCCTAATCATTCTGAAACAGGCAGCTTACGGAATGGGGACTCTGCTTCTCTCCCCTCGCCTCAATTCCCTATGCAGTTTTGCAGCCAGGGGAATGTTGATCTCCCTCATTAAATTGCCATTAGGAATTGAACTTTTCTGTTTAGATTTCAGTAATTAAAGTGGGGGGAAAGAATGGCCAAAGTAATGAGAAAAGAATTGACAAACACTTGGAAGGTGTTTTGGGATAAACTTCTTTGTCACAGAAACTATAACTTAAGAGTACAAAATTTCCAATAAAAAAAAAAATAGAGTACAAAATTTCCAATCAAAATTTTTGAAGGAAAGAGTCTAATAAAGATGTGATCACTGTGTTCTACTTCATTCCTTTCAAGATGTTATCAGAATAGATTTGATTTGTGATTGAACTTTGATGGACTAATTTATATTTATATGATATTTATTTATATATAATAATATTTAATTCTATCAAATCCCCAGTGACAGGTTACGATTAGGATTTCCACTTACAGGTCAAAATCGAATCTCAGAGCAGAAATTTGACGACGTTGAGTATTTTATAATGAAAAATATTCTACAAATTCTTTATTTATTTGCTTTTTCCTTTTCTCTCTGTTCGTTTTTCTTTCATTGTACGACTCAATTGGATGTAACAACAACACCAAGGACTTGCCAAATTCCTATCCCCTACAATACACACCCAAAGAAAAAAGAAAAAGAAAAGAAATATTCCCACCTTTATGCTGTCACCAAGTAAAAGTATCCATT
This sequence comes from Voacanga thouarsii, assembly GCA_026120185.1. Taxonomy (NCBI): domain Eukaryota; kingdom Viridiplantae; phylum Streptophyta; class Magnoliopsida; order Gentianales; family Apocynaceae; genus Voacanga; species Voacanga thouarsii. Next base: position 646,284 of record JANUWF010001635.1, on the reverse strand, counting down.
TTTTTCCCTCTCTGATTTGTTAAAATAAATACTCTATTCGTTTTAAAATAAATATTTATATAACTCTTTATATACGGATTAAATATTTTGAAAATAATATAATAAATTAAATTAAATTTTAATTTTACGTGATAATTATTGATTGATAAAAATTTTTAATAAATAAAAAGAAAAAATGTTTTGAAAAGTTAGGTAGTTAATTTAAAATAAATAGAGATAAAATGAAAATAAATTAATTATTAATTTTAAAAATATATAAAATAATTTTTATTTTGAAACAAAATAAAAAAATTATATAAATATCTATTTTGAAATTAAAGAAGTACTAAAATATTAAATCTAAATCCCTCAAAAAAAGGAATTAAATTTCAACTTTATGAGTCACAAAAACAATAATCACATTCTTTATACTTGAGCACTAAAGTATTAATTGAATGACTTATTTTAGTACCATTAATATTGTATATTTAATTTATTTTGATTTTAAATTGTATAATTTAATAATTTCAAATTATTCGATAATTTATATATACAAAAACAAAAAGAAATACATAATAAATATTTTATCCGTCTCACTAAAATTAATCGTGGTTGACTTGGCGCGATATTTTATATAAAAATAAAAATAAAAATATAATATAATATAATAAAAATAAAAAATATTTAGGTCTCATGATATTTTATATCAAAACTAAATATATAAAAATATATATATGAGTTATATTAATTATTTTATAAAAAATTATATAATAAAAAATTTAAAAAATATATCAAAAATTTTTAAATAATTTAAAATTATAAATAGATCAATTTTATTGAAACGAAAAAAATAATTGTTAAAAAAATTTAAATAGGCCCGACTGTTGATAAATCTGTCTTAGTTCGATTTAGTCCAATCTCCATCTGAGCCCAACAATGAACGTGACAAAAATATCAATCGAGTCCACGTGTAGCTAAAAGATAGAATGGACGTGACAGGCAGCCACTAGAAGTAGCTAAACCACACACTAACGGTGACTACAATCACCATCCCACCAACAATAATCAATTGGCAATATCTTCTCGCGTATTCATGCATGGCCTCTCAATGGCGCACATGCCGTGCCATGCTTCATAAATTTTATTTTCGTATAATAATTTATAAATAAAAAAATAAATTATATTTTTTTATTTTTATTTAACTATTATAATTAATTATTTCATATAATTTTTAAAAATTAATTAATTTTTTAAATTCATATAACTTTATTTAAACATTCTAAAAATACTTTTAAATTTAATATTTTTTATAATTATTTTTTTACTTTATTTGTTCAATTTTTTTCTAAAATTATTATACTTTTATTTTTTAAAACTATTTAATATAAGAGTATAATAGTAAAATTAATATTATTGATACTTAATTTTTTTTAATATGACAAATAAAAAAATATTAAAATTTTTTAATTATAACAAATAAAAAAAGAATCCTATTAAAAAATACTCACGCTAATTCCCATATCATAAAATATCTCATTTCTATTTGTCGGTTCATTAAGGGTAACAATTATTTTATTGAATCTGATGGGAATGACTTTTTTGTAGAGAATCTTCAAACTTGCCAAACAATTATGGGGTGCAATAGCTCTAGTAATCTCCACCACCAACACCACCCTTCCCCCGCCCCCCCCCCCCCCCCCCGGGCGCCCAGCGCACTGTCCCCGTGTCTTCCCCAACTACTCTAGTTGTTATTTCTTCTACTACTTGAAACAATCGTTTAGGTTATCTTGGTTCCTCTATTTTCAAATTTATAGTTAGTCAAGGGAAAATTCAATGTAATAAGAATATTTCTTCACCTTTATGCAATGCGTGTCGAATTGATAAACATATTATACTTCATTTTTGCAATTCTCAAACTCTCAAAAATACTCATTTTGCAATAAGTAGGTAGCTTCCTTTCTATGATTCTCAAACTTTCATCATCAGTACTTTTGCAATAATTCATCAGTACTATTTACTTTTCTTAGATGATTATACATGTTTTTTTAATGGGTTTATCCCCTTCATGCCAAGTCTGATATGTATGAAAAAAATTTCCATTTTTATGCTTGTTTTATCATTCAATTTCAATTGAGCATAAAATAGTGCTAAATTCAAGATTTACGTCTCAAATAATAACTTTTAAATTATTGATGACAACTTATATAACTTCATTCCAAGCTCTCTTTCACATCTATCCCACTTACTCTTATCTTTATATTTTTAGGTGTCTGTGTTATCTTAATTTGCCTGTTGCCTCTCTTAGCAAACTTGCCCTCTCTCCACACCTTGTATCTTCCCTAGGTTATCCCCAATAACACCACAGTTATCGCTACTTGGATCAATCTTCCCACAAAATCATCATTTCATGCCATATCATATTTAATGAAACCTCCTTCCTGTACTTTACCTATTATCCCTATCTGCCTTCTCCTAATATCCTTCCTAATACTAATGAACCTTCCCCACTTTTAATCTATTCTCTTTGTGTAACACCTCGAATTTAGAACCCAAAATAGAATCCGAGTCCGTACCTGAAACGCTACACGACAGCATTTCCAAGAAGACACTAAAATTCTAACTCAAAGAAATCACTTTAATTGAACTAATCGCCTCCAAGGAAAAGAAAAAAAATATACATCCTGAAAATATAATTCCATGAACAAAATATAAAACTTTTAATACAACCAATGTCTTACTCAATCTTAACTAAAGATTTATGTGAACAACACTGTCTAAACAAAAGTAAAAGTTATAGTAAGTAAAAACTCTCAAAAAGCCAACTAATCTAAAAGCGTAGTCTAATCTCATCCGTATTTACAATTCTCTTCATATTCTTGATCAAAATCTGTGAAAGGTTAAATGGGGTGAATTACACTAGCCCAATAAGTAGTCCAAACATCTTTTTGAAAAAGCGAATATTACATATAATATCCTTCAATAAAACACATCGAATAGTACCCAATAATTAGATAGAACCGAATTTATATATATATATATAAGATTTACTCTAATAGGTACATACATACATATATACATACATACATACTAAATAAAATAAAATTATCACCTCAATAAAAATAATAAAGTAGAAATAAAATATGATTTAATTATAAAATAAACTAATTAACTTAGTTTAAATTTCTAAATAAAAAAGAATTGGGCCCACAATTATACGAAAGAACAAAAAGAAAATAGTATAAAACCATTTGTTTTTTTTTTTTCTAATTGGGAGCATCAGTGATGTCCCAACAACCACAAAACCGTATGGTAGCAATTGGAAACACTACTATGAAGGCATTATGTCTCTTTCGAAGGACATCTTAAGCCCCAAAAATTGCAAAACCCATATACTATTAAAAAACAAAAACGCTGTTTCTTTTCCGGCAGAACAACTGGGTGTAAGTTTTTGTTAATCTTTTTTATTTTTTTTCCGTACATCATGAGTAAGCCAAATACAAGCCAAAGAGATCGAAATCGTTTCCTTTCGAGAGAATAGGAAGACCGACCAAGCTCTCCCATGCGTTAAATTTCTGACAAAAAAAAACGAGAATAGCTTCACGCTCAATTTCAATTTCATAAAATGACTTCAACCCAATTTCAGTTCCATCTCTCATTGAGGTATCTTCTTTTTATATATACATAAATAAATATATATATATATATATATATATATATATATATATATAACATAACATACGTATACATATGCAAACATAATATACCGACCTCATAACATGCTTATGAAATTCAAATTAAGAAAAATGATTGTTGATATCAATCCTAACTATTTATCCCGTCAGGGGAGCCAGATTTATATCACATAAATAAATTTTAGAACATATTCTTTCTTTCCTTCTTTAATCTCATTAGCCATTAAACACATATCACACATAGCCACATGATACTATGATTCAAAATCAGAATAAAATAACCAAACTCAATTCCCAAATTTTATACAAAAATACAAATTGTAGAATATTTCGAAAAACAGAAGATGTTTGAACCACTTACCTCAGACGTCAGACTAATATCTCAAATCCAAACTAATCACTTCACACAATCGCTCCCTACTATCAAATCCCACAATACCATTGTCAACCCAAAGAACTAAATCCCATGAATCAATTAATCTTATTATCTAGAATTCCAGAAACATTGAGAAAGAGAACCTACTAATATTTACTCTTCAACCTCTAACTAAATTAATAGTCGAAACCAATACAACTTACTTTCACGATTGAAGCAAATCAAAACTTTCTTCTCCAGGAATCACTTTGACCAGATGATAAAACCAAAGAACGTCGTTTAGATTAAGACGTAGGTTTAACTTTTAAAAATATTAAATAACAAACGCATCTCTCAATTTAATTAAAATTCTCATGACCCTTCAAATTTTGTGGGCTATTTCATGGGCCATAATAGAAAAAATCACTTTATGGATCGATTAAAATACAAGACCCATAATCAATTGGATTGGGTATTTATACTTTGCGGCAATGAACGGCGACTAGGATTTGGGTAGAGGTTGATTTTAAGGTTTGGTTTGGTGGAGATAGTAGAGGTAATATTGGTATATTACCTGGTTTGTTAAAAGATTAATATTTTTTGGAGTAAATTAAATTATATAATTCAATAAACTATTTTAATGTATTAGATTGTTAGTTATAAATTAAAAATAACTACTTTTAATTATGATTTTGAATATTTATGTCGTTATAAACTTAAATTACACTATAGTATTGATTAATTTTTAAAAAAAAAATTATATTTTTAATTTTAAATTATAATATTATCAATTCAATTACGATTCACTCACGATCTAATTACGGTTAAACCATTAAACCGTTAACCAATAACTTTTTCGTTTTAATGACCCGTCCAATTCTGAAAACATTGGTCAAGAAGTTGCTCTGTTTCTCGTTCCTCCGTCCAAATCTTAATGTCTTCGGAGATACTGCGAGAGTGGCATTCTCAGGTGCTACCAACTTAGCTTTATAAGTAGTCACACCAGACCCAACATTGGTCATTGTCCTCCGAAATTTCTTCACTAATCTTCAGCTCTTTTTTTCAAGGTTGTATATAACAATGAACGGCGGGTAATTGAGATCAGAGGAAGGGTTTGAGCAATTGTAGATTTGTAGTTTGCTAATCTCGTTAGAGCTCGGATTTGCGTCTGTGTGAAATTCATTGCGCAAACGAGATTCACGTAGTCTTGTGGGGTAGCATCATATATAAGGCCAGGATAAAGCGCACGGTTCGGATCCACATGTCCTGCTCCTATGTCCAGAGGTGTAGCGACCCTGTAATCAAATGCGGTGTCTTTGATTTCACTTCCTGTGTTATCAATCGTGCTTGCTGTGGTCATCATGGTGGAGCGGATCGCCGACAGACTCCACTCAAGATGTGCAGCTTTTAGGAGTGCAGCGATTCCAGAAGCATGAGGACAAGCCATTGATGTGCCCGACATGAGAGTATAATCTGTGGACACAAATATATTAGGGCCAATTTGTGCCTCGGGTACATCAGGAACCATTGGTGATAAGATTAGAACCCCTGGAGCCATGATATCTGGCTTCATGATACTAGGATAGATTCGGGCAGGTCCCCTAGAGGAGGATTCAGAAACTGTTGGCGCAGGCTTGGTACCTAAGTATGTTTCCTGAAATGTGATAGTAGCAGTGGAATTAACACCATTCAAGGCATATTTGATCACTTCTGCACCATCCTTTGGGCTGATCACAACACCTGGAAGAGGAAAGGAATGGGACCTAAATATTGCAAGATGAAATGTTTTTGCTGTAAACGAGATTCACGTTCCTGACTATGGCTCTGGCAGGAAACATACTCCATCCGATAATGGTTAACCCGTTTCCAAGGGTCAAAAGTCCCGGTGAACCAACGATCGATCAAGCCTGATGCGACCGTCAAAGCCCATGGAAAGGCATTATGTACCCTTGCATATCTTGGGCCCCGATTTCCTGCTGAAACGGAAACTAAGACACCCTTCACCATGGCACCAAAGGACGCTATTGCAATTGGATCTTCATAAAAAGGATCTTGATCAAAACCCAAGGACATTGAGATTATGTCAACGCCATCAACAACTGCCTGATCCATACCTGCAAGAACATCAGAAGCATAGCTTCCTCCAGGGCATGTTACCTTATACACTGCCAATCTAGCACGCGGTGCAGCACCCCATGCTTTCCCCGGAGCATAGCCAAAGAATGAAACGCTTTCAACATAATTTCCAGCAGCAATACCTGCAACATGTGTGCCATGGCCGCCCGTATCCCTTGCTGAATTGATTGATATATTCCGGGTGGGATCTGCAACCCGAACACCGACATTAAAATATCTAGCTCCAATAAGCTTCAAATTACACATGGAAGAGTTGAATTGTTGACCTTCCTAGCAGGTTCCTTTCCACTTTGAAGGAATTGAAATCATTCCATCATCTTTAAGGCTCGGACTTTCCGGCCATGTACCATTGTCAAGGACTCCGATAATCACGTCTTTGCCAAATTGGGCAGCAGGCTATAGTATTGAAAATGACAACTTTGAGAGTTAATAACTTTTAACTCATGATTAGTTAGTCTAAAATAATTAATGAGAATTATTCTTGATATGTTAGAAATTGTTTTGATTATGGTAGAAGTCATTTTCATAGTGAAAATTCATAATTAAATGTTGTTAAAATTGGATGTTTAACCATTTGGGAACTCATGAGTTCCACATGAAAAAATTGAAGAGTGTGGAAGCCAGGCTTTTCTATAGACTTGATAGAAAAGTCCAAGGTATGAAGGATATCACACGCGTGTGTCGCCCGCCTGACTCGGGCTTAGGCCATGTTTTCACGTTCTTCTATTTTTATTTGGCCCAATTGACTTTAACTTGAAAAGAAAAAGAAAACATAAAATCTGATTGGAATTAGGGTCTCCTAATTCGGATTGAGTTTTTGATTTTTTCCTAAGGCGAGATTAAAAGGAAACGAAGAGAGCGACGGCTAGGGTTAACCTTTTTCGTACTTTTTGCTTACTTGAGAGAGAAATCGCATATTCTGTTCTTCCTACCATGATCTATAGTATTTTGACTAAACGGGGCCGGTGAATTGAGGAGACTTTCAAGGTGATCGTAGTTGGTGTGTGTCAACAGCGATCTGAGACCGTCTTATCCTGCAAGGAAAGTCGCTGTACCCATCGCACCGGAGTGGGGCGAATAACTTCTTGAAGGTAAACCAGTATTGAACTGAAAAGAAAAAGGAAACATAAAATCTTATTGGAATTAGGGTCTCCTAATTCGGATTGGGTTTTTGATTTTTTCCTAAGGCGAGATTAAAAGAAAACGAAGAGTGCCGTGGCTAGGGTTAACCTTTTTCGTGCTTTTTTCTTCCTTGAGAGAGAAATCACCTATTCCGTTTTCCCTACCACGATCCATAGCATTTTGACTAAACGGGACCGGTGAACTGAGGAGATATTCGAGGTGATCGCAGTTGGTGTGTGTCAACAGCAATCTGAGACCGTCTTATCCTGCAAGGAGAGTCGTTGTACCTATCACACCAGAATGGAGCGAATAACTTCTTGAAGGCAAAGCAATATTGAACTGGTGATTCGATCAGCATTACTGTACATCGCATCACAGCTTGTCCAGAGGAGAGCCGACGCCGGGTACATCTACTGGAGTCAGCACCAAGTACGTTCTGGTAGAATTGCGAGCAAGTCTCTCAGGTCCATTCTTGAGTTATTTGTTAAGTTTGAATTCTGTTTAATTACTTTACGTTTGGACTGTTTGGCCTTACCGGCATTATTGATATTTGATAATTGCATTTGTTAGAGCCTTGGTCGAGTATAGGCGGTGCTTATTTAATTTAGTTGAGTTATCTGTCTATACTCGTAGGTACCCTGTTTCTAACAGTCTTCAAGAAGTTATTTTGCAACTATCTGTTTGTGTGCAAAGGCCAGTTCGTCAGGTACTGCATCTGCTGTGTATAAGCCTTTGGTTGATTTGAATGGTCTGCCGAATAAATTTGGTCCATGGCAGAATTTCAAGCGTTGGCAACAACACATAAAAATTTGGTTGACCATGAGGGGCTTATTATCAGCAGTGCAAATTGATAGGCCTATACCAACTGATAGGCATCCTAGAGTAGTTGAGATTGCTGCATGGGATGAAAGGAACAATGTAGGTAGAGGGGCAATACTGTCAGTATTGACAAATGCTCTCTTTGATGTCTACTGTTTTAAGTCATATACAACAAAGATGCTATGGAATGAATTTGATAGGAAATATAATACTGAGGATCAAAGTTTGGAAAAGTATTATGTCTCCAAATTCGTGAAGTTTCAGATGGTTGAGGGCAAGCCTACGACTGAACAGATTCAAGAGTTGCAATTGATTATTCACGCTCTTCATGAATCGGATATTGAACTTCCTGAGAAGTTCCAAGTAATGTCAGTGATAGAGAAATTTCCTAAGTCTTGAGAGGACTTTAGTATGTCTCTCAAACACAAAACGGAGAAGATTTCTCTAAACGATCTGATGAAATCAATATCCATTGAAGAACAATATAGAAAGAATAGTTATATTGTACTTGCGGAATCTAATGTCCATATGGTGACTACTGGGAAGAAGAGCAATAATTAAAGGAATGTGGGGGTTAATACAAACTCTAAGAACATTAACAAGACAAAAGGTAAGGCCAAGAAGAAACCAAAAGCGAACAAACCTTACTGGAATTGTGGTCAGGTTGGACATTGGGCTAAGGACTATCCGTCTAAAAACCCAAAGTTAAATAAGGATCAAATTCTGAAGACCAAGTCAATGTGGTGGTAGAGGATACTACTCCAGTAGAAGCTGATTTGGGTACACACCTTGCTAAGATTTGTACCATTGAGGCTGAGACTGGCATTACTAGAATGATGATGAAAGGTATGTTTCTATTAACTCAGAAGTCTTTACTATTTATGAATCACTTGAATGGCTGGTTGATACTAGAGCAAATATGCATGTTTGTGTTGATAAATTATTTTTTATGTCTTACCGGCCTATTAAAGGAAAAACTGTGGAAATGGGGAACTCAGCTGCAGCCAATGTGTTGGGGATTGGACACGTGGACTTGAAGTTTCCTTCAGGGTGTATTCTTTCTCTTCATAGAGTGCAGCATGTTCCAATAGTTCGTAGGAATATTCTTAGTGGTTCATGTTTAGTTAAAGAGGGTTATGAATTCACTTTCAAATGTAATAAAGTAGTGATTATGCACTACAATTCTTTTGTTGGCAAAGATTATTTGTCAGATGGTTTGTTTAAATTAAAAGTTGAACCATTTATTTTTTATTTGAATAAAACTTCTTCTGTTGAGAATTCTGTTTATCCTATGGTGCACATTATTGAATCTATTGATATTTAGCATAGTAGACTTGGACATTTAGATTTAGATTCTGTTAAAAGAATGATGAATTTAGACTTGATCCCTAAACACTCAATTGATAAGAAGAATAAATGTTAAGTGTGTGTGGAAGCTAAAACAACAAGGAAACCCTATCATTCAATTGAAAGGGATTCAGAAATACTTGATTTAGTTTACACAGACATTTGTAAATTCAATGGTTTGTTGACTAAGGATCATAAGAAATACTTTGTTACTTTTATTGACGATTGTAGTAAATATTGCTATGTTTATTTACTTAAACATAAAGATGAAACACTTGAAAAGTTTCTCATATTTAAAAATGAAGGTAAAACTTAAATTGGCAAGAAACTTAAAAGGTTAAGATCTGATAAAGGTGGAGAGTATAAGTCTAATCCATTTGTTGAATATTGCCAAAGTAATGGCATAATTTATAAGGAGACACCCCCTTATTCTCTCCAGTCTAATGGGATTGCTGAACGAAAAAATAGAACGTTTAAAGATATGATCAACAGTTTACTTTTGAATTCTGGATTGCCTAAGTATATATGGGGTAAGGCTTTGAATATGGCTTGCCATATTCTGAATAGAGTCACTCATAAACATAAAAAGGTAACTCCGTTTGAAATCTGAAAATATAATAAACCTAACTTAAAATACTTCCGTGTGTGGAATTGTCTTGCAAAAGTTCTAATCCCTGAGCACAAGAGGAAGAAATTAGGACCAAAGACTGTTGATGCCATCTTTATTGGCTATGTGGAAACAAGCTATACCATAAGGTTTTTGGTAATTAAGTCTGAAATACCTAGCATAAATGTTAACACTATTATTCAATACCGTGACGCTACATTCTTTGAAGATGTGTTTCCCATGAAAACTAGTTTGCCTCAAGATGTTTCTACGTTAAATTCAACCATAGCATCTGATTACATTCCTGATCATGTGGAAAGGATGGAAGATGTGGGGGTAGGTCCAAACAGTTTCAATACACAAATTGAGCAATTGGAAGAACCTAGAAGGACTAAGAGAGTTAAGGTAGTCAAGGACTTTAGAAGTGACTTTGTCACTTACAATGTTAAGGACGAACATTTAACCTTTCAAGCAGCCATGACTTCCTTGGAAGCAGGGCATTGGAAAGGAGTTGTCAAAAGTGAGATGGATTCCATTGTCTCCAACGGGACATGGGAATTGGTAGATCTCCTTCCTGGGTGCACTACAATTGGATGCACATGGATATTTAAGAAGAAGCTTAAACCAAATGGGACCATAGATAAGTATAAAGCCAGATTAGTTGCTAAAGAATTTAGACAGAAAGAGAGAATAAACTATTTTGATACCTACTCTTCTGTTGCTCGTTTGACTACAATCCGAGTGTGAATTGCATTGGCTTATATATATTGTCTCACCATCCACCAAATGGATGTGAAGACAGCTTTTCTTCATGGTGATCTTGAAGAAGAGAAATATATGGATCAGCCTGAGGGATTTGTAGCCAAAGGAAATAACCGAAAAGTTTGTAAACTTATTAAATCTCTATATGGTCTAAAACAAGCACCCAAACAACGGTATGAAAAATTTTGATAAAACTATTTTATCATTTGGCTTCATCATAAATGAGAATGACAAATGTGTTTACTGTAAGGTTAAAGGTAATGCATGTATTGTACTATGCCTATATGTGGATGACATTTTGCTATTTGGGTCCAATGTCGAGATAATTAATGAGACTAAATTATTCTTGAAAAGTAAGTTTGAAATGAAGGATATGCGAGTAGCAAATATGATTCTTGGCCTAAAGTTGATTCGCTCAATTGAGGGGATAACCATTTCTCAAACTCACTATGTTGAGAGTATTCTTGAGAAATATGGTTATCAAAATTGTAGAATTGCTAAAACTCCAAGTGACCCTTCTATAACTTTGTTTAAGAATAAAAGTGGTGTTCCTGTGTCTCAATTAAGATATTCTCAAATTGTTGATAGTTTGCAATATCTTGCAAATGGCTCAAGACCAAATATTTTATTTTCTGTATCTAAGCTGATAAAATATACAAGTTATCCAAATCGGACTGACTGGGAGGCCTTGGATAGAGTACTAAGGTACTTGAAGGGAACAGTGTCCCTTGGGCTGCATTATGGGAAATTCCCTACTGTACTTGAAGGATATAGTGATGCATGCTGGATAGAGTTGTACTGGATATGTTTTTACATTAAGTGGCGGAGTAGTTGTCTGGAAGTCTTGTAAACAAACTTTGATAACTCGATCAACTTTTGAGGCTGAGTTATGTGCTTTGGATATTACTGGAACGGAAACTGAATGGCTGTATGGACTATTATCCTCTTTGCCAATGATCAACAAGCTCGTTACTGCTATATCTGTACATTGTGATAGTCAAACCACAATTGCAAAGATAAAGAGTACTGAGTATAATCAGAAGACTAAAAGACATATCTAAATTTATGAGGGAGATAGTGTCTGAAAGGGCGATGTTTGTTGATTTTGTTGGATCTAAAGATAACACTGCAGACCCCTAACTAAGGGACTGTAAATATTCTTGTTCCTTAAATCCAGGTTGGGAATGAGACTGATAACCCAACAATGATTCACCTATAGTGACAACCCAACTGACCACGTGGAGATCCCACAAGACAGTTCAGTGTGGTATAAACAAGTTGTTTGAGTGAATCTGTCACCAATTCTGATACCTTTGTATCTAGGTCCTTTCCTTGAAAGCCTGTGGTGTGTTTACTGCAATGAGTAAGAGTTTTGACTCTGAATGGGATCAAGTCTTTTAGACAGGAAGTTAGCAGTACATCCTTGGAGATCGTCAACTATGTGAGTGTTGTTGTGTGGCCGCAACTAAAGGGAATTGAATTTTCTCTGAATACACTCATGAGACAGGATTAGGACACATAGCCATAACGTGTCAACTCTAAAGATTGTTTCTATAGCCGATAGTTTGTTGTTACCAATGGACGCTGTCACATTCAAGGCTTAAGTCCATCTGTTCCTGTGGGGGCATAAATTGGATAACTTAGGTAGTGGTTTAAACCGGAAAGTACCATTATCGAAAGTAGATTATGTAAATCTTGGATAGTCTTTAATTATGGATTTGTGGGTGATTGTTGAAAATGATAACTTTGGGAGTTAATAACTTTTAACTCATGATTAGTTAACCTAAAACAATTAATGAAAGTTGTTCTTGATATGTTAGAGATTATTTTGATTATAGTAGAAGCCATTTTCATGGTCAGAATCCATAATTAAATTTTGTTAAAGTTTGGTGTTTAACCATTTGTGAACTCATGTTAGACATGAGTCCCACATGAAAAAATTGAGGAATGTGGAAGTAGCCTTTATATACTAAAAGGCTTTTCTATAGATTTGATAGAAAAGCCCAAGGTATGAAGGATGCCACACGTGCACGCTGCCCAGCCGGCTGGGCTCGGGTTTGGCCTATGTTTTCACGTTCATGTTCCTCTATTTTTATTTGGCCAAATTAATTCTAATTTAAAAAGAAAAAGAAAATATAAAATCTGATTGGAATTAGGATTTCCTAATTCGGATTGGGTTTTTGATTTTTTCTTAAGGCAAGATTAAAAGGAAACGAAGAGAGCGGCGACTAAGGTTAACCTTTTTCGTGCTTTTTGCTTTCTTGAGAGAGAAATCGCCTCTTCCGTTCTCCCTACCACGATCTATAGTATTTTGGCTAAACGGAACCAGTGAATTGAGGAGATTTTTGAGGTGATCGCAGTTAGTGTGCGTCAACAGCGATCTGAGACCATTTTATCCTGCAAGGAGAGTCGTTGTACCCATTGTACCGGAGTGAGACGAATAACTTCTTAAAGGCAAACTAGTATTGAACTGGTGATTCAGTCAGCGTTACTATACATCGCATCGCAACTTGTTCAGAGGAGAGCCGACACCATGTACATCTATTGGAGTTGGCACCGAGTACGCTCTGGCAAAACTGCGAGCAAGTTTCTCAAATCCATTCACGACTTATTTGTTAAGTTTAAATTCTGTTTAGTTACTTTACGCTTGAATTGTTTGACTTTGTCAGCATTATTGATATTTGATAATTGTATTTATTAGACCTCTGATCGGATATAGATAATGCTTATTCAATTTAATTGAGTTATCTTTCTATACTCGTAAGTATCCTATTTCTAACACATAGACCTGAGACGAAACTGAGCTTAAGGAAATCGGTGCTTTGGGTTGTATGCTGGATAATTTCTCTATCAGCGTAAGCCGAAACAAAGCCAGGTGATTTTTTTATAACTTCCAGCTCGTCTTTAGAAATCAATGCACTAAAGCCATGAAATGCGTTGTTGTAACTGTGCGGAAGCTTGGATGCAAAATCATGGCCAACCCCTATGGTGGAAATTGAATGGATCATAGAAGTGTACCAGTGGTGGTGACTAGCAAAAGCCTTAGGCATGAAGGACTCGTCCATGTGAATAATACAAGTGGACTTCTCTGCCAGGGCGAAACCACCACGAATGGCAGAGAGAACACAAGCTAGAAAGAGCAAACTCATTGTTTCAAACAGCCCCTTTTTTCTCCCACTCTGACAGCAGAAAGCTCTATATGGCTTGCTTGATTATATACAAACCTAAGTTCTGCAACCTGCAGTAGCCTTGAGACATTTCCGTCTCTGAAACGAACCTTTATTGCAATTTTCTAGTGCTATGGCTCCTTAGCTAGCAACAATTGTCCTTTTTCTACCGGAACACTTAATTTGATTATTGTCAAAGTTGTATAGAATCGTCCTTCTTCTTACTTTACAGGTCTGCAAATCATTGAAACGACAGGGAACAGAAATTCTACTTTAATATATTTCTTGGAAACTGCTTAGATGCCATCACGCTATCCCCAAAAAATATTGTTTCCAGTAAGACGGCATCAAGGATGAACATATAAGAAATAGGACTTCTGGATCCATTCAACTTATAGTACTTTGTTTTTTCTCTCTTCCTAGAAATAGTAATGTTCTCCATTGGCGGGTTCAAATGACAAAAAATAAAAAATAAAAAAATGGAGCCGACAGCATCTCCCCGGTTTCCCAGTCTCACGCGGGACAATCTAATCATATAAACTATATGTGTCGTTTAGAAATCTCCATTGCATCCTTTCTCTTTGAATTTTTTTTTCGCTTGTCTTCTAATGCCAATAACAACGAATTGTTGTATCTACAAAGTGTTATAAAATTTATAACAACGAATTGTTGTATCTACAAAGTGTTATAAAATTTATATATTGTTAGAATAAAATCTACATACTACACACTAAAAAAATTCTAATTATTCTTTGCATAAAAATTTCTTCAAATTTCTCTCTTTCTTTTTTCTCACAATTTTCTCTAATCTTTCTTTTACAAAATAATGATGTATTACAAGTTTAGAGAATAGCTCTATTTATAGAACTCTAATTAGTGGAATACATTATGACATACATTATCTTCCACTAATCTTAATTAGTGGTGTCTCCACTAAATGGTGGATATTTATAAAAATCTTCTCTAATAATTCACATAAATCCATAATTAGTGGAGCCTCCACTAATTAATGGAGCTTCCAATAATTTTAAGATATTCATAACACTCTCCCTTGGATGTCCATCCATTACATAAAAAATATGCATCGTTAAAACCTTACTAGATAAAAACCCAGTAGAAAAAAAAAATCTAGTGAATGAAAAAGAATACACTATTCTATATGTCTGTTTATTACTCCCCCTGATGAGCTGATTCCTTTAAATCTTTAAACCGATGCATACCGATTTTATATCTCAACTTCTCAAATGTTGCAGTCGGTAAAGTCTTCGTGAAAATATTTGCGAGGTTGTCACATGACCGAATTTGTAGCACATCAATTTCACCTTTCTTTTGGAGTTCATGAGTAAAGAAGAATTTTGGTGAAATATGTTTTGTCCGATCTCTTTTAATATATCCTCCTCGTAATTGAACTATGCAAGTTGCATTTTCTTCATAAAGAGGGGTTGGAATATCTTTGATCAATGATAATCCACAATTTTCTCGAATATAATGAATCATGGATTTTAGCCATACACATTCTCGACTTGCTTCATAAATGGCTATAATTTCAGCATGATTTGAAGAAGTAGCTGTTATAAATTGTTTCGTAAAACGTCATGATATAGCAGTATTTCCACATGTAAATAGATAACCCGTTTGAGAACGTGCTTTATGTGGATCAGATAAATAACCAGTATTTGCATAACCAATCAATGTTGGGCTGGTTTTATTTGAATAAAATAATTCGAGATCAATTGTACCTTGGAGATATCGAATGACTTGTTTAATTCCATTCCAATGTCGTCGTGTTGGTGAAGAACTAAATCTTGCTAATAAATTGACAGCAAAAGCAATATCAGGTCGTGTATTATTAGCAAGATACATCAATGCACCAATTGCACTGAGATATGGTACTTCAAGACCAATGAGTTCTTCATCATTTTCTTGAGGTCAGAAAGGATCTTTATCCACATTTAATGATCGGACGATCATTGGAATACTCAATGGATGTGCTTTGTTCATGTAAAATCTTTTTAGCACTTTTGCTGTATATGTTGATTGATGAATAAATGTTCCACTTTCCAATTGTTCAATTTGTAAACTAAGGCAAAATTTGGTTTTACCAAAATCCTTAATTTCGAATTCTCTTTTTAAATAACCAATTGTGTCTTGGAGCTCTTCAGGAGTTCCAATAAGATTAATATCATCAACATATATAGCTAATATCACAAATTTAGAACCAGATTTCTTAATAAAAATACATGGACATACCTGGTCATTTTTAAATCTCACTTTCAATAAATATTCACTAAGACATGTGAACCACATGCGCCCAAATTGCTTCAGGTCATATAATGATTTCTGCAACTTGATGGAGTAATTTTCACGAGGATAATATTTATATGCTTCAGGCATATGAAATCCTTCGGGAATTTTCATGTAAATATTATTTTCTAAATTTCTATACAAATAAGCAGTGACAACATCTAATATGCGCATATCTATCTTTTCATGTACCGCCAAACTGATAAGATATCGGAGTGTAATAGCATCAACAATAGGAGAATAAGTTTCATCATAATCAATACCTGGTCTTTGTGAAAAATCTTGGGCTACTAATCACGCTTTATATCGAACGATTTCACTCTTTTCATTGCGCTTTCGCACAAATATCCATTTGTAACCAACAGGTTTTACACCTTCTGGTATTCGGACTGCAGGTTCGAAAACTTCACGTTTTGTCAGTGCATTTAACTCCGATTGAATCGCATATTTCCATTGCAGCCAATCTTTTCTATGCCGACATTCATCAATTGATATTGGTTCAGGATCATCATTATCCTGTGTAACATCAAGAGATATATTGTATGCAAATATATTATCAATAACAGTTTCTATCTGATTCCAACTTCTACCGAAAGTGGTATAACTGATAGAAATTTCAGTGTTACTTTCATCAACTTCTGGTTCTTTGTCATCAGTTCTCTCTTGGTGTTTATCATTCTTTTCTTCAATATGATCTCCTGGGTCATTTAATCCTCTTTTCTTTCAAGGATTTTTATCTTTAGAACCAAGAGGTCGGCCACGCTTTTGGCGTGTTTTTGACTCAGTAGCTATAGGTATAATATTTTATTCTGCTGGAACTTCAATTCGAATAGGAGCATTTATAGTTGGAATATGCGATTTTGTAACTCTTTTGGAGTCAACAAAAGCGTCTGGCATTTGATTTGCAATGCTTTACAAATGAATTATCTTTTGAACTTCAAGTTCACATACGTTTGTGCGCGGATCAAGATAATTTAATGATGTTGTCCAAGCAAGATTATACTGTTTTGGTTCTCCCCCTAATTTAGGGAATAATGATTCATCAAAATGACAATCAACAAATCTTGCTGTGAATACATCTCCTGTCAGGGGTTCAACATACCTAATAATAGAGGGAGAATCATATCCAACGTACATCCCCTTTCTTCTTTGAGGACCCATCTTTGTACGTTGGTTTGGTGCAATTGGAATATATACAGCACACCTAAAAATTCTTAAATGAGCAATATTTGGTTCTTGACCCAAAAGTCAATTGCAAAGGAGAGAATTTATGATAACTAGCTGGTCTTATGCGTACAAGTGTTGCAGCATGTAAAATAGCATGTCCCCAGGCAGATGTTGGGAGATTTGTTTTCATTAATAATGGTCTAGCAATTAATTGTAATCGTTTAATCAAAGATTCAGCAAGACCATTTTGTGTGTGAACATGAGTTACAGAATGTTCAACATTAATCCCAATTGACATGCAATATGCATCAAAAGCATGTGATGAAAATTCACCAGCATTATCCAAATGGATATTTTTAATGTGATGGTCAGGAAATTGTGCTCGTAATTTAATTATTTGAGCAAATAATCTCGCAAACGCCAGGTTGTGAGTAAATAATAAACATACATGTGACTATCGGGATGATGTATCAATTAAGACCATAAAATATTTGAACGGTCCACATGGTAGATCAATAGGTCCACAAATATCTTCGTGAATCCGTTCAAGAAATGTAGGACTTTCAGCTCATACTTTTACTGGTGATGGTTTAACAATTAATTTTCCTAGGGAACATGCAGTACATGTGAATTTTTTTTATGTTAATATCATTTTATTTTTTAAAAGATGACTATATGTATTCTCAATGATTCTTCTCATAATGGTAGATCCTGGATGACCCAACCGGTCATGCCAAATGCTAAAAGTAATAGGATCAGTAAACTTCTGATTTACTAGATGATGAATTTTAATTGTACGTATTTTTACAAAATATAGGCCAGTAGAAAAAGACGACAGTTTTTCTAATACAGATTTCTTACCCAAATGCATTTGAGTAATATAAAGATGCTCAATCCCATTTTCCTCATTTGTTCCAACATGATACCCATTTCTGCGGATATATTTAAAACTCAATAAATTTCTTCTGAATTTTGAGGAAAATAGTGCCTTATCAATAATAATTGTTGTTCCTTTAGGCAACAATATACTAACTCTTCCGAAGCTCTCAATCACATTTGCACTACCGTTTATCGTATAAATATTTATTTTTCCCATTTTGAGATCAGAAAAATATTTCTCATTTTTTAGTATGATGTGTGTAATTCCACTATCAATAATGCATACATTATCATTAACAACAGCCATCTGAACACAAATATATATATGCAAACGTAAATATTATTAGAATAGAATGAAAATGAAAATACAAAAATATCAGGTTGAGGCTTTAGCTCTTCTGGACACTGCCATCACCAATTAAATGGTCTATCATACCGTCTGGGTGTTCAAAAAAATCCGATACATCCATATGGGTAATATTGATATTAAGATCTTCAGGATTAATATTATCATCATCAGCATTATTTATTGGATGTTGAGAAAAATTTGCTTCCACATTTTTATTTTTCAATGAAACTTGATACAATTCAACTAAATGCTTAGCCGTATGACAGTTTCGTGACCAATGACCTTTCATGCCACATCTATAACATATATCCTCATACTTTTCTTCAATTTCTTTTTCTGTTCCACTTCAGGTGGCCAGTATTTCTCACAGTTTGATTATGATTGTGATAAGGGAAATATCGAGCGTGTCTACAACCATAACCACGACCACGGTCACAGCCATGGCCACGATCATGATTATAACGATGGCTTCTGCTGGAGCCAACAGAATTCACTTTTGGGAGTGCTGTTGAGCCAATTGGTATGACTTCATGATTTCTCAATAATAACTCATTATTCTTCTCTGCAATGAGGAAGGCAGTAATTAAATTTATAAATTTTGTATACTATTTTTCTCGATATTGTTGCTGCAGGATAATATTCGAGGTATGAAAGGTGGAGAATGTCTTCTCCAACATATCTTCATCAGTCATTTTTTCTCCGTATAATTTTAATTGAGATGTAATTTTATATATTGCGGAGCTATATTCATTCACGGTTTTAAAATCTTGCAACCTCAGGTGCAACCATTCATACCGTGCAGTGGGTAGTACAACCATCTTCAGGTGGTCAAATCTTTCTTTTAAATTTACCCACAGGACATATGGATCTTTTTCGGTAAGATATTCCATTTTCAAATTTTCATCGAGATAACGACGAATAAAAATCAAATCTTTAGCCTTGTGTTGTGCAGATGCATTATTATTTGCTTGAATAGTTTCACTAAGACTTTCAGCATTTAGATGCATTTCTGCATCGAAAACCCATGACATATAATTTTTTCCAGAAATATCAAGGGCTACAAATTCGAGTTTAGCGAGGTTAGCCATAGAGATCAATAAACGCGTACCTGTCTTCTGACTTTGGTAACGGCAGAAACTCGTGCTTAGTCTTCTGACTTTTGTACCGGTAGAGACTCGTGCTGATAACGTGTTATAAAATTTAGGTAGTGTTAGAATAAAATCTACACACTACACACTAAAAAAATTCTAATTATTCTTTGCACAAAAATTTCTTCAAACTTCTCTCTTTCTTTTCCCTCACAATTTTCTCTAATCTTTCTTTTACTAATATTTCTTTTACAAAATAATGGTGTATTACAAGCTTAGAGAATAGCTCTATTTATAGAGCTCTAATTAGTAAAATACATCATGACATACATTATCTTCCACTAATCTTAATTAGTAGTGTCTCCACTAAATGGTGGACATCCACAAAAATTTTCTCTAATAATTCATATAAATTTATAATTAGTAAAGCCTCCACTAATTAATGAAATTTTTAATAATTTTAAGATATTTATAACACAAAGTTATTTTTTAATAAATTTTAGCCCTATTTTTTTAGTTAACCCGAAAGCGTATTAGTCAACAATGAACATGACAAAAATATCTATTCAGTCCAGAGGTAGCCAGCCACTGCTACTAGAAGTAGAAAAATGAAAGGAGATCACACGGTATACTATAATATTGCACCATCCCACCGACAATAATCACACAGCAGCCCCAGCACAGAGTGCAAAATTTCCAATCAAATTTTTGAAGGACAGATCCTAATCGGGATGTGATCACTGCGTTCTAATTTAGTCCTTTCAAGATGCCATCAAAGATAAAAATAGGACTCCTCCTGTATCCATTCAATTTATGGTAGCAGTTTTTTCTTTTTCTTTTAAATTATCTTTTCCGTAGAAAAATAATATTCTCTGTTGCGCGTTTTCAAATGACAAAAATGGAACCGAGACCGATGTCACCGGTTCCCCAATCTCACGGGGACCTTATATAACTGTGCAAATAAAACGGGTGTTACTGAATTAGAATTTTTTAATTTATATTAATTTTAATTTTAATATTTTTTATATATTCATAATATATTATACTAGTTCTTTAATTTAACTTAGATCTCATCTTGATTTAATTTTTATTAAATTTAAATAAATATATCTCAAAATAATTATTATCCACTCATATTCATATATCTTCTTTGGAGTTAAATAAGTGTCATTTAGTGAACAGTTTAAGTTGGTACTATTGAGGCAGACTTAAAGTAATGCATTATGTATTTTTCTTTAAAAAAAATTATAAGATTAAAGAACTAAATTATTCTATCGTGACAATTGAAAAAGCTGTCAATTTTTTAGTAGAGTATAGAAATAAATATGATAAGATTATATTTGAAAAAAATAATAAATACCTTCTTGATTATATTTTGGAATGAAAAATCTCCATTGGATCCTTTCTCTTTGATTTTTTTTTTCGTTGTCTTCTAGTGCCAATAATAATGAATTGTTGTATCTTCAAATCCCTGAAAAAAAGAAATTAAATTTCAACTTTCCAAGCTACAAAAACAATGACCACATTCTTTACACGTGAATATTAAAACATTATTTGAACGGCTCAACGTTGTAATTTAATTTATTTTAAATTTGAATTATATTTATTTTCTTATTCGTATAAAAAAGTTACAAAATTAGAGTAAAAGATAAAAAAAGCAAACAATTAAAAAAAATTAAAGCAGGCCAAAATAATCCGATAAGTAGACAAATCTATCTCCGGTGGTCGCTGTCTAAATTTCCGGATTCTTCTGCCACCGTAGTGATCAAACAATGAACGTGGCAAAAATATCTATTCAGTTAGAAAAATGAAAGAGATCGAGATGTAACTAAAGAATAACACATTAATGACAATGATCTATTATACATTTGGATGATAAGATTTATAATAACAGAGAGTTATTATATCTTAAATTTTAAATAGATAAAGTACAAGAAATACAGAGAAAATTAAACAAATAAATAATAATCTTCTTCTTAATTTTTTTATTGTCATAGATAAATAATGTTAGCGCGAGAAGTCTAAACTTATCTAATTTCATAAATTGTAATTTGAGAGATATTGAGCATATTAACAACCTTAAAAATTACTTGAAAAAAGGACGAAAAATATAGAAAAGACTAAAATCAAGTTCGGATATTAGATTAAAAATTAATTCTAAGAAGGCAGAGTATTTAGTATTGATTTAGGAAGATTGGTAAAGAAATCATGCCAAAAAAATCGTGAATTTTAAGGACTAAAAAGAGACGAGAGTACAAAAATACAAAAAAAGGTGGAAGCTTTAGCCAAGATCAGAAGCCCTGATATGGCCAAGCTGGGCGTGCGTAAGAATGGGGAGAAGCCGTGACAAAGAGCAAATGGATAGAAAGAAAAAGAAGAAAGAAAAAGAAGGAGGAAAAAAAGAAACAGTCGGCCTTCTCATGTGACCATTGTACTTGGATTTAAACATTTAATGTTTATTTCACAATTTTAGAATATTAAATATTTAATTATATTTAATAACAATTTTTTATTATTTAGTTGATTAAAATGTTCTGTTATATATTTTTAAATAAAATAAAAAGGACTAAAATTTGAATATGTTATATAATTATTTAAGTATTAATATTTTTATATTTAATTTAAATTATAATAAAATATAGTATAAGAACATATTATAATTAATTTAGATTTTAAATTTAAATCTTCATCTTAATATTTAATTATCACACTTTAAATTTTAAATTTTAATATTTAAATATTTAAATTTTAATCTTTTTATTTTAATTTTTATCAAATATGCCCCTTGATTTATTCGACCAAATTCAAAAGTCCACCATGGGGAAGCTTACTCGTAACGTTATCCAAACACAGATTTTCCCAAACCAATCAGACGAATGTCTCTGGCTTTATTGGATTGAACATTTTCAGATTACACATGAAATCAGGATGCAGAGTCTTCAATCAATAAACTCAGGCGAAGGTGCGATCACAATAGGACTCCTCGCGCTGTGCTTGCCATTGTCTTCAATCCAAGTTAATGAGCCATGCGTAGTGCTAGCATCGTCGCGCCTTCTGTACGTGAGGGTCAAGGTGTAGCTCTGCTTCTCATTCTTCCTTCCAAATCTTAATGTGTTTGGGGAAATCGTCATAGTGGCATTAGCAGGTGCTACCAACTGAGCTTTATAAATTGTTGCACCCTCTCCAACATTGGTCACTGTCCTTTGAAATTTCTTCACTAACCTTCGGCTTGTTTTTTCAAGGTCGTATGTGGCAATGAACGACGGGTAATTGAGATCAGAGGAAGGGTTTGAGCAACTGTAGTTTGCCAATCTCGTTATAGCTTGGATTTGCCTCTGTGTGAAATTCATTGAGCAAACTAGATTCACGTAGTCTTGCGGAGTAGCATCATATATAAGGCCAGGATCAAGTGCACGGTTCGGATCCACATGTCCTGCTCCCATGGCTAGAGGCGTAGCAACTCTGTAATTAAATGCAGTGTCTTTGATTTCACTTCCTGTGTTATCAATCGTGCTTGCTGTTGTCATCATCGCAGAGCGGATGGCCGACGGACTCCACTCAGGATGTGCAGCTTTTAGGAGTGCAGCGATTCCAGAAGCATGAGGACAAGCCATTGAGGTCCCAGACTTGAGAGTATAATCAGTGGACACAAATATATTGGGGCCAATTTGCACATCAGCTGTATCAGGAGTCATTGATGCTAAGACTAGAACCCCTGGAGCCATGATATCTGGCTTCATGATACTAGGGTAGATTCGGGCAGGACCCCTTGAGGAGAATTCTGCAACTGTTGGCGCAGGCTTGGTACCTAAGAATGTTTCCTGAAATGTGATAGTAGCAGTGGGATTTACACCATTCAAGGCATATTTGATCACTTCTGCCCCATCCTTTGGGTTGATCACAACACCTGGAAGAGGAAAGGAATGGGACGTAAATATTGCTGGCTCGTCAGAGATAAAGATAGCTGCTCGCGGTTCGGACCGAGCGATGTATCTCATTTGGTCAAAAAAGGTAAAAACCTCAGTTTTATCTTGTTCACATATGACAATACTGATGGATGAATCAGGAATTGACATGGTGGAATTGCAAGATGAAATATTTTTGTCGTAAAGGAGATTCAAGTTTCTGACTACGGCTCTGGCTGGAAACATACTCCATCCGATGATGGTTAACCCATTTCCAAGGGTCAAAGTCCCGGCGAACCAACGATCCATCAAGCCCGCTGCGACGGTCAAAGCCCACGGGAAGGCATTGTTTACCCTTGCAAAACTTGGGCCCCGATTTCCTGCTGAAAAGGAGACTAAGACGCCCTTCGCCATGGCACCGAAGGACGCAATTGCAACCGGGTCTTCATAAAAAGGATCTTGATCAAAACCCAAGGACATTGAAATTATGTCAACGCCATCAGCAACTGCCTGATCCATACCTGCAAGAGCATCAGAAGCATAGCTTCCTCCAGGCCATATTACCTTATACACTGCCAATCTAGCACGCGGTGCAGCACCCCTTGCTGTCCCTGGAGCATAGCCAAAGAATGAAACTCCTTCAACATAATTTCCAGCAACAGTACCTGCAACATGTGTGCCATGGCCGCCAGTATCCCTTGCTGAATTCATTGATATATTCCGGGTGGGATCTGCAGCCCGAACACCGGCATTAAAATATCTAGCTCCAATAAGCTTCAAATTACACAGAGAAGAGTTGAATTGTTCGCCTTCCTGGCAGGTTCCTTTCCACTTTGGAGGAATCGGAGTCATTCCTTCGTCTTTAAAGCTTGGACTTTCAGGCCATATACCACTGTCAATTACTCCAATGATCACATCTTTGCCATATTGGGCGGCAGGCCACAGCCCTGAGACAGAGTTGAGCTTGAGGAAATCGGTGCTGTGCGTCGTATGCTGGATAATCTTTCTGTCAGGGTAAGCTGAAACAAAGCCTGGTGACTTCTTTATATATTTCAGCTCATCTTTGGACATGAGGGCACTAAAACCATGAAACGCATTGTCGTAGCTGTGCAGAAGCTTGGTGGAATCGATCATAGAAGTGTACCAATGGTGGTGACTAGCGAAAGCCTTAGGCATGAAGGACTTGTCCATGTGAATAATGTAAGTCCACTCGTCTGCCATGGCAAGACCCCGAGGCATGACTGAGAGTAAACAAGATAGCAGGAGAAAACTCATTGCTCCAATCAGTCCCATTGTTCTCTCAGTTGGAGTACTGATCAAAGCTCTATTTCCTGCTTGAATTATATAGATACCGACATTTGGAATTTTCAAATATGTCATCCAGCTGTTGTTCAGTGTCAATATAGACGGCCTGCAGAAATTTCCTTCTCTGAATTGAAATGAACTTCAATTATAAATTATGGTGCAGTGAGTAGTACAATATTTGATTGAAATCAAGTTGCATAGGGTCGTTGTTCTCCTATCTAGCAAAAAAAAAAAAAAAAGGGTCATTGTTCTTCTTACTTTACACGTCTGCACATTACTGATAAGATAGGAAAGAATTATTAGGTCTTATTTGAAATCATACAGTCAAAAGGACCACATGCTAAAGCATAGGGGAGCAATTAAGGATTTCTTTCAGTTTTTCAATTTGATTTTAATTTTATGAAATTTAGACAAATTCGAATAGAATCGAAATTTCTGAAAAATCAAAACAAATTTTAGTTGAATCTAAACAAAATAATTAAAACTGAACCAAAATATAAAAAAAAAATCATAATATATATATAAATTATTAATTAATAATATTTTGATATTAATTTTATATTTTTAATTAAAAATATAATTTCAATTTTATAAGTTTTTTAATTTTGTATTTTAAAAATTAAAAATCAAATCAAAATTTTAATATAAATTTAAAATTAAACCGAATCAAATCGAAATAGTTAAATCGAATGAATCTTTCTATTCGATTCCATTTGGTTTGAAAAATTCAGTCCAAATTGAATAGTGCACACAAGCGATGGAATGGAATGACCAAACGAGGCTGCTGCTTGGCAGGGAAAAAGAAAAAGAAAGAGGCCGCGGTGAATACATACATGCAGGGGATAGGAAGGAGAAAGAAGAAGGCTGCCATGTAAAACATACTCATAATGCACATGGAAGTGATCATTCTTGAGCTTTTTATGGCTGCCACTTGAACAAGTGGACTTCAACATGCAAATTTCTAGTTTTTGTTTCGTTAATTGCAAGGGATTTATGTCTTGTGGACTTTAAGGGCTAGTTTGGGAGGAGAACAGTGGAGAGAATAGAAGGGATTTGGAGGGAAAGGAAGCAATCTTTCATTGTTTGGAAGATTTTGAAGAGAAGAAAAGAAGAGATTTAAAATGATTTAAGATTACTTTCGAATATAGAACCTTTCTCTCCAAAAGTTGAGAGAAAGGGACGATGGTGAAGAATGATGTTGGAAATTTTTTAAAATTATTATAATGCACTTGTCTTTTTCATTTCATTTTTAATAATATCAAGATTACTTTTGAAATATCAATATTATATATATATATATATATATAGGAAAAAAGAGATTTAAAGTGATTTGAGATTACTTTCAAATTTAGAATCCTTTCTCTCCAAAAGCTGAGGAAAGGGACGATGGTGAAGAATGATGAAGGAAATTTTTTAAAATTACTATAATACACTTGTCTTTTTCATTTCCCTTTTAATAATATCAAGACTACTTTGGAAATATTAATATTATAATTATATATATTTCTAAACTCCTAAATAACATTAAATATAAATTACGTTATTTTCTTTTATCTTCTTTTCTTTCATAATTTAGAACTTCTCCTTCTTTTTTTTTTTTTTGTCTGCTAAAATCACAAACTAACCCTAACCCTTCATCCAAAATTAGTTAGAAATATTTTTTGACATAATTGTATGAATATTATACACAATTTAATTAATTAATTTTAAAATAATAAAAATAACATCATTCTACTAAATTATTTTTCTAATACATGACTATTTTTATAATTTTTATTTTAAATAATAAAATAATTACGCAATTTTTGTTCCCAAATTACGTAACCCATTCTACCCCTGACAAAAGAAAAAAAGTCAAATTGCGGAGTGGATCGATTTCCTCTCGTATTAATTACATAATGAAAGTGCCACAACTTTGTCGTCAATGTTGGTTGTTGGACCAACGATTCTCATAGAATAAATATCTATATTCAAAAATATCCAAAAGTACGGGACAGCCTGGCTGATAGCCACTACAAAAAAGTAGCCGGCAATGCTTTGATTGATGAAGGGTCGGACACCGGACACCCGATGTCCGACCGATGTCTCTCAGTCTTGAATTGAAAGCTCCAGTACTACGTGTTTATTGCTTCTGCATTATTTTACGTAAACCAGACCAACAATGTCATTCGCTGGTTTAAATGGAACGTTTTCAAATTACACAAGATGATTTTCAACCAAAAAATTCAGGATTAGGAGCTATCACAATAGGACTCCTCACGCTGTGCTTGCCATTGTCTTCAATCCAAGAGAGCGAGCCATGTGTAAGACTAAAGCTACTGCGGCTTCTGTAGTTGATGGTCAAGGTGTAATTCTGTTTCTCATTCTTCCTTCCAAATCTTAATGTGTTCGGAGATATTGCGAGAGTGGCATTCTCGGGTGCCACCAACTTAACTTTATAAGTATTCGCACCAGCCCCAACATTGGTCATTGTCCTCCGAAATTTCTTCACTAACCTTCCGTTCTTTTCTTCAAGGTCGTATATAACAATGAACGACGGGTAATTGAGATCGGAGGAAGGGTTTGTGCAATTGTAGTTTGCTAATCTCGTTATAGCTCGGATTTGCGTCTGTGTGAAATTCATTGAGCAAACGAGATTCACGTAGTCTTGTGGAGTAGCATCATATATAAGGCCAGGATCAAGTGCACGGTTCGGATCCACATGTCCTGCTCCCATGTCCAGGGCGTAGCAACACTGTAATTAAATGCAGTGTCTTTGATTTCACTTCCTGTGTTATCGATCGTGCTTGCTGTTGTCATCATGGCGGAGCGGATGGCCGACGGACTCCACTCAGGATGTGCAGCTTTTAGGAGTGAAGCGATTCCAGAAGCATGAGGGCAAGCCATTGATGTGCCCGACATGAGAGTATAATCTGTGGACACAAATATATTAGGGCCAATTCGCACCATGGGCACATCAGGAGCCATTGGTGCTAAGATTAGAACCCCTGGAGCCATGATATCTGGCTTCATGATACTAGGATAGATTCGGGCAGGACCCCTTGAGGAGGATTCAGAAACTGTTGGCGCAGGCTTTGTACCTAAGAATGTTTCCTGAAATGTGATAGTAGCAGTGGGATTGACACCATTCAAGGCATATTTGATCACTTCTACTCCATCCTTTGGGCTGATCACAACACCTGGAAGAGGAAAGGACCGGGACCTAAATATTGCTGGTTCGTCAGAGATAAAGATAGCTGCTCGCGGTTCGGACCGAGCAATGTATCTCATTTGGTCAAAAAAGGTGAAAACCTCAGTTTCATCTTGTTCACATATGACAATACTGATGGATGCATCAGGTATTGACATGGTTGAATTGCAAGATGAAATATTTTTGTTGTAAACGAGATTCACGTTCCTGACTATGGCTCTTGCAGGAAACATACTCCATCCAATAATGGTTAACCCGTTTCCAAGGGTCAAAGTCCCGGCGAACCAACGATCGATCAAGCCTGATGCGACCGTCAAAGCCCATGGAAAGGCATTATGGACCCTTGCAAAACTTGGACCCCGATTTCCTGCTGAAACGGAAACTAAGACACCCTTCGCTATGGCACCAAAGAACGCTATTGCAATTGGATCTTCATAAAAAGGATCTTGATCAAAACCCAAGGACATTGAGATTATGTCAACGCCATCAGCAACTGCCTGATCCATACCTGCAAGAACATCAGAAGCATAGCTTCCTTCAGGCCATGTTACCTTATACACTGCCAACCTAGCACGCGGTGCAGCACCCCTTGCTTTCCCCGGAGCATAGCCAAAGAATGAAACGCTTTCAACATAATTTCCAACAGCAATACCTGCAACATGTGTGCCATGGCCGCCCGTATCCCTTGCTGAATTCATTGATATATTCCGGGTGGGATCTGCAGCCCGAACACCGGCATTAAAATATCTAGCTCCAATAAGCTTCAAATTACACGTGGAAGAGTTGAATTGTTGACCTTCCTGGCAGGTTCCCTTCCACTTTGGAGGAATTGGAGTCATTCCATCATCTTTAAAACTCGGACTTTCTGGCCATATACCACTGTCAAGGACTCCGATAATCACATCTTTGCCATATTGGGCAGCGGGCCATAGTCCTGAGACGGAATTGAGCTTAAGGAAATCTGTGCTGTGTGTTGTATGTTGGATAATCCTTCTGTCAGCGTAAGCTGAAACAAAACCGGGTGATTTCTTTATATCTTCGAGCTCATCTTTAGACATCAAGGCACTAAAACCATGAAATGCATTGTTGTAACTGTGCACAAGCTCGGTGGAATCGATCATAGAAGTGTACCAGTTGTGAGGACTAGCAAAAGCCTTTGGCATGAAGGACTTGTCCATGTGAACAATGTAAGTGGACCTCTCTGCCATGGCAAAAACGCCATGAATGACTGAGAGAAGACAAGCTAGCATGAGAAAACTCATTGTTTCAATCAGGCCCATTGTTCTCCCCCTTTGAGTTTAGAAAACTCTATGGCCTGTTTGTATTACACATATACCTATATTTGGACTTTTCAAATATGTCCCTTTCTATTGAATTGCCTCTGCCAGCAGATTCAATTTTCCCCTCTGTTTGTCAGTATTTGGACCCAGAGGGATGCTATTGCCACTAGAAGAGGGATGGGAAGAGACCAAAAAAATTTTTAAATTTCTTAATTTATTTTAAAATTTTTAAAAATCTTATATTTCACTTTTTAAAAATTCTAATACTATTCTCTTAATATAACTTGACTCTAACTACAAGTTCTTAATTCTATCCCTAATGGTACTTCGATACTTAGATAAAAAGAAAGTAGATTGTCCCATTTTAGTAATTGGATAAGCTAATATTTACTACAATTCTTGCAGGATAGCATAATACTGAATCACGGCAATCATAATAATTTCTGACCATTTATGGCCGTGCGTTGGATATCTTGAGGATGATACCGAGGTATCAAGCACGCAAGTTGCAGCAAATTAGGTACATTCTTCAGCCAGAAGATTATTAGATTGAAAATTTGTCAAACTATAATTGAAATGGGAACACATTCACAAATAGGAAAGAGTCGAAAGACTACAATAGGACTCTGGACGCATCGGTTACCATTATAAGCCATGAAAATTGAGAACCCCATAAGCAACAGCCTGGTATACTGCACCAAGAACATCAGAAGCATAGTTTCCTTCATCCCAGATTACTGTGTACGCGGTCAACGCAGCACGAGGAGCAACACCTCTTTCTTTCCCTGTAGCATAGCCAAAAAAATGAAACTCCACCAAAAAAATTTCGACGAGCGGCAGTTCCTGTAACGTGTAAACATGGCCTATGGTGTCCCTTACTGAGTTCATTGTTAGAACCCAGTTAGGATTTGCAGCCTGAACACCGGCATTGAAATATCTAGCTGCAATAAGTTTGAAATTACGCAAACAACAATTGAATTATTGGCGTTCCTGGCACGTTCTTTTTTACTTTGCAGGATTTGCAGTCATCCCATCATTTTTTGCGCCACCCCCCCCACCCCCCCCCCCCTTTTTTTCTTCCTGGTGAGGGGGACATCCCAGCACCTTTGAAGCTCGGTTTTCTGGCCAGACAACACCTTTCAATAACACCTATGATAGCATCTCTGCCATTATCAGCAGCATGCCACAGTCCCGGGATGGTTGAAAAGAAATCAGTGCTGTAAGTCGTGTGTCCATTGTAAATTGTGTCTGTCAGTGTAAGCTGAAAGAAATCCAGGCGACTTTGGGTAAAGAAATCATCTTTAGACATCAACGCTTTAAAAACATGAAATGCATTGTTGTAGGTGTAAAGAAGTTTGAGTGCAAAATGATGGCCAGATATCTAGCTAGCACTTCTGGTGGAATCAATAATAGAGATATATCAGCGAGCAGTGACGGTGACTAGTGAAAGCCTTAGGCATGAAAGTCTTCACCATGTGGACAATGCAAGTGGATTTCCCTCCCAAAGCAAATTAGAAACCAGGCAAACAAGAGAAGAGGCACCATTTCTGTTAGCGGCATTGATCATGCTCTCGCTTTGAAACCAAAAAACACTCTGGCGATTGGCGAATGGCTTGCTTATAAGATCCAATTTAGGTTGCAGTTCTAAGATGTCTCTAAAACTAGTCAAAGAATGAGATATGACTAGTAGAACACAAGTACACGATTAAGTTACCGAAAAACACTGTATGCATTATTTGATACACGAAATTATGTCGGTGAATGGTTTAGTTCTGATTTAGACGTTTGACGCTCATTATCAAACAATGAACAGAAGTATTTAATCTTGCTTGAACCATCCTGATACTGCCCTCAAAAGGAACGCAGCTAAGAATAGTTTTTTAAACATTCTTCTCTCTACGCCGACCGTGTTCTGGTCATCAAGCTACTGATCAAAATCATTTTTTGATGGAAGCAGAAAACAAAACCTAAACGGAGAAGCCATAACAGAATAGCCTCATCATTTGATTGGAAAGATCCCTTTTTTTTGGGTTTTTCTTTTTCATTATTTGATTGGAAAGATAATTGAATCAAAGGAATCGCATGAAATCTGTAGCATTTACGGGGAGAATATAAAGCTTTGGTTTGAATTCACAGACACAAATACAAAAGTAGATGATGATTCTGAAGCTTTCTCTTGCTGCTATAAGCATCATTTCAATTGTTCTTGTTAACTGCAAAACGAGTCAAATATTGAGAAGTTTAAAACTGTTTTTGGCGAGATGAGAATATCTGTAGCATCATAATTAACAGGTTCAACACAGTCGGATGACCCTGATAATATCACGTTAATTTGACGAGTACAAATGAAGAGCCTAGTCGGCTGGCTTTTCCTAATAAAAGTGGACAAACAGAACCATATTAGTCCATTTCGAGAATATGTTGTGACATTATGGGCCGAAGAAAACAGACTCGGCTGCATGGTTGAAACCTTCTCCAGCCCTAGCAGAGATAGAATATCGAAAATTGTACAAGAAGAAAAAGGCAGGAACGTATAGAGGAGAAAAGGTTGGTAATTGGACTACTCTATCTATTTTTATCGACCTATTTTAATCGATTTACAAGTTTTAAAAAAATAAAAAATTTCAATTAATTAATCAACATTCTCTATCTTACCTCAAAGAATATCTCTCTTTCTTAAGGAGTAATCAAATTTTAAAGTTTTATGTGTTATAAGAATATTTAATTTAGTTATATTTCTCACCACAAATGCACAATACTCATTGTATTAAAAATGAATATTTGTGAAAAAATAACAATTAATATAATATTAATTTGTTAATAAAACACATAAATTAAGATAAAAATTTTAATTAAAATAGACAAATAAAAAAAGATAGAGCAGTTATTTGCACGACAATGCATTTATGGATGTCAAACTACCATGCATAGATTTGGAGCATTTCAAATGCCAAGACCTCAGGAAATGCAGAGGCTGTAAACGCAAATACACCACGAAATGGTCTATAATTTGGAATAGGAATCCAAGAGTGTCCTGCATACGATGCCGACCGCCATATAAAGAACAGGTATTGATAGCTTGCAGGTTCTAGCAAACAGCTAAGACAAAAGACACTGAAGACTACCCCCCATGAAGCACATCCATGTGCTGAGAAGCCCATGTCACCACAGAAAAGTCATGGGACGTCTTATGGTACCTTCTGAAACCACCTAAGGCAATCTGTTAAGGGAGAGTGTGATTATTTTACGAAAATAGAACAAAGTGTTATGAATATATTGGGAATGGAATGAGTGAAAATTTCACTAGCTCCATTAATTATGAATTTATGTGAATTATTAAAGAATTAGTTGAAGCTTCACTAATTATGAATTTTTATAAATATCTACCATTTAGTGGAGACACCGCTAATTAAGATTAGTGGAAGATTATTTATTTCACTAATTAAAAGTTTTATAAATAGAGTTATTCTCTAAGTTTGAAATACACCATCATTTTTTGTGAAAGAATTATGAGAAAAAGAAAGAGAGAAGTTTAAAGAAATTCTTGTGTAAAAATAGTTAGAGTTTTCTTAGTGTGTAGATTTTATTCTAACACTACCCAAATTTTATAACACGTTATTAGCATGAGTCTCTACCGTTATAAAAGTCAGAAGACTAAAGCACGAGTCTCTACCGTTACACAAGCCAGAAGATAAGTACGCATTTATCGATCTCTATGGCTAACTTGGCTAAACTCGAATTTGTAACCCTTGATATTATTGGAAAAAATTATATATCATAGGTTCTCGATATAGAAATGCATCTAAATGCTGAAGGCCTTAGTGAAACTATTTAAGAAAATAATAGTGCATCTGCACAATAAAAGGCCAAAACTTTGATTTTTATCCGTCGTCATATTGACGAAAATTTGAAAATAGAATATCTTATCGAAAAAGATTCATATGTCCTATGAGTAAATTTAAAAAAAAGATTTGACCACCTGAAGATGGTTGTACTACCCACTGCACGGTATGAATGGTTGCACCTGAGGTTGCAAGATTTTAAAATCATGAATGAATATAGCTCCGCGATGTATAAAATTACTTCTCCGTTAAAATTATGTGGAGAAAAAGTTACTGATGAAGATATGCTGGAGAAAACATTCTCCACTTTTTATGTCTCGAATATCGTCCTGTAGTAACAATATCGCGAACAAGGGTATACAAAATTTACAGATTTAATTACTACACTTCTCATTGTAGAGAAAAATAATGAGTTATTATTGAGAAATCATGAAGCCAGATCAACTAGCTCAACAGCACTCCCAGAAGTGAATGTTATTGGCTCCAACAGAAGCCATCATTATAATCATAACCGTTGTCGTGGTTATGATCGTGGACACGCTCGATATTTCCCTTATCACAGTCATAATCAAGTTGTGAAAAATACTGGCCACCTAAAGTGGAACATAAAAGATAATAAGGGAAAAGAAAAAGAAATGAAAGAAAAGTATGAGGATACATGTTATAGATGTGACATGAAAGGTCATTGGTCACGTAACGGTCATATGGCCAAGCATTTAGTGGAATTATATCAAGCTTCACTGAAAAAGAACAATAAAAATGTTGAAGCAAATTTTTCTCAACATCCAGTGAATGATGCTGAGGATGATGATATTGATCTTAAAGATCTTAATATCAATATTACTCATATGGATGTATCAGATTTTTTTTTAACACCCAGACGGTAGGATAGACCATTTAATTGGTGATGGCAGTGTCCAAAAAAATTAATGTCTCACCCTGATATGTTTGACTTTTCATTATATTCTAATAATATTTACGTTTGCATATATATATATTTTTGTTCAAATGGTTGTTGTTAAAGATGATGTATGTATTATTGATAGTGGAACTACACACACCATACTAAAAAATGAGAAATATTTTTCTTATCTAAAAAATGAAGAAATAAATATTTATACAATAAACGGTAATACAAATGTAATTGAAGGTTTCGGAAGAGTTAGTATATTATTGCCTGAAGAAACAATAATTACTATTAATAAGGCACTATTTTTCTCAAAATCCAAAAGAAATTTATTGAATTTTAAAGATATCCGCAGAAATGGGTATAATGTTGAAACAAATGAGGAAAATGGTATTGAACATCTTTATATTACTCAAATTAATTTAGGTAAAAAATCTGTATTAGAAAAACTATCATTTTTTTCTACTGACCTATATTTTGCAAAAATACGTACAATTGAAATTCATCATTTCGTAAACCAAAAGTATACTGATCCTACTACTTTTAGCATTTGGCATGACTAGTTGGGTCATTCGAGATCTACCATAATGAGAAGAATAATTGAGAATACACATGGTCATCTATTGAAAAATTAAAAGATATTGACATCTGAAAAATTTTCATGTGCTGCATATTCCCTAGAAAAATTAATTATTAGACCATCACCAGTAAAAGTAGGAGCTAAAAATCCTACATTTCTTGAACGGATTTACGGAGACATTTGTGAACCTATTGATCCACCATGTGGACCGTTCAAATATTTTATGGTCTTAATTGATGCATCATCCCGATAGTCACATGTGTGCTTATTATCTACTCGCAACCTGACATTTGCAAGATTACTTGCTTAAATAATTAAATTACGAGCATAATTTTCTGACCATCAGATTAAAAATATCCGTTTGGATAATGCTGGTGAATTTTCATCACATGCTTTTGATGCATATTGCATGTCAATTGGGATTAATGTTGAATATCCTGTAACTCATGTTCATACACAAAATGGTCTTGCTAAATCTTTTATTAAAAGATTAAAATCAATTGCTAGACCATTATTAATGAAAACAAATCTCCCAACATCTACTTGGGGACATGCTATTTTACATGCTGTAGCACTTGTACGTATAAGGCCAACTAGTTATCATAAATTCTCTCATTTGCAATTGGCTTTTGGTTCAGAACCAAATTTTACTCATTTAAAATTTTTTGAATGTGTTGTATATGTTCCAATTGCACCAAACCAACGTACAAAGATAGGTCCTCAAAGAAGAAAGATGATATACGTTGGATATGATTCTCCCTCTATTATAAAATATATTGAACCCCTGACAGAAGATATATTCACAGCAAGATTTGCTAATTGTCATTTTGATGAATCATTATTCTCTAAATTAGGGTGAGAACATAAACAGCATAACAAAGATCTTGTTTGGACAACATCATTAAATTATCTTGATCCACGCACAAGCGCATGTGAACTTGAAGTTCAATAGATAATTCATTTACAAAGTATTGCAAATCAAATACCAAACGCTTTTGTTGACTCCAGAAGAGTTACAAAATCGCATATTCCAACTATAAATGTTCTTATTCGAATTGAAATTCCAGCAGAACAAAATATTATAACTATAGCTAGTGAGTCAAAAGCACGCCAGAAGCGTGGCCGACCTCTTGGTTCTAAAGATAAAAATTCTCGAAAGAAAATAGGAATAAATGATCCAGATGATTATATTAAAGAAAAGAATGATAAAGATCAAGAGAAAACTGATGACAAAGAACTAGAAGTTGATGAAAGTAACACTGAAATTTCTATCAATTATACTACTTCCGGTAGAAGTTGGAATCGGATAGAAACAATTATTGATAATATGTTTGCATATAATATATCTCTTGATATTATACATGATAGTGCTGATCCTGAACCAATATCAGATGATGAATATCGGCATAGAAAAGATTAGCTACAATGGAAAGATGCGATTCAATCGGAGTTAAGTGCATTGACAAAACGTGAAGTCTTCGGACCTGCAGTCTGAACACGAAAAGGTGTAAAACTTGTTGGCTACAAATGGATATTTGTGCGAAAGCGTAATGAAAATAATGAAATCGTACATTATAAAGCACGGTTAGTAGCCCAATGTTTTTCACAAAAATCAGGTATTTATTATGATGAAACTTATTCTCCTATTATAGATGCTATTACACTCCGATATTTTATCAGTTTGGTAGTACATGAAAAGATAGATATGCGCCTATTAGATGTTGTCACTATTTACTTGTATGACAATTTAGAAAATGATGTTTACATGAAAATCCTTGAAGGATTTCATATGCCTGAAGCATATAAACATTATTCTCATGAAAATTATTTCATCAAGTTGTAGAAATCATTATATGGCCTGAAGTAATCTGGGCGCATGTGGTTCAATCATCTTAGTGAATATTTATTGAAAGCGGGATTTAAAAATGATCAGGTATGTCCATATATTTTTTTAAGAAATTTGGTTCTAAATTTGTGATATTAGCTATATATGTTGATTATATTAATCTTATTGGAACTCCTGAAGAGCTCTAAGAAACAATTGATTATTTAAAAAGAGAATTCGAAATCAAGAATTTTGGTAAAATCAAATTTTGCCTTAATTTACAAATTGAACATTTGGAAAGTGGAACATTTATTCATCAATCAACATATATAGCAAAAGTTCTAAAAAGATTTTACATGGACAAAACACATCCATTGAGTATTCCAATGATCGTCCGGTCATTAGATGTGAATAAAGATCCTTTCCGACCTCAAGAAGATGATGAAAAACTCCTTGATTCTGTAGTACCATATCTCAGTGCAATTAGTGCATTGATATATCTTGCTAATAATACACGACCTGATATTGCCTTTGCTGTCAATTTATTAGCAAGATTTAGTTCTTCGCCAACACGACGACATTAGAATGGAATTAAACAAGTCCTTCGATATCTCCAAGGTACACTAGATATTGGATTATTTTATTCAAATAAAACCAGTCCAACATTAATAAGTTATGCAGATGATGATTATTTATTTGATCCTCATAAAGTACGTTTTCAAATGGGTTATCTATTTACATGTGAAAATATTGTTATATCATGGCGTTCTACAAAACAATTTATAGCAGCTACTTCTTCAAATCATGTTGAAATTATAGCCATTCATGAAGCAGTCGAGAATGTGTATGGTTAAGATCAATGATTCATTATATCCAAAAAAGTTGTGGATTATCATCTATCAGAGATATTCCAACTCCTCTTTATGAAGACAATGCAGCTTGTATAGCTCAATTACGAGGAGGATATATTAAAGAAGATTGGACAAAACATATTTCACTAAAATTCTTCTTTACTCATGAATTTCAGAAGAAATGTGAAATTGATGTGCTACAAATTCGATCATGTGACAACCTTGCAGATATTTTCACGAAAACTTTACCGCCTGCAACATTTGAGAAGTTGAGATATAAAATTGGTATGCGTCGATTCAAAGATTGAAAGGAATCATCTCATCAGGGGGAGTAATAAACAGATATATAAAATAGTGTACTCTCTTTCCTTCACTATATTTTTTTCCCATTAAATTTTTATCTAGTAAGGTTTTAACGAGGCATATTCTTTATGTAATGGATGAACATCCAAGGGGAAGTGTTATGAATATATTGTGAATGGAATTAGTAGAAATTCCACTAATTATGGATTTATGTGAACTATTAGGGAATTAGTAAAAATTTCACTAATTATGAATTTTTATGGATATCCACCATTTAGTGGAGACACCACTAATTAAGATTAGTAGAAAATGATGTATTTCACTAATAAAAAGCTCTATAAATAGAGTTATTCTCTAAGCTTGAAATATACTATCATTTTTTTGAAAGAATTGTAAGAAAATTGTGAAAAAAAGAATGAGAGAAATTTGAAAAAATTCTTGTGCAAAAATAGTTAGAATTTTTTTAGTGTGTAGATTTTATTCTAACACTATCTAAATTTTATAATACAAATGTTCTTGGAAGAATTTTTTGGTAAAAAGTTTTTCATCATACACAAAGTGTAAGTCTGTGGTAGTAAATAGTAAATGCACTGTTGCATATGTACGAGAGAATGAGATACAAGAACAAAAGCCCTTTGCTTGAAAACCCTTGCATAGTAATGACCAAACCAGGAAATCATGAGTTCAAGATATGCCAATAGTCCTTTAGATATAGATGGAACTTTTCGTAAGGTTTCTTCTCTGGCCCCCTGATCCACCTACCTCCCAACTCATTTTTTTTCTTTAGGGAACTCACTTCGGAGTAGAGATGATGCAATTAGTGATGCATGTGAATATAAGGGCCCAGCTCATTCTAAAGAACATTGAATACATTTCCCTGTCATCCTCAATTTAGGCACTCGTAGAATCATGTTCAAACCATAGATTACAATGATATGGATGGTGTTGCTTTAGGCCAAATGTATAACGTGGGGACAAGCATTTGACCAATTCCACCGGAATTTGACATTTCTTCAAAGTTAATGAGATTTCGCAAAGTAACAAACCTACCACTGCATGTAATGATGTAAATCTATTGTCGGCGCCATTAGCTGCTCCAAGAAAACAGAGTTTCATGACCAGAACAAACTGATCCCAAGAAAATAAGCCACAATGAAGATAAAAAAAAATCAACAGTTACCAACTTATCGGAAAAAGGATTCTTTAAAGTTATTTGTCACTGACTATTTGTGAACAATAATCCTTTTTCGGCTATGGGATTGAACTACTAAAAACAGCATATATTAAACTTAACATTGAACAAAACCTCTAGGAGAGCTTTACACGCAATATTACATCAATAGCTGCTTCAGACAATAATAAAACGTACTCTCATCTACAGAGCATAACAGATGGAAACAATGAACAACAGATTCTGAAAGAAAGAAAGCTTTCCCCCGCTTTCAATCTGAGAAAATTGTTTTGAGTTTGATAAAAGTGGGAAGAGACAAAATTGAACACCCAACTGAATCATAATCAATGCGGTGCATGACATGGTTCACGTACAGAACCTACAAATAACTATGGATGGAAATGAAATGCACAGGTTGAAAGGAATGGTATTTACACGGTTGGAAGGCCAGCACGAAGATGATAAATAGTGCAATGAAACCTTGATCACCTAATTCAACCCGTCTAATGATTATGGCTCTTCATCAGTTTCTGGCTTCCTCAACAAATATCTGTTTGTCTGGACACTGCTTTCATATCCACTGCTGTCACCTGATTCAATTATACGCTTCTCCAGTATCCTCTCTTTCACACCTTCACGATTTGAACGTGCACCAGCTCTACGCTCCTGAAATTAACTCAAAGTAGAGAAAAATATCAGATACCAGCCAAGTCCGTAAAGTGGAGGTTTTCTGACATCTAACATATTTTGTATAAATTAGTCATGACAGGCAGCAGATTTACAGTGCATTGCATATACAATCACAATAATCAATAGAAGTTATTAAAGAGCCAGAGACAGGTACTCTCTTCCATTGGGATAGAAAGTTGGGTTGAATTGGGGTCCCAAGAATGTTTAGTTATGAGCAGGGAGAAATTTTAACAATTGACTTCACCAAAACCATTGAAGAAATACAGGATGAAGATAAAAAATTTCTATCTTTTGTTTTGGATTCTTTTCTGCCAAAGCCATTGTTGTTATTTCCAAAACAATCTTAACTTAAACAATGTTTCAAAGAGCCTGAACATTAATTTGAGTGATCTAGTTACCTAAGTGTTAAATAGAGATACTAAGAAGCACGTGCACATGCACACAGAAAACAACTAATCAATGTTCAGCAGTACTCCTATAACCACTAGTCTAACGAAGACCCCATCTGACAGCAACTGAAAATATAAATAACTCTTTTTGTTGTTGCCTAATGTATGTTTCTTTTACTTTCTAGGTTCTGAAAAATCAATATATGCAATTGAAAGTGCATTCTTATGACAAATACAACAAAAATGCGGCTGCATTACAGTGCAGCAGTTTCCCAGCATCACAATCTACCATCAATTAAGATCAATACCAAATGGTTGTAGGTAGAGGAAGTCCTTACTTACATCTCGGAAAGGAAAATCGTCAGCCTCTAGCATGTGTATCACATGTCCCATTTTTGGCCTCTTTTGAGAATTTGGGTCAACACAACGTAAAGCTACTAAAAGAGCACGTTTCAACGCTCTTGAAGAAGGCTTCTCAGGCAACTTAGGATCCAAAACTCCCTCTGCGTTACGGTTGGAGACCATTGTTTTAAGCCAGTCAACCAGATTAACCTGAGAAAGTGAAAATTTGTTACCCACAATCATGCAAACAAAACAGTAATTTACCAGAATTAATCTTGATAATCAGATATACCTCCCCTGGAGGACGGCTATAATCCACCGGGTTCCTACCAGTAATGATCTCCATAAGAAGAATCCCAAAACTATAAACATCACTTCTTTCATTCAACATACCAGTGCTAGCATATTCAGGAGCCACATAGCTGCAGAGAAAAAAATAGCAAGTTGTCAATATCTTTTAACTGCCAGCTTAAGCATTGCATTTAAAACAGCTCTCGAATTGAAAATTTGACCAACCCAAATGTTCCCATAACCCGTGTTGTTATGTAACTCCTCTCAGAGCCCAAAAGCTTTGCTAAGCCAAAATCTGAAACTTTTGGATTCCACTGCTTATCAAGCAGAATGTTGCTTGATTTGATATCACGATGAACGACTTTAGGTTCAAGTCCTTCATGCAGATAGGTCAACCTGCAAATTTTATTTGCTTAGTTAGCTAATTTCAAAATTCCAAAGAGCCAATTGATAGAAAACAGAATCATTAAATGTACCCTTTTGCTGTTCCAAGTACGATGTTCATACGAATTTCCCAGGTAAGAGGACTATAAGGACCTACATCACCATGAAGCCACTGTTCCAGGTTCCCATTGTCAACGTATTCATATACAAGCATCCTGAAAAACCCATTCAAGCTCGTCAGTGCATAATTCTGGTATAACCACAGAACGATGTCAGAACGATGTCAAAACCCTGATACATAGATTGTGATTTCTAAAGCATTTGCACATATTTCATTGAAATTGACGAGCACAGCATGCTGGAGGCCGTGGAAGTGCTGGTAAGTTCTCAGAATCGCTGTGTTTAGAGAACAAAATTTGATCATTCCAAGTTCTAAAGCCACCCCAACTAATCCAACACCTTGAAAAGGGGCATTTTCAATGGAATTGGAAGCATTGCATGCAGCATTTGTATCCCTAATGGATAGTTTAGAAGGCATACACTGAAGTAAAATTACCTATGAGCTCCTTCAGCACAGTAACCAAGCAACCTCACCAAATTCTTATGACGTACGCGCCCAATTGCTTCAACTTCAACCTTAAATTCCCTCTCGGCTTGCCCTCTGAAAAACAAAGATATAATCAGAATACACAGAGGAGGGTAAGAAGCAAAAAACCCATCCGTTATTTTCTCTGGTTAGCCTGCATTATCTCAATCCAGGCGGTAGCATTGTAGTAAAATTTTAAGTGCCAAATCCATAATTGATCAAGGAACTATCAAGAATTCAATAACAAAATTGACAAATCACTCAGCATTTCACCTCATTAATCTCAAAAACAAGACTCCAAGCAATTTAAAAACACCAATGATGAAAGCATGAGATATTACATTTACATGGTCCACATGCATTGACAGACAGCATGCACAATCAGCATTTATCTGAATGCACTTCACAAAAGGAAAGAACTTTAATGCTTTACCTGTTATTGAGCAAATTCTTGACAGCAACTTTAGTATTATCCTCCAAAACACCTCTGTAAACTATCCCATACCCACCTTCACCAATCACATTTTCATCAGCAAATCCATTCGTTGACAATTCAAGCTCTCTCAAAGTGTACCAATGGCCCCAACCCAAATGGGACACCTCGGGCACAGCTATGCCTACTTGATCCCCAGGTTTGGCCTCACCACTTCCATGACCCGACCCGCTGTTCGCGGGCGTAACCCTCTCTGGATACGCAATCCGGTGTCCCTTCCCAATCTCTATGTGAATTCGCTGATGACCACTAGAGTTCTCCTCCTCCAACTGGTCGGGTTCCGGTAACGGGTCTGGAACTGGAGCTGGAAGGAGGAGGAGCTTTGCGTCAGGGTCGGGCCTAGTCCTAGAAGGATCGACCCGAATTTCTTGAATTTCCTTGGAGACATTGGGGATGGTGGGATTTTTCTGGGCAACTACAGACTTCTTGCTGTGGCGTCTTGAGGTGAACCAGAGAGAGATAATGAAAAGAAAAAGCACAATTGCAGCTCCTACGCAAATTCCAAGCACAACCCACAAGCGTAAACCGAAAATTGAGGTCCTTTTGGAAAGCTCATCGTTCAAAAATGCAGGCTTGTTACCGTCAGACATATCTCTCTCTAAATTTACTCTCTCAGCATAAGCATGAAGTACAGCTGAAGAAGAGAGACACAGAAAGATGCACTTGTGAGTAATCTGTATGGACCATGGACAGTATGCTTGGGAGGGGAATCATGGAAGTGGGGACTGCTTAAGAGTAGAGTAGAGACAGTGGGGAGAGTGAGGCAGCTGTAATGATGGGACTTTTAGAAATCGAGGAACTGGAAAGTCCACTTGTTTTCTTGGTTTAAGTCTGCAAAATACTTCAGTATAAGTATTTTGCGTGTGTGAATCCTATTTATTGGCATTTTACCACGTTTGCCGATTTCACAGTGTCGCTTCTGCTGCTCTTAATTCCAAGCTTAAAGAATCTATTATCTGCTCTCAGTGCACTCGAACATATACGTAACCTCATAACCCCACTCCCCCATGGGGACATATGGTGCAAGAACGAGGTTGCTCATTACTGAAATCAAAGGAGGAGGATAAATCTTGCACAGTAGTATAAGAATTTGTACAACCTAATCAGATTCTGGCCACATTATTACTTGCAAGAATGCTTTTGTAGGAGAAATTTTCATCTTTATGCTAATAGTGCGTCAAAGATTATCCTTAGTGGCTTTTAACCTTTTGTCTATTTTGGAGTCGGGGGTTGCGGGCCGGGATTGCGAGATGCTTCTTTAAACTTCTGTAGAGGTCGTGGACATTGTATAATGCGCCACTAAACTCGTGACGGCATAGGATACTGAAAAATGCTTTGTTAGATTAAAATATAGGCCAATTACATAATTGGAAATTTGGTTGATAGTGCTATATAATTGGTTTTT
Organism: Voacanga thouarsii; assembly: GCA_026120185.1. Lineage (NCBI taxonomy): Eukaryota > Viridiplantae > Streptophyta > Magnoliopsida > Gentianales > Apocynaceae > Voacanga > Voacanga thouarsii. The sequence goes on along the minus strand of JANUWF010001635.1, from coordinate 602,772 downwards.
ATACTCTTACAGATAATTAGATACATTTTTTATTTTAATTTAAAATTTTATTATTTTATATATTTTTATTTATAAAAAATTATCATATATTTATAATATATCATATCTTTTCTCTTTAACCACACTCTAATCCTCATCCAACTTTACATATTTAATAATTTTTTATTATATTAAAATAAATTTATCTTAAATTAATTATTATTTGTATTACTCGTTCTGTAGAATTGGCTACGGCCCTTGTGGTTGGTGGCTGCCCGTGCTTGAAACAAATAGCGCAAAGACACAAACAGGGAAAAAAGAACACATACAGAAGGACAAAAATGCAAAGGAAACAACGGGTTTGAAGTAGGGATATACTCAAGCCCAATCCTTATTGAACTATTTGAATTTAATTTGATAATGATTTGATTTAAGTTTGATATTTTTTAATATAGATATTAAGTTTGAATTTTTAATCAAGTAGAAAATAAATATTTAAGTATTTGACTAAAAAACTCGCAACGAAATTTAATTGTGGGTATTAATATTATTTATTTATTTATTTTTAAATATACAATAAAATATTAATATAAGTTCTTTATTTTTATATTTTCAAAAATTATAAGTAAATTTCGAACGTGTGAACTCTCAAATAATCAAAATTTTGAACAAATTTAAATTTTAAAGATATTTTTATTGAATCGATGACAACCCTAAATTTAAAATTTTAAACTTGAATTTAATTTAAAAATATCAAAATTGTCTTAATTCTTAATTTAATACAATCCAACCATGAGTACGCCGATAGTGAATTGAAGGTTGAAAACGGATTCTGGTCAATCCCTTTTGCAGTAGTCCGATGGCCTTTTGAATTAGTACTTAAGGCATTGTTATTTTCGTACTACAGATGTCGAGCCCAAGATATATAGTTTGGATGTGACCTTTATAGTTATTACAATGTCACTTTCCTTCAACCAATGACTTCTATACTATACACCAAAAATCGGGATATATTAAAATGAGGGTTGGACATTCAAGTTTTTGTTCGGTATTTGATTTTAAAATTTCTATTAAAATTGAATTAAATTAAAATTTTAAATAAATTAATTACAATCGAATTGAAATAATCCATTTAATTTCGATTTTAAATCAAAATTTGATAAATTTGAATGATTTATTTAGTCTAATAACCCATTAACTTAATATAAATTTAAATTTATATAAACTAATGTAAAGTCTAAATATAAATTAAAGTTCAAATCAAAATCTTTTAGAGTATAAAAATCAAGTCAATATAAATAAATTCAAAGATAGATACGTTATAACGGTCACAATAAAAATTACAAAATAAAATTTTTAAATTTTAATTATATTTTAATTATCAAATTAATATAAAAATAAATCATATATTTTATTTAATTTGATTTTTCAAATCAATTTGATTTTAATTAAATAAAATAAAAAAACTGAACCGAAGTTATATAAAAAATTAAAATTCAACCAAAATAATTAACAACCGAACTGAATTTTACTAGTTTGATTTGAAAATTCAATTTAAACGGAATTGTGCACACCACCAATTAAAATTCAGTCTTCATGCAGCCTACTTTATTGCCTTAGTATACCGACTGGATTGCCGCGGCCCTTTATCACCAGTACATATCCAATGAAAGCATTTAGACAACAACCACAGAAACAAAATATTCGTTACGTCTTTTATATAAACCTAAGAGCATCTCCGTCCAGCATGCAGAGGTGGTAATTTGAGCTGTTCATCTACAGGATCGTAATAAGCTTATTTGTAGTTTCGGCCGTTAACAGACGCACACGCTAATATTGCAGTCTTCTGCATTTAGGAGCTGAAAATAACCACTTGCCCCCCCTTGCAATCTCAATCAGTGACAGAATTCTCATGTCAAAATAATCCACATTCTACTCATATTGCAGAGTCATTAACCTCATAACTTTGCATGGCATCTAAGAACTTGAAAGCAGAAGCTATTTATCTCCACCAAATACATGGGATTGCATGAAATCTTTTGTTTCTATTAAAGTTAAAAGTTGTTCAACAATTTTACAAGAGAAACAACATGAAAATTTGTTAATGCCTGTTTCACCGGAATTGGATTTAGGTGTCAGTATTACCAGCATCTTTTATGTCAATTTGTGACGCCTGCGATGTTCAAACAATTCATATTTCATATACTCAGCAGCAAATTGATGTAAACCATGCATTGCACATGCGTCGTCTTTGTGGTTATGAAGATACACCTGAAGATGAATTGTTCCCTGAGCAACTTATATCCAATGGCAAGTGTGATAGTGTATCATCTCGGCAGATATCCTAAACATGTCAGGGAAATGATGTTAAGTACTGGAACTTTTCAATGACAAATCCACTGTAATTCCAAGAAACATACCTTCGCAGATGCCAAATGATTGAGGAGTCCATAATGACTTGGAAATGATGATTCCAGTCCAAATGAAGTTCCTGAACCACTGTTATTTGTTACTGAAGGTACAAATAATTGATGGCTTGAGCCTTTCGGGTTATTAGTTCCAAACACATTTTGCATGACAACTTCTTGGTTACCAGACACTATATCTGCTCCTCTGCTTGTATTAGGCAAAACGTTCCCTTCATCAAACTGCACAGGTAGCTGCATTGGTGGTAGGCCTCCAGGCACATAATTTGGATGCAAACTAAATCCATTTCTCATTGTCAACATCTAAGAAGCCAAAGGAAAAAAAAATATATTTAGATAAATAAAACTTGAAATCATCCTCTGAAAT